>CM046354.1:12144560-12513384 GCA_025403435.1 Artocarpus heterophyllus | reverse complement strand
TTTAAATTTAAAATTCATTAAATTAATAACTAACTGCTTAGTTATAAAAGATTTCAGTTATTTCATATATTTGATATTTTTCAGAATATCGAGAGAGAGTTCTTTCTTTGCAAAAAAAAAAAGTCTGCTATCTCACGTGTTGAGCACATAGCAGATCTAAAAAAGTGTAAAATTAATTTATTCTTACAATTTGATGCCCACTAATCATTTATTGATGTGGAGGCTTAGCTTGTAAGATCTTGGTGTCAAAGAGAAAAGTTAAGATATCATGATAGGTCTTCAAAATGTTTGAAACAAATTCTTTTAAGCTTTCTATATTTAATTAAAATCATATAGCTCTTTTCGATAAACAAAGTTTTCAAAAAAATTTTGTTTATTAATCGATGTAGTTCTTTTGCTGCGTTTTCACTTTTAATTCCAACATGTATGTACTCTATTATTTTTTACAATTAATTTTTATCTACCCAATTTATTATTGTATTGTAATGAGTATATAAAATAATATTAGAATTCTAATCAATATATAAATGTGACATCCTATAATTATACTATGCAAAACAACTCTCTCATATTAGACCAATAATATTATTTGTTATTAGGTTAGTTTAGTTTAAGTAATATTGATTGTTTTAACACTTTGTAAAGTTTAATAAACAATTCTAAGTGTTTTTAAGGTATCTACTTTTTCCATGAATATCTGTCAACATTAATATTTTCATCTATATTATCCATGAATCAATACCTCATCAATTCCATCAACATTAACATTCTCATTAATGATTATAATTTTGGAAAAATCCAAAAGTATCCCTTAAATTAAATATCATCAAAATATTACAAATCCGAACAGAATTTAACTAACTAAAATTTAAAAGATTAAAAAAGTCAACTCTTTATTGCTCAAATTTGCAAAAATACCAAGAAACTAAAGCAACCAAGATTTAAAGAAAAACCAAAAATAAAGAAAACAAAACCCTAAATATTCATCTTTTCTTTTGTCGCTCAAAAACCAATGCTCGGTGCAAACAAGAAAGAAAGCTTGAACTAAAATCTACTCAAAACAAAGGGGAAAGTTTGACGCAGGAATTTTTGTCGTGGGATTCTCATGGAAAACGTTAGGGGACATCATCACTGTTAAATACTTGTGTGGGACCCACCTCTATTAATATGTGATGTTCATAATCACTCGTATTGTAGAGCATTGTTCTTTTTCCAGAGTGATAAGGAAGGATTTTAAAATAGCGTTGGATTGGAATATCTGATTGCAAAGAATTACCAAACAACTTCGACATTGCTTTGTTTGGTTGCAATGATAGGACTAGAGCAGACCAAGTCAAATCGCCTATGTTTGATGGATTAAATAGTGGACCGCACAGGTTTGAATGTCTTTTCCTTTTCAACTCCTCCTTTTCCTCTTTGTTCTCTGTTTAGGATTTCATCAACCCTTTTTTTTTGGTTTTTTTTTTTTTTACCATTTTCTTGTAGTAACTCAATAATACATCACCGCACAGCCATGGGAATATAGTTTCTCTAAGGTGTTCTTTGCTCCTAGTTTTACTATGTTCATGCGTTGAGATTAGTAGGAGACAAAAGTGAATGAGTGATCTCTCAAATACGCTCACGTTTATGTCCGTTCGGTGCCAAAGACTAAACAAGTAAAACAATGTTTTATATAGAGAACATTTTTCGTAGAAGTATTTTCCAACCAAATCGCGTTCGGTGCCAAAGACTAAACAAGTAAAACAATGTTTTATATAGAGAACATTTTTCGTAGAAGTATTTTCCAACCAAATCGCTTCAACCGGATGAGCATAAATATATAAATTTCTTAAACGTTAAATCAATTTACTTTATAGCCTCGTTTTGTAAAAATTTTATGAAAATTATTGTTATATATGTTATGCAGCTTTATCTCGTTTCCGTATATCTTCTCAAAAATTGTTTTAGAAAACCAACAAAATGTGCTACACTGTACACGATTCCCAATTCTTGGAATATAGACACATTTTGGATTTTTAAAGAATAAATTCCGGCTCAGTCGAAATAAAATCAACTGCAGGAAGACGGTTTAATAGACGTGCTCCAATTTCATACATCCAAGGGCCTGTTCTCCTTGAGCATCCTATAAGGAAAAAATCGTACCTATACAAACACAACTAGTTCCAATGGACAAGAAAAAACAAACAAAGAAACGACGGTTGGTATCGTGTTTTGGCTAGTTTGAACGCCAAGTTATTATATATACACGAGTTTTTTTTTTTTCCCCCCTCTTTTTTATGAAAAAACAGACCAAATAACAAGTAACGAAAAGTATGAATATGTTGTCGATAAAAGTATCGTCTAAAAGTAAATTCACAGTCATGTCTTTAATATTGAGAGATAAATTTTGAATCTTTAACAGTAGGGTAAAAGTAAAGATACGAACGCATTTTTCAAAAATAGTCGCATTAGAGTAAACAAAATTGCCAGTAGACGTGAGAATTGATACCAATAAACCTTCTCCAACGTAGTTTGTATTGACAAGTTCAATACTCCAATTTACTAGTGCTTGCAGTTCTCTAGTGATGGCAAAGGATTCACCCTTCCAAAGTGGGTTTAAAGGAGAAGAGGAAAGAATGAAGATGCATATCTAAATGAATTAATTTCTCACCTATCCCCTTCCTGTGGGGCAATCCAAGAGTAAAGTATTTGTCAGGTAGACATTTTCTTCGGCCATGTGAAGGATAACAATTCTCTCTCTCTCACTTCCCTTTTTCCTCGTGGAACTGGTTCATTTGTTTTGACATAAATTACTGAATGGTTGAATTGACATGTGAGTTTAATTTTTCATTGAATGCCCCACGTCAATTATTGCCATATAATTAAGGATAAAAATGCCCATGGCATTATCGAAATTTTACGATATTGTCTATATTTTGAAAACTCAAAATGTATAGCAAAATAAAAGATATCTTTTCTGAAGTGTCCACAATATCCACATTAATGTCGGTAAGTATCTATGAATATCAAGTATATTTTTAGAATATCTACAAGATGTCCAAAAACATTGGGAATTTTTATTTTGGCAAAAATCAACTTTGTAGCACTTTTTGTATTCTATTCAATTTTAGTGGAATTTCTATTAATTTTTAATTAAATATGACTGACATTATTGAACTAAAAACAATAGAAAAGTTATTATTAACACTTTTTTTTATTTTTTAAATAATTTTTACTTTTTAATGGATAGTTCACAATTAAAAATTAAGATTTTAGTCATGAGATTTTTCTTTAATTTTTCATTTTCTCTTTACTAAATATATTCTAAGATTTTTCATGTTTTCTTCTACAACGTTTTAGTCCTTATGTCATGTAGATGCATGGTATAAAACTAAGATGTCTTCTTTGATATATTTAAGTATCCTTCGCCAAAAATTAATGTTTAATATTTTATCATTGCATATACATCAAGACTAGTCATTAAATCGGATAAACCAACAATATCCAGTTATGGGTTAACATTAAGAAGAAGCCAACAAACATATCTGTGACAGTTTAACAATTGCCTCCAAAACTATTCGAAGGCAGTATTTTGGCAAATGTATTACTTAGATCAAGATCAAAATCTACCCAATGCTTTCTAACCTCCTAGAAATTACTCCTTTTGGTATTAAAGTTTCTAATATACTCTATTAACTCATTTTCTTATTTGTATTGTAATGAGTATATAAAATAATATTAGAATTTAGTCAATATATAATTTTGACATTCTATAATTACACTATGCAAAACAACCCTCTCTCATGTTAGACCAATAATATTATTTGTTTTTAAGTTAGTCAATTTAGACAATGTTGGTTGTTTTAGCAGTTTATAAAGTCTAACAAACAATTTTAAGTTTTTTAAGGCATCTACTTTTTTTAGGTCAACATCAATATTTTCATTTATATTATCCGTCAATTAAAACCTCATCAATCTGTAAACATCAACATTTTCATAAATGATTATAATTTTGGAAAAATCTAAAAGTATCCATTAGATTAAATTTCATCAAAATATTACAAATGCAAACAGAATTTAACTAACCAAAATTTAAAAGATTAAAAAAGTCAACCCTTTATTGCTCAAATCGTAAAAATGCCAAGAAACTAAAGCAAACAAGATTTAAAGAAAAACCAAAAATAAAGAAAACAAAACCTAAATATTCATCTTTTCTTTTGTCGCTCATAAACCGATGCTCGGTGCAAAGAAGAAAGACAGCTTCAACTAAAATCTCCTCAAAACAAAAGGGAGAGTTGACGTGGCATTTTTATGGGGGAATTCTTATGGAAAAAGTTTTGAAGATATAAAATTAGTGTTAAGCACTATAGTGAATATAAATTAGGCTTGTGTGAGATCCACCTCTATTAACACGTGATGTTTAGCATCACCCTTACCGTCAAGAATTTTTCTTTTTTCCCAAGTGTTAAGGAAGGATTTTAAAATAGCATTGGATTGGAACATCTGATTGCAGAAAATTATCAAGCCCGTTTGTTTCGATACTTAAATCATGGTTTGAATTATTTTACTACAGCATTTTCTCTCACAAACAGTGGACTAGAGCAGACCAAGTCAAAACGTCTATGATGGATTAAACAGTGGAGCGCACATGTCTACTTGTCTTTTCGTTTTCAATTCTTCGTTTTCTCTGTCCGCTCTGTTTACAATTTTATCCACCGTTTTTTTTTTTTTTGGTTTTTTGTTTTACCATTTTCTTGAAGTAACTCAATAATACATCACCACACAGCCATGGGACTATAGTTTCTCTAAACTTAAATCTGTAGTATGAGCAACATCACTCCCAATTCTTGGAATATAGACACATTTTGTATTCTTCAAGGATAAATTCTGGCTCAATCGAAATAAACACTGATACCGAGAGAAAGCCATTGAAAAACGACGAGACGACAACAGACTAAAAAGCGACATCAACCTAAACAAATTTTAAAATGTTAACACCAAAATTGAAAGTACGAGCAAATTTAAAAAGTCAAATAAAAACAATTTACAATTTTCAAATAAATATTTCAATTAAGTTAATACTTCATTTATTTTAAAAGTTTTTGACTTTTAAGACTGAATTTATTCACTATTTTGGTTTATTAGCGTTTTATATTGTATTTAGTAAAAGGTAGGAAAGGTAATCTTAGTTTTTTAAAAAGTTTAATTGCTTAAGGAGGTATTATAATTAAGTTAATTTTAAAAACATAAGGGAAAGGGGTATTTTGGATATTTATAATACAAAACTTTTTACATAACAGATGCAAACATACTTTTAAAAACAACTTGTCTAACAATTGCAAACACATTTGCTAACATATATATATAAATAAACATTTGAAAATTATTTACTCCAGGCTGTAGGTGAGCTCTGAACTTACCTAGATAATGCTCTAGCGTTCTTTATTTCGTTCCTTTTCTTTTCATTAGTCTGCCTCTATGTCCTGATCAAACGACAGCCGACTCATTAATTAACTTTCTTTTTAGCAATCTACTTGATTAATAATATAACATAAACATTAACTATTCTTTCCTTTTAACTTAACTTGTATACTATCGGTTTACCTTCCTTTGCTCTTTGTAACCCATTGGGGTCACCTTTCCGTTTAACCTTATAACCCACCGGGTTACCTTTCTTTTTTTACTTTACATTGTAACCTACCATGTTACTTTTATTCTTAAGCGTCCCTTAGTTAAATTTTCTGTCTCACTGGCGGTTTCGTTACTTAACGTATTACGAAACATTTTCTGTCTAAAAATGTTTTGCTAATTTGGAGTGTTTAACTCTGTTTTATCAGTTTATATTAAAAATACGTTTTTATCCTTAACGGGTTTTTTGTCAACTTCGTAACTTTATAAAAATAATTGCTTAACTTTACCATTCTATTACGTATGTATTATAGAAAAATTCCCGCTAAGGGCATTCTTCGATATCGGGCGTTTTGGGTCGATTTTGGCCTTTTTTTACAAAATGACCACTTAACCCTTAACGTTTTTCTTTCATTCTTTTCTTGACTAAACTTTAATTTCTTTAAAACTTAAAATCTATGATACTTACTGCCTATAGTAGCGTAAGAATCCAGCATTCCCGTAACACCCAGATATTAAATTAAGCATAATTAGTGTTTAAAAGGTGGATTAGTATGCCTTGATGCAAATTTGGACTTAGTTTGGGCAATTCATGGTAATTTAAATTTATTTCAAGTTTTGATTCTTTTTATATGTTATTTTGAATTTTGAAACAAAACAAATTGTTAAATGTCTGATACGTCCCAACTACAAACTATGTGCCGGGGACACGGTTTACTCTACAAAACCACTCGTCCCCTCCTATTTATCTCCCCTCACTCTCACTCTCCCTCACATTTTCTCTCTCCCTCATTTTGGTTTCTCCTACGCTGCCTTCTCTCCCTCTCCTCCTCTCTTTGTTTTGATTTTAAATTTCTGAGTTTGGGCTTGATTCTCAGCTGAATTGGGAGGTAAGGAACACAATTTGGGCTCCCACAAATCGCTTTAAAGCTTCGATTCGAGGTTAGTTTCATTGTTTTTCAAATTTTAAATTTTCGTTTTAAATTTTTCAATTTCTCTAAAATGTTATAATCAGAGTTCCTTGAGCTTAGAAAACCCCTAATCTAAGTTGGTAGGGCTTAAATCATTCAAAATCTAGGCTGGATTTCATGGGATTTGGATTAAATCAAGTTTTTTCCTTTTCTCCATTTTCGGATTTCCTTGGAAATTCCTATGAAAATCTTGTTTAAATGTGTTCAAATGTACCTTACTATGTTTGTTTATCATCTATGATCATTATATGTGCTCTAGGACTTGAAAAAACAGGTTTTAATTGGATTTTGGGCTTGGGGAGGCCGAGAATCGAAGCCTCAGACCTCCCATATTTTTCCAGTTCGGCAGGTCAAACTCAATGTTTGGTAGGCCATACTCAATGTTCTGCAGGCCGGACCTGGGCCAGTCTTAATTGGCCAGCAGACCAAACTGTGGAGTTCGGCAGGCCGGACAGGGGTTCTGGCAGGCCGGCCGGGCCTTGTGAAAATAGCATTTCTCACCCGTATTTCACTGTTTAAAACCTAGATCAAGATTTTGACCTTATAAAATGATCTTGTGAACACCAAAGGAATACTAAGACACCATGAGATAGCTTAGGGGTGTAGAATACTATAAGCTAGAAATTGATAAACTTATTTTCTATTTAAGGTTGGTTGTGGTTCCGTAGAGCTAACGTGTAACGGATCGGGACCACAGTGTTGAACTTGACGCGGGATGTTGAGGTAGGACTTCTATCTTTTCTCTTTGATAGCCATGATTTTAAAAGGGTTTAACCACAAAGTATTTCTTTTTAAAATGATTTCAAGAAATGAGGTTTGTCGCTTGTTTTCATTATTGGTTGAATAATGAATGATCATAATGAACATAATGAGAATATTCGGTAAGAGAGACATGATAATGACATGACACCGAATGTGTCAATTACTACCATCCAGAATGATATAATAGAGTATGATGCCATGTATAGAGATCAGGTCGTGGAAGACACGACCTTGGGGGTAGATCTCGAAACCCAGTTGGACCACTTTGGTGGTAATTCATATGGCTTTACCTATGACATAATGATGAAATTGTCTATGGATGTATATATTTAAAAAGGCCTATTTCATTATTTGTTTTATTTATTTGCTCCATATAATAGCTCTTGTTTAAATATGCAGTATATGTGTTCAAACTAATGTTTTAAAGACTTAGTCCTACTGAGCCTTTCACTCACATTTTCTTGTTTAAAACTTTCCCCCCTTCTAGGTGGAACTCAGCTTAGGGAAGACTGAAGGACTGGGAAGATTGAAGGACTAGGAAGACTTAGTCCTACTGAGCCTTTCACTCACATTTTCTTGTTTATAAGCAAGGCATGTAATATTTTGACTTATTTACCTTTTCTTGGACTGTGGTGATGTATTTAATATTGCTAGTATCATGTGTGCACACTAAGGTGGGTTCGGTGAAGCCCAATGGGATTTATTTATTTTATACTTCTTTTTTATTTGTTTGCTTCCATATTTTTAACAAATATCGCAAGAAATTGTTAACTATTGCACATTCACACAATTAATTTTAATTCCTTTTAAATGGCAGTTTCTACAAAATTTGATTTATTTAATCTAATTAATCTGCCATGTCACCTCTTAGATTTTGGAGCGTAACAGATTAGTATCAAAGACCTTGGTTTATGAACCTTAGGAATTGTGCACACATTGGTATGACAATGACAAACCATTAATAGTCTAATTTTGTTTTCAGAACTGAGGGAATGGCACCAAGATGTTGTCTAGCTGCTACAGATGCGAATCCTGCAGATGAGGAAGGCCTTATGGGAGCCATGTTTGCCACCTTCCGGCAGATGGCAACGAGGGCTAGGCCTAAGGATTCAGAGGTGAGTCGCCGACATACATACTTTAAAGAATTCCGTCGTGCATCTATTTTGACTTTTGACGAGAATAGGGACCCGCAGATCGCTGAATACTGGTTAGATTCAATAGTGAAGCACTTGGACACTCTCGGAGTACCGATGGAATATCGTGTTGATTTTGCAGCTTATAAGTTGGAAGGCAGCATCAATACATGGTGAAAACAAGCAAAGCATCTAGAAAACGTTGGAAACATTAGTTGGGACAGATTTGAGGAGCTGTTTTATGAGCGCTATTTTCCATTGGGGTATAAGGATCAAAAAGTTACTGAGTTTTATTGATTAGAGCAGGGTGATATGACGGTCTGGGAATATGAGGTTAAGTTTAATGAGTTGGCTAAGTTTGCTCCATCTGCTGTGGCTTCTAAGCGGGAGAAATGCATTATGTTCCAGGATGGGCTCAAGGCATCTATCCGGCAACAAGTGGTGGCCTTACGACTCCAGAATTTTGGTGAGTTGGTATCTTCAACAATCTCTGTGGAGAGCGAACATGTTCTTTATAGTGAGAATTAGGCAAGGACGTCAGGAGGACCCCAAAGGAGTAATCGAAGAAATAGTGGTAGCCGCCAAGCCCAAATGAAGAACCAGCAGGGAAATGCTAGTAGTGGGAGTAGTAGTTCGTCAGGCAGCGGGCGCAGCAACCCTTACAGCTTCCATTATCATTATTGCTAGCAGCCAAGACATATCAAGAGAAATTACCCAATCAGGAACGCTCGACAGGGATTCCAAACTGAAGAAGGTGCAAGTCGTTAGTTTCAAGGTCAGCTTTCAGTTCCTCCGCAGCAACCTCCTCAACTGCCTTTTCATCAGTCCCCTCTACAGTAGATGCAGTACCCAACGCAAGGACATCAGCAACAAGGTTTCCAGTGAAACACTTCATAGTATCGCACGCCAAGTACAGTTAGTATGCAATCACCTTCACTGCAACAGTATCGACCAACTAATCCGGGACTCAGTAACGCCAATAAGGGAAAAGGGAAGTCTCCAGCCCAAATCCACACCATGACATCAAGGAGCTCGGATGCTCAAACCAGCCATGCCGTAGTTGATGGTATGATATTAGTTTCTTAATCATTGGTTCATGTTCTATTTGATACTAGTGCCACTCATTCCCTCATCTTGAGTTCTTTTGTACATGCCTTGGGTTTAGAAATAGAGGAATTTAATGAGCCCCTGATGATTTCTTCACCTTTGGGGCGGGTGTGTGTAAACCGTATATTTAAGTCTTGTAAGATAGTGATTGGGGGTGAGACTTTGAAAAGTAATTTAATTGTAATCCCCATGAGATCATATGATGTAATATTATGAATGGATTGGTTGTCCAAATATAATACTCTAGTTGACTGTCAACTTAGGAAGGTAACCCTAGTGTCTGACAGGAGGACAATGATCACGTACCAGGGTGGCAATGATCAAATAATGAGTGAGCAACTCATGAGACTGTGTCTTAGAGGGTGAAGAAATCTGGTTTGTTATGCGTTTCTCCTGGATCTTGAAGAAGAGTCTAGTGCAACAGAGAGGAACATAATGATACCAGTGGTTGATGAATTCGGCGATGTTTTCCCCAATGAGTTACTAGGATTACTGCCACACCAAGAGATTGAGTTCAGCATCGAGTTGTTTCGTAGGACTGCTCCGATCTTCGTAGCATCGTATCAAATGGCACCGGCAAAAATGAAAGAACTTAGGGAATAGCTCCAAGAATTAGCAGATAAGAGATATATTCGAAACAATACGTCGCCATGGGGCGCACCGGTTTTGTTCTCTAAGAAGCATGATAGTACTCTCCGGTTATGTATCGATTATCGGCAGCTAAATAGGGTCATCGTGAAGAATAAATATCTACTACCCAGGATCATCTAGATATTTAATCAGTTAGAAGGTTCCCGATATTTTTCGAAGATAGACTTACGATCCAGATACCACCAGCTCAAGATTAGGGAAGAGGATATTCCCAAGATTGCCTTTAGGACTCAGTATGGGCACTTTGAGTTTCTGGTGATGCCGTTTGGATTGACGAATGCCCCTGCAGCTTTCATGGATCTGATGAACAGGATTTTCAGGCCTTATTTAGACTAGTTTGTGATTGTGTTTATCGATGATATATTGATCTATTCTAAGACCTGGCAGGAGCATGAGCAGTAACTTAGGATCATGCTTTAGATTCTGCGAGAACACCAGTTGTACGTCAAAAAGGAAAAGTGTGACTTTTGGTTAACTGAGGTTAAGTTTTTAGGACACATCATCCCTGAGCAGGGCATCTCAGTAGATCCGTCTAAGATTGAGGCTATAGTACAGTGGGAATGACCAAGGAATGTGGCTGAAATCTGCAGCTTTTTAGGACTTGCCGAGTATTACAAGAAGTTTATAAAGGATTTTTCTAAGATATGTTGAAAAGAGACTTCAACATTTACCCTTTGGACGACTAAGAAGGTTATGGCCCCAGGAAGTATAATGTCAACACTACATAGAGAATTACTAGTAAGCCTCAAAATTTTCATTACCATCGACTTTAAACGCCATGTTTTTCTTCTTCTTAACTAATCCCTTCCTTGCAGAACTCGTAGACCATCCTACTCTTTCCCCGTAAAGGCAACATAGGCTCTTATTTATCACCGAGCTTCCGAAGAAAGAAACATGGGTTATGAACCTCCTTAAGGAGGAGAATAAAAGGCGCTCAAAATAGGTAGTAGATCTCCCTGAGCCCACTTATGTCCTAGATCAATTACCCTTAGAGCAGGCCCAAAGGTAGGAATTTGTGACACCCGCTATTCTCCTAAGGGTATTAAGGTAATTAGATTAATTACCTAGTATATATATAAAAAAAATCAGAAAATCTCTCATAATTCGAAACTCTCTCTCTCTCTACTTTCTCTCCCTAAAAAATTCTCTCTCTCTCCTCAAAGATCGTTTGAGATTTCGGCATCCGTTTTCGACACCTCCCGCACCAATGGAAAGCTCTCGACGAGCTGAGTCCAACGAGGTGCCGCGCCGCCCAAAACGCCGCCGGAGGAGACCACACGCGCCGCCCAAAGTGGCGGCAAAACCCATTTCTTTCCGACGAGATATCTTCGCCGTCCGACGTCCGATCGACGTGATTCTTGTTCCTACACGACCACCGTGATGAGAGGAGCAAAACCCACCCTTGGTGGCAGCTCAACAACCGCCGGATTGCTCTGCCCGCCTATTGCCGCCGTGCACCGCCGCCCCCATGGTGGAACTCCGCCTTGTCGGAGGAGGTGACTGACACCACCCCTCCCAATGAGTTCAGAGGATCAAGGGGAGTAAAACCCCTCGATCAATTGCACGGAAGGAGCCGGTTTCGCCGGAGAACGGCCAACGCTGCCGTCAACCGCCGCGGGAGTCTCCGTTTTGGCTCTTCCCAGCCACGTTTCTTCAAATTGGATGAGGGGAAATGCTCATAGGAGGATGGGTAGCAAAAGCCCTTAGCCAATTTCAGGTTTCCATCGTCGGAGAATCAAGATCGGAGCTCATCCATTTCTACCGACGTTGTACTTCACGACCCGCTATGTTAGAGGCAGAATTGGGTGAAATTGACCCCGCCATTGGACTCAAAAGGGTCGATTTAGGGGGGGTAGGCCCGAGCCCAGCTACCAACGGACCCCGATTGACGCCGGTCAACGACGGTCAAAGTCGGTCAACGCCGGTCAACGCCGGTCAACGGCCAGTCAAAGGCTAAATTGGAATTTTGTGATCCGGACCTCCGATCGAAGATCCGAGACCGCCTCCCGACTCGTTTCGATGCTCTGGATGCAATGGTGACCTCCGTTTGAGCAAATTCCACTCCGATGAAAATCATCCGGTACCGACTGCACGCGAATCGAGGCGATTCAAACAGCAGTATCGAAGTCCAGAATGACGTTTTCAAGAATGTATGATCTCCAGGAAGCATTCCTAGCCATTCATAGTCGCTCGAGGAGCACTACAGAGGATGCTTCGTAGATACAGCGAGATACAACTGGATCTGTTTTGATTGGAGTTCAAGATCAAGGGAGTATGGAGCTAACGTTAATTGATTCCAGGATTAAGAGACTGTTGATAAGCTTGAAAGGTAGGGATTCTCTTACTCATCTTTTGTGAGGTTTTTATAGAATTAAAATTGATTGTTTTGCCGCAATATATATATATCTATGTTGAACTGATATTATATGTGTATCACATATGAAACTATGACATGGACTCGTCTTGTATTGTACGGCGAGGAACATAATGAATTGACACATGTTATAAATTGAGAAGCATGGTTAGGAAAATTAACTCTATTAATAATGATTTAATATAGAGAAATTGTGAGACATGAAAAGGACGACGGTTACGTCCTTGGGCATGAATACCCTAAAAGGTAAAATAGGGGGAAGGTGATGACGCTTCCTTGGGTTGAAAGTCCCAGAACACACTGTACAGGAATCGATTTGGTGAGGACTCGGGGCTTGATGTCCCCTCACCGGAACACCCTTGGAATGTTTATAGGGTGATCAAGTGCGCCCATTTGGGTTTCGATGAGTTGAGTGATACTCAATTTAACATGGATACCTAGGAACAATGATGATTGGTAATATTTGTATAAATGTGTAATTATGACACTTGGTAATGATTAACTACGGTATCCATAAGATGTGATCATAATAAACCTCATAATCTGGAATATGATGTGACTTACTAACCATGCAGATTTTAATGTGGTAATGATAAAAACCTAAAGGTGAGTAATGGCTTTCTCTACTGAGCATAGTGTTGCTCATTCCCTTATGTTTATATCTTTTCAGGACTCACTAAGTGTGAGGTGGCTACGAGAAATATAGTTGAGGAAGTGATGTAACTATATTACATTGGGACTGCTTCAATCGTTGAGAATGTTCTTCTTGATAATGTAAGCATCAATTGTTACTTTCTGTGACTGTATTATAATGTGTTGAGGGTTAAAATGATGATGACAACAGTTTATTTTATTAAATTTAAGGTGCTACATTTAAAACTGTGGTTTATTTATCGTTTATATTTTTATTTTTGAGTTGAGAGTTTTCATTTAAGTCCCGGGTAAATTTTATTTTTAAGGTTTTACTTTTATTATTTATTTTTATTTTATCTCATTAAAAACTGTTAACCCCCATATAGGGGCGTTACAGAATTTTTGGTATCAGAGCCTAGGTTCGGTTAACCTAGGGAGTGTAGCACCACTTTAAAAAAATATATATTTTTGAGATGGTTTTGAAGCTGAATTTTCATTGTCATCATCAAAATGAACCTTCACATTGATTTATACAGTCTAAAAGGATGTAACATGGAAAGGTCATAGAATGAAAATATCAATAGTTATATGAGTACAATAATTATATAGAAGGAAAGTATTAATAGTTATAAGGGAATGATAATTATATGGAATGAGTTTATAAGTAGAATGCTTATGAGAGATTCGTATAATATTTGGATCTATAAGCATATCTAATTCGTATAAACGATGAGAAATTCGTGTAGATACGAGGATTTAATAGCCTTTTGTCTCGTGAAAAACAATAAGAAATATAAGGCTTGATTTATTGATTTTAAAGTTTGACATAGATATGCCAAATTTTTCGTAATTGATTCAAACCTAAGTAATGATTATGTGTGGATTCGATGGAGCACATAAGTGTCAATATCTTTTCTTAAAAGTTCTATATATTTGAGGAATATGATATAAGTTGGGAATCATGGTATTGAATCTTGAGAGAGATAAATGTTAGACTTTTGGTCTGTTGAGACTGTGTAAAGTCTAGAATGCATGAATCTCAAAATTGAAATATTTTGTTACGTACATTGTATTTAAGTGTATCAGTGAATCCTTTGGTTACCTAAGGTTTTGTTATATGAGGAAATTATATATTGTATAAGTAGAATTGTGGGGATTGTAGATGTTCTTAAGTAGTAACATCAAGTGTCTTTGTTCATTGATATGGTCTACGTTGAAAGACGTAAATCGTATTGATTTCAAGGTTAGTCACATTCTAAACCCTTGGTAGCAATGATGACGAATCCATTGATAGATGTTGAGTATTAGGAATAACATATGGGTGTATGCATTGTTCAATAAGGTTTTGATTAAAACAAAATTATTTGAGTTGCTGGATCATTCAGGAAGATCCTTGTTGTCGTTAAATTAGATTTGTTGTTTATAGTTAACTTTATCTATAGTGGGCTTTGAATTGGGTTTAAGATTCATACGAATTGGTTTTCAATTTTATGTTTGTTATTTAACTCGTTCTAAATGTGTTAAGGCCGAAACAACCTGACCATTTTCAACTAAGAACATTTGGGCCTAGTTCAAATCCTAAATCAGTTTGATTCACACTGTCTCTCTCACGTGATCTCTATACGTGTCATATACAGTGGTTTAATTATTGTTTACAAATACGTTTACTGTGCATAGGAGCTTATTTCTCCGAGTTTACTTTTTCTCTAAAAGAAGAAGGAATTCTAGGATTCTGCAATTTACTATCTTAATTTTTCCTTTCTATTTACTCTTCTTTCATCTCATCATGGACCCAAAGTACCAACACCTGAGAAAGTATTTCCCATCACTCTCCCAAAAGATTCTTAGAAAGAAATACAAGGCTAGAATTACTCGGTTGTGGATTCTTATGCGTTTTGGTATCCCTTGTGATGTGAGAATGTTGATAGAGGGGAAAATCCGTCCGAGTGACTTTAGTCAAGATGTCGGTTTACCAGGAACAGGTACCAGTCGTAGTGCAATGAAAAGAAGAGCTCGTGCCATCGTGGTCACTTGTAACAAATGTGGAAGACAAAATTGTAACGGTAAATGTACTTCACCTGGTTATATGTCTACGAATAGAGAGGATAAAATAAGGTTTTGTAGGGATGGACTTTCAAATGAGAACTTGGATAGCATCCATCCTCCTCTCCACGGTTACCCTAGTGGATATGTTCAAGGAGCTATTTTTAAACTCTGGCCTAAATTTTATACAGAAAGACAACGCCTCAGGAATATGGTATTTCTAGATCCTGTTTGCCAAGCCATAAGAAAACTAGATGGGGAATAAGTCATCGCTCTATAAAGGTTATTTAGTCTTTACTTATTTGAAGCAGTTTTAGCTGATGTTCAACAGTTTGTGTTTTGCTTTTACTCAGAATATTTGCTTTTGTGTTTGAAATAATTGTGATTATTAGATTGATACAGTAAATGTTAATATCTTATTAAATTTATGATTTTCTTAAATATATATATAATAAAATATATTATCTTATCAGACACGTCACATACGGTACAGTAATATGTTTGAATTTTGAAAAGCTTATCCAGATATTTCAAGATTTGTGTCTCAAATTTCAAAAGTTCTACAGTATTTGTCGTTTATATTAAATTTCTAGACTTGGTGTATATTTGTCAAAAAGTCTACAGTTGTGTCATGAGGGTCTTCTGTCGAATTGTTCTCAATTGTCAAAAGTTATACAATTAGAGTCTAATCTTTTTCAAAAAGTGAATCAGATTTTCTGTAAACTATCAATCACCTTATCTTACTTTCTTATCCGCACAAGATTTTGTTTAAATCTTTGGATTACCTTTTCATTACCTACTCGTCTATCTCTTTAGCCCTTTTTGTATATTTCTCATCTTTAAAATCTCATATAGAACCCGAAGTCTAAGTGGAGCAGACATTAAGCAACCACTTCTATAAACCAAATATGTCTACCTCCCAGTCCACGAAGAAAATAAAGAATGTCTGTGTCTTTTGTGGTTCCAGCCTTGGAAAAGATAAAGCTTATTTAGAAGCTGCAAATCACTTAGGGCAAGTCCTAGCACACAAGAAGATTAACATAATCTATGGGGGTGGTAGTATAAAAATGATGGTAAATATGGCACTAGCAGCTAGGTCTAGCGACGCTACTGATGTAAGAATTTGGCCTCATATTCCAGTTGAAGGAAACCTTTGTAAGGAAGCCATAGGTAAGGGAGAAGGAGTCAGGAGTATCCCTAAAAATTTTAAAGACATAATCTATAATTCTGATGCTTTTATAGCATTACCTGGTGGTCTAGGTACTCTTGAGGAAATATTTATAGTTGCTTGTGGGCAATTGTTGGGCTTTTATTCCAAACCTTTGGGACTGCTGAACGTAAAGGGTTTTTATGACGGTCTTTTGAAATTTCTAGATTACGCTGTGGAAGAAAACATCACTACAGAATCGGAGAGACAAATCTTTGTTACTGCTTCAACAGCTGAGGAATTGATAGATAAAATGCAAATCATACATCCAGAATCCGACACTGCAACATCCAAGCTTGAATGGGAAAGGGAAAGCCGGGAGCGGCCAATTGATTTGAATCTCCATCTGTAATCTTTTTGTTTTATCTTTGGCATATAGGCATGTGTGTCCGTATTTCGTGTGTTGCGAATAACCGTTTGTCCTGTATTCTGTGTTTCTTGTGGTACGTTGTTGTTCAATCTTTTAGATTCATTGAGCCTAATGCCGGGATGGCTGGATACGGAGTACTTGATGCTCTCGAAACGCATCCTTCTTAAGGTCCGATCTTTTGTTTATCGATGTTTTTGTATCCTCTAAGCATGCATGATATGGATAGCTGGTATACGGAGTGCCTTGTACTCTTGAAACGTATCCGTATCATGTTTGTAATGTGTAATATTCTGTTAATATTATGTGGAAGTACCAGAGTCAGTTATGGGGATATTCCATATGAAATATGAGTATATTATTTGGGTTGAATTTTTGTGTCATGAGGATAGCTGTTTAATGAAAAATATGTCGGGTATGTTTGCAACTCTGAGATTCCGTTTAATATCTCTATGAGTAAGTTTAATGTATAGTTTTGAATATAAGTGTTTGTGATATATGTTTTATGATTATGTTTTAGTTTATTAGTTGAGGTATGAAATCAAATATATTTGACTTTTCCTTACTCAAAAAGGAAAAGGAACCTAAAGATGAAGTATATAAAATTTCTCTGGCAATCTCCTTAAATGTGATTGTAAATCACAGTCCATGGACAATGAAGGACTGGAATCATGGTATGGTCAATATGTATGCCTGATCAGATTCTTAGACTATTATACGGTGTTATAAGCTGAAACTTGTCAGAAATACTCTCATTGAGGGATTTAGAATTTAGAGTAAGATTTATTATGCAAGTAAATAAGTGGATATACGATAACTTAAATTTAGAGGACAAACAACATTAACGGTTTAGACTCAGAATTGGAATCATAATTTTTACTAGTATTACTAGAATTGAAATTTCGAGGACGAAATTTCTTTAAGGGGGGTAGAGCTGTGACACCCGTTATTCTCCTAAGGGTATGAAGGTAATTAGATTAATTACCTAGTATATATATAAAAAAAATCAGAAAATCTCTCATAATTCGAAACTCTCTCTCTCTCTACTTTCTCTCTCTAAAAAATTCTCTCTCTCTCCTCAAAGATCGTTTGAGATTTCGGCATCCGTTTTCGACACCTCCCGCACCAATGGAAAGCTCTCGACGAGCTGAGTCCAACGAGGTGCCGCGCCGCCCAAAACGCCGCCGGAGGAGACCACACGCGCCGCCCAAAGTGGCGGCAAAACCCATTTCTTTCCGACGAGATATCTTCGCCGTCCGACGTCCGATCGACGTGATTCTTGTTCCTACATGACCACCGTGATGAGAGGAACAAAACCCACCCTTGGTGGCAGCTCAACAACCGCCGGATTGCTCCGCCCGCCTATTGCCGCCGTGCACCGCCGCCCCCATGGTGGAACTCCGCCTTGCCGGAGGAGGTGACTGACACCACCCCTCCCAATGAGTTCAGAGGATCAAGGGGAGTAAAACCCCTCGATCAATTGCACGGAAGGAGCCGGTTTCGCCGGAGAACGGCCAACGCCGCCGTCAACCGCCGCGGGAGTCTCCGTTTTGGCTCTTCCCAGCCACGTTTCTTCAAATTGGATGAGGGGAAATGCTCATAGGAGGATGGGTAGCAAAAGCCCTCAGCCAATTTCAGGTTTCCATCGTCGGAGAATCAAGATCGGAGCTCATCCATTTCTACCGACGTTGTACTTCACGACCCGCTATGTTAGAGGCAGAATTGGGTGAAATTGACCCCGCCATTGGACTCAGAAGGGTCAATTTAGGGGGGGTAGGCCCGAGCCCAGCTGCCAACGGACCCCGATTGACGCCGGTCAACGACGGTCAAAGTCGGTCAACGCCGGTCAACGGCCAGTCAAAGGCTAAATTGGAATTTTGTGATCCGGACCTCCGATCGAAGATCCGAGACCGCCTCCCGACTCGTTTCGATGCTCTGGATGCAATGGTGACCTCCGTTTGAGCAAATTCCACTCCGATGAAAATCATCCGGTACCGACTGCACGCGAATCGAGGCGATTCAAACAGCAGTATCGAAGTCCAGAATGACGTTTTCAAGAATGTATGATCTCCAGGAAGCATTCCTAGCCATTCATAGTCGCTCGAGGAGCACTACAGAGGATGCTTCGTAGATACAGCGAGATACAACTGGATCTGTTTTGATTGGAGTTCAAGATCAAGGGAGTATGGAGCTAACGTTAATTGATTCCAGGATTAAGAGACTGTTGATAAGCTTGAAAGGTAGGGATTCTCTTACTCATCTTTTGTGAGGTTTTTATAGAATTAAAATTGATTGTTTTGCCGCAATATATATATATCTATGTTGAACTGATATTATATGTGTATCACATATGAAACTATGACATGGACTCGTCTTGTATTGTACGGTGAGGAACATAATGAATTGACACATGTTATAAATTGAGAAGCATGGTTAGGAAAATTAACTCTATTAATAATGATTTAATATAGAGAAATTGTGAGACATGAAAAGGGCGACGGTTACGTCCTTGGGCATGAATACCCAAAAAGGTAAAATAGGGGGAAGGTGATGACGCTTCCTTCAGTTGAAAGTCCCAGAACACACTGTACAGGAATCGATTTGGTGAGGACTCGGGGCTTGATGTCCCCTCACCGGAACACCCTTGGAATGTTTATAGGGTGATCAAGTGCGCCCATTTGGGTTTCGATGAGTTGAGTGATACTCAATTTAACATGGATACCTAGGAACAATGATGATTGGTAATATTTGTATAAATGTGTAATTATGACACTTGGTAATGATTAACTACGGTATCCATAAGATGTGATCATAATAAACCTCATAATCTGGAATATGATGTGACTTACTAACCATGCAGATTTTAATGTGGTAATGATAAAAACCTAAAGGTGAGTAATGGCTTTCTCTACTGAGCATAGTGTTGCTCATTCCCTTATGTTTATATCTTTTCAGGACTCACTAAGTGTGAGGTGGCTACGAGAAATATAGTTGAGGAAGTGATGTAACTATATTACATTGGGACTGCTTCAATCGTTGAGAATGTTCTTCTTGATAATGTAAGCATCAATTGTTACTTTCTGTGACTGTATTATAATGTGTTGAGGGTTAAAATGATGATGACAACAGTTTATTTTATTAAATTTAAGGTGCTACATTTAAAACTGTGGTTTATTTATCGTTTATATTTTTATTTTTGAGTTGAGAGTTTTCATTTAAGTCCCGGGCAAATTTTATTTTTAAGGTTTTACTTTTATTATTTATTTCTATTTTATCTCATTAAAAACTGTTAACCCCCATATAGGGGCGTTACAGAATTTAACTCTCTAACGTGTTTGTTGTGCTATCGAGATATTGTTAGACATGTATGCTCTAAGGAGTAAAAATGTAATATGTTTTTGGAGACATTTTTATCAATAAAGAATTTATTCATATATACCAAATATTGTCCTCTTTACGTTCATATTTGTTGAATGTATGATAAGCAAACAGTAGTCTGAGACTGTCAGTCTAAACCCTAAGAATTGGGCATATGATGGGATGATTATGCGGAAGACACAATTCTTAAGGTGACGGTCTAAAACATATGATCCGCAATCAAGGGAATAAAGTTGGGCGTTTTATTCATGTAAAGATTGTTATGTTGTCTTTACCCCTTTTGGGAGATGGTTTGTCTTGACCATCGGAGTTGGACTCCATGAATAGAAACATTGGCACGTTGTCAAAGGTGACGATGTGTTGGATCAGGACATAAAGTGAATTGATTTGGAATAATAATTCTGTCTTGGCAAATCGATTCACTTTAGACAATCATTTGTATTGTATCTTAATCCTGAGATGAATAATGGGCTTGTTGTCTCGACTTGTGTCTTTTGATGTACCAATGGGTGACTCCCACATTTCTATAGTGGCATGCATGCCGGTACGTTGGAGGCATGACTCTTGATAGCGTAGACTTGTTATTCATAGATATGGAATCCATAGCTCCTCTTTAGGAGTAATGATATCCTCTTATATGCGTTGTCCTGTAATTGGAAAACTGGAGCGCTCAACCATTTGGATACATAGGTGTAACCGAATGGTATACTATCTTTGGATGGTAAGTTTTCTAATGGTGAGACAATGGAACGTAAGATAAAAATAATCGGGAAGGTAAGACAGAACTTGTCCTTAAGCCGATTATGGATGATCATATGGGGATGCGGTACACTATGATATGTCATGGAGACTTAGCTACACGAGCTTCGTAATTCTATAAAGTTCGAGAGTGCAGCTCCAAGCTTTTAGTGGAGTAGCGTTGGAGTTGATAATTGTGAAATGTATATCTGGGATATTGGATTTCATAATTATCTTGAGCTTGAACTTTATAGGTCTATTTTGGTCCCCTTTGCTAGCTCACAAAATCCTGTAACAACACGGCGTGCTTTTCCAATAATTGGTGACTTATGTCGGATTTATCGGATTGGTTTAAAATTTATAAGAATCAAATAATTCATGTCTGTTTATCGGTTGAATTAATTATGTAAGAAAATTAGTTCAAGATGTCTGTTTATCAGATTGGTGACTTATGTTGAATTATTGCATTAAAATTGTATTTTCTGGATTAAGGTTTCTTCTGCTCGGTCGGCATGCCGGACCTCACAGTTCGGCAGGCCGAAGGTCACAAATCGGCAGGCCGGACGTACGGTCCGGCAAGCCGACAGTGGGGCAAAAATTTTGGTGCTCTGCCGGCAGGCCGAACCTTCATGTTCGGCAGGCCGAACCACCATGATCGGCAGACCGATCACCCAGATCGGACTGCCGACCGAGAGCTGCCAGGTGTCCAAAAAAGGTGCAATTTTTCCATTGCAGTTTTAATTTTATTTTTGGGACAATTTTGAGAAACATTAAATTTGGATATGACCGGAAATATGAAGTGTTTGATTCATACGGGATTGAGGACTTGAAGATGGATATTACATGAAGAAGGATACAGCTTGAGGATTCAAGGATGAAGAATCGATAAATGTCTCGATTATTCTCTTGTAATCTTAGTTTTCTATTCTCTAGGGTGGAACCATAATATTACAGTTATTATTATTATGCTTGTAGCTTTGCTTGATTACTTTGCTTGTCTGCATTATAATATGATTTACCATGTATATTGATAACATGTCATATAGAATAGGGAGTACCGCTCATATTAAAATTGTTCATGTATAATTTTAAAAATAAAACCTTGACTTCAAAAGATTGAGTGGGAGAAGGTTTTCGAAGAGAGAACCTAAGGCCTCCATCGTTGGTCCATAGGAAGAACATGGTGGTCCTGACCCCTAGGAAGGGATTTCTATCTTGTACCAGATTGGATCTCTGAAAGGATAAGGTATTTTAGTATGATTTATGGTTGCACACCCCTAGGTGGTGATTATAAATCGTGGATAAAATATTGAAACGGTGGTTATACACTCACGTTAATTTTATTATTAACCTCCCCTAGGAGCTCTGTTAATAAAATTAACGACCAAAGAAACGATTATTAGTATATGCTGGATCATACGGGTCCTGGATGGCATATATTAATCAGGAGGGGATCCATGTTCCTGATTGAATTTGGCATGACTCCCCTAGGAGCTTGTTGAATTCTAAGTTGGGAATTATCGTTGTAAGGTTGTGAAATTTTCAAGATTTTGACACATAAACACATTTGTATGATTTTACATGATTGTGTTATCTTACTAAATTATTATATATGTTTGCTTATGTTTGGTATATGATTCTTTATTGTAGATTGAAAATGTCTAAAAACGCTTTATCATCGATACTTGACAAAAACCAATTAACCGGTGAGAACTATAACGATTGGAAACGGAACCTAGACATCGTCCTTTCCTTTGAGAAACTGAAATATGTTCTGACAACTCCTTGTCCTCCTGAGCCTACGGGAGACTCAAGTAATGAGCAATTCCAAGCGTACGACCGCTGGAAAGATGCTAATGATCAGGCCCGCTGCTATGTTATGGCTAGCATGAACAACGTGCTGCAGGCTCAACATCAAGATTATGAGACTGCGAAGCAGATCTTGGTTAATCTTGAGGACATGTTTGGAGGCCAAGCCATAACAAAGCGGCAAGGGGTGCTTTAGAAACTCTTAAACTGTAGACAGAGACCGGGGACATCTGTAAAGGAGCATATGATGTTGGTCATGGGTTACCTCGCTGAGGCTCAAACCAATGGAGCCGACATCGATGCTGAAACTCATATGACTATGGTCTTTGAGACTCTGTCTAAGGAATTTATTCCGTTTAGAGCTACTTTTAATCTGAGCAATAGACGGGATATGACCTTAACAGAACTGATGAAACAGTTACAGGAGTTTGAACTGCTGATCAGGGAGTCTCCTGCTGGTGGAGAGGCCAACATGGTAGCTGTTTCTGGTTCCAATTCTAACTCTGGAAATGGAAAGAAGCAACGGGCCAAAAGTGGGAAGTCTTCTATTCCTGTTGCTACCAAGAGCAAGAAGAAGAAGAAGAAGAACCCAAAGAAGCTTAAGTGCTTCTTCTGTGGTAAGGTCGGGCATATAAAGAAGCATTGCAAGGACTTCCTTTCCAAGGGAGGTAGGTGTGATCTTCTATATTTAGAAACTTGTTTGGTTGAGGAATCCAGTGACATCTGGGTCATAGATTCCGGTGCAACTAATCATGTTTGTGTTTCTCTGCAAGGATTCAAAGAAACGAGAAGTCTACTTCGTGAAGACTTAACGCTTCGGATGGGCGATAGATCCTTGGTCTCAGCGGAAGCAGTGGGAGATGTCCATCTTTACTTTGATAATTATAGGAATTTAATTTTGCGAGATTGTTTTTATGTTCCTAAATTTAAAAGGAATTTAATTTCTGTATCTTCTTTATTTAAAGACTCCTACGTGGTATCTTTGAATGAAAAAGTGGTGATTCGTAAAAATAAATCTTTTATTTGTTCTGGATGGATGCAAAATAATCTATATTTTATCAAACCTAAGATGAACCTATTGCTTAATGCTGAGATAAATGATAATGACTCAAAAAGACTTAAAACTTCTCACTCTAATAAGACTTATCTTTGGCATTTGCGCCTTGGCCATATTAACCTGAATAGGATTCAAAGGTTGGTAAGGGATGGACCTTTAAGTTACTTAAAGGTGGAATCTACACCTCAATGTGAGTCTTGTTTGGAGGGTAAAATGACCAAAAGACCATACGGGTCTAAGGGCAATAGGGCCGAAGGGGTTCTAGAACTTGTGCATAGTGATGTTTGCAGACCGATAAACATCCGGGCACGAGGAAGGTATGAGTACTTCGTCACTTTTATTGACGATTACTCAAGATATGGGTATGTGTACCTAATGCACCACAAAAGCGAAACTTATGATAAGTTCAGGGAGTTTCGGGCTAAAGTGGAAAAGCAATTGGGTAAACCCATAAAGGCACTTCGATCGGATCGAGGTGGGGAATACCTTTCTGGAGAGTTCTTGGGACACTTGTTAGAGAATGAGATTTTATCCCATTTGACTACGCCGGGCACTCCATAGCAGAATGGCGTAGCGAAGAGAAGAAATATGACTTTATTAGACATGGTCAAATCCATGGTGAGTTATTATCATTGCCTTTATCCTTTTGGGGATATGCACTACAAACCGCATGTTATCTTTTGAACAATATGCCTTTAAAATCAGTCCCTAAAACTCCTCACGAGTTGTGGACAGGAAGGAAGACATCCTTAAACCATATTCGCATATGGGGATGTCTAGCTCATGTCTTGTTTAAGGATCCGAATAAGTTAGAAGCACGTTCAGAAGTTTGCGTGTTTGTAGGATATCCAAAAGGGACTAAAGGGGGTTATTTTTATAACCCAAAGGAAAATAAAGTCGTGGTTTCAACTAATGCAACTTTCCTTGAGGAGAGTTACATGAACGACTTTAAACCTCGAAGCAAAGTGGTGCTTGAGGAGTTAAGGGGTGATCCGTTTACTCCGGAGGTTCCGAATGAAACCATTCCGATCAGTGTAGAAAAACCAAACAAACCTGAACAACAACCTCAGGGGCTTCGGCGTAGTGGGAGGATCGGGCGTCAACCTGAGAGGTATATGTTCAATGGGGAAGTCTTTTTGGCTGAACCGGATGAACATGACAGGGATCCTTATACTTACGTAGAAGCTATGGAGGATGTTGATTCAAGACTCTAGACAGAGGCCATGAACATAGAGATGAAGTCTATGGAGACTAATCGGGTCTGGGAGCTTGTGGATCTTCCCGAAGGGGTAAAACCCATAGGGTGTAAATGGATCTACAAGAGGAAAAGAGGAGTGGATGGAAAGGTCGAAACCTTTAAGGCTAGACTGGTAGCTAAGGGTTATACGCAAAAGGAAGGAATCGATTATGAGGAAACTTTTTCGCCTGTAGCCATGCTTAAGTCCATCTGGATTCTCTTGTCCATAGCTGCCGCTCTCGACTACGAGATTTGGCAGATGGATGTCAAGATGGCTTTTCTGAATGGCTATCTTGATGAGTCCATTTATATGGAACAACCAGACGGGTTCAAGGTCGCGGGTCAAGAGGGTAAGGTTTGTAAGCTGCTAAAGTCAATTTATGGACTTAAGCAGGCTTCTCGTTCTTGGAACATAAGATTTGATCAAGTGATCAAAACTTATGGGTTCTCACAAAATGTGGATGAACCATGTGTTTACAAACACATTAAGAATAGGAAGGTGGTTTTTCTACTACTCTATGTAGATGACATTCTGCTAATTGGCAATGACGTTGGGGCATTGTCATCGGTCAAATTATGGTTGACCAAGCAGTTTGACATGAAGGACTTAGGTGAGGCTAATTTTGTTCTCGGTATCCAGATCTTTCGGGATAGGAAGAACAAAATGATAGCTTTGTCACAGGCCGGCTACATAGATAAAATTCTCAAGAGGTTTGCAATGCAAGATTCCAAGAAAGGTGGGCAACCATCTAGGTCTGGAATTACTCTTGCTAAGAAAGACTCTCCAAAGTCTTATGAGGAAAGAGAATACATGAAGAAGGTGTCTTATGCTTCGGCAGTGGGTAGTCTCATGTATGCCATGCTTTGCACTCGACCAGATATTAGCTATGCGGTCGGGATTGTGAGTCGATTTCAGGCAGATCCAGGACCGAACCATTGGGTTGCGGTGAAGCATATTTTCAAGTACCTGAGAAGGACTCGAGGGTATATGCTTGTGTATTCGGGTGAGGATTTAACTCCTCTAGGATACACTGATTCGGATTTTCAATCCTGCCTAGATTCTAGGAAATCAACTTCGGGGTTTGTGTTTACTCTAGGTGGCGGTGCCATCAGTTGGAGAAGTGCGAAGCAAGATTGCACTTTGGATTCAACGATGGAGGCCGAGTATGTGGCAGCTAGTGATGCTTCGAAAGAAGCAGTGTGGCTCCGCAAGTTCCTTGGGGATCTTGAGGTAGTTCTTGGTATGGATAAGGTGGTATCACTGTACTGTGATAACAGTGCGGCGGTAACTAATGCTAAGGAACCAAGATTTCACAAGAAGAGTAAGCATATTGATCGGAAGTATCATGTGATAAAGGACTTCGTTGAGAGCGGGCATGTCACGGTGTGCAAGATCGCGTCAGAGGACAATTTAGCTGATCCATTCACGAAGACACTTACTGGGAGAGTCTTCGAGAGGCATGTGGAAGCTATGGGGATGCGAAATTTGCAGTATTTACTCACTTAGTGCAAGTGGGAGATTGTTAGACATGTATGCTCTAAGGAGTAAAAATGTAATACGTTTTTGGAGACATTTTTATCAATAAAGAATTTATTCATATATACCAAATATTGTCCTCTTTACGTTCATATTTGTTGAATGTATGATAAGCAAACAGTAGTCTGAGACTGTCAGTCTAAACCCTAAGAATTGGGCATATGATGGGATGATTATGCGGAAGACACAATTCTTAGGGTGACGGTCTAAAACATATGATCCGCAATCGAGGGAATAAAGTTGGGCGCTTTATTCATATAAAGATTGTTATGTTGTCTTTATTCCTTTTGGGAGATGGTTTGTCTTGACCATCGGAGTTGGACTCCATGAATAGAAACATTGGCACGTTGTCAAAGGTGACGATGTGTTGGATCGGGACATAAAGTGAATTGATTTGGATTAATAATTCTGTCTTGGCAAATCGATTCACTTTAGACAATCATTTGTATTGTATCTTAATCCTGAGATGAATAATGAGCCCATTATCTCGACTTGTGCCTTTTGATGTACCAATGGGTGACTCCCACATTTCTATAGTGGCATGCATGCCGGTACGTTGGAGGCATGACTCTTGATAGCGTAGACTTGTTATTCATAGATATGGAATCCATAGCTCCTCTTTAGGAGTAATGATATCCTCTTATATGTGTTGTCCTATAATTGGAAAACTGGAGCGCTCAACCATTTGGATACATAAGTGTAACTGAATGGTATACTATCTTTGGATGGTAAGTTTTCTAATGGTGAGACAATGGAACGTAAGATAAAAATAATCGAGAAGGTAAGACAGAACTTGTCCTTAAGCCGATTATGGATGATCATATGGGGATGCGGTACACTATAATATGTCATGGAGACTTAGCTACACGAGCTTCGTAATTCTATAAAGTTCGAGAGTGTAGCTCCAAGCTTTTAGTGGAGTAGCGTTAGAGTTGATAATTGTGAAATGTATATCTGGGATATTGGGTTTCATAATTATCATGAGCTTGAACTTTATAGGTCCATTTTGGTCCCCTTTGCTAGCTCACAAAATCCTATAACGACACGGCGTGCTTTTCCAATAATTGGTGACTTATGTCGGATTTATCAGATTGGTTTAAAATTTATAAGAATTAAATAATTCATGTCTGTTTATCGGTTGAATTAATTATGTAAGAAAATTAGTTCAAGATGAACTTGTTGAATTATTGCATTCGGATAATTCTTGTCTGTTTATCGGTTGTTTTAATTTTGGATAATTAGAACAAGATAAACTTGTAGAATTATTGTGAATTGATTTATTTTCTTAGAGATTATCTTGATAAAGTTTGTTTTGATCAGATATCTTTTCTATTGGGCTATTTGAATCAAAACTGAGACTTTATCCTTTAGAATCTCAGGTGGAAAATAAAAGATTCGCGGAGATTTTTTCTCGGCAGTTCGGCCTGCCGGATGACGTGTTCGGCCTGCCTATCAGAAAGTTCGGCTTGCCGACCGACAACAGTTAAGATTACGCGTTTTCAAGCGGATCTTATCAGATATTGATCCGAACTTGATTCTGTTTCGATTTTTTTAGACCTAATCTGATATGGACTGACCCTAGGACCAATAGATATAAAAAGGGAGTGAGTCTAATGATTTACTCATATGAATTTGAGAGATTAAGAGTGATACTCTTCGAGTGAGCATCTGAAAAATCCCTGAGAGCTTTTGTTCACAAATCACGAACACTAGCTTTGGGTTCTCTCTGTTGGTTGGAAGGAGAGTCACCGGTGGAAGAGTTGTACGTGTGAGCCCACACTCACTCCGGTTATGGATAGAGAATAGCAAAGAAGACCGGTTGGTTGAGGCTCTTCTAGAACGTTACTTCTCTACACAGGTTACGGAGGCTCTTCAACACACTGAGGTTAGTAAGATCTGTCTGATTTATACATATAACATGTCAAACTTGTGTTTTGGAAAATACTCTGATGAAATTTTTTTTTAAATTCCGCTGCGCACTTTGTTTCCAACAGTTATGTCTTGATTGTTTGTATGATTTTCTAATGTATGATTTTCTAACTTTTTCTTTCCTATAGAAATGTTGAAGGTGAAGCTCCTCTCCTAAACCAAGAAGGGTCAAAACCCTATGGGTGGTACCTCATCAGAGGATGTGGTCCTTTCAAAGAAGGATGACTCGAAGAAGGGCTCGAGTCATCGCCCCACCGATGCTCCCTAGTCCAAGAAGCAATGTATCGACTGTGGTAAGTTGACACCACAATGTCGTAAGGAGAAGGTCTTTAAAATTATCTCACGTTAAGTAAGTAGCTTCCTTGAGATTGTACTAGGGTGTTTTACATGGTGGCTAAAACCGTAAACACGGCAATATATAAAAGTTTTATACTCTAATAACTTTTTTTTTAATTTTTACTACGGCATGTGAGAGCTTTACATTATTTCTAACTAAAAAGTTAATTATAACCAATTAATGTGTAACATTATGCAACCAAAAAAAAGTAGCTTCATTAAGAAGTTTCCCGTTTATTTTTAAATGGCCTAGGCCCGTTAGCAGCAAAAGCCCAGTGCCTTTTCGTCTCTATGAATGTGAAAGTACGAATCTCGACCTTCGGCATTCCATTATAGCAGTTGTAGAGCAAATCAAATTCTTAAGAAAGAAGGAGAGAAAAAGGAAGATGAAGATAGTGTTGCAAGAACGGGCCGGCCCGGCCCGTTCTCCTTAGGCCCACACGGCCCGCGAGCCGGGTCGGCCCGGCCCATGAATTTCGTGGGCCGGGCCAGACCGGCCCATATTAAAAATAACTTAGCCCGGCCCGGCCCGTAGGCTAATTTTATATAGGCCGTGCTAGGCCGTGCCGGACCGTGCCGTGGGCCCTAAATGGGCCGGCCCATCATAGGTTTAAATGGGCCAGCCCATCTAAGCATGTAATTTTTAATTTTTAATTTTTAATTTTTTAAACAAGTTAATAAATATAAAAGTTTGAATAGTTAAGGGAAATATAAAAAAGGATATTTTATTTACGATTGCCTCATTAAAAACCTTTCCAAGGAAAACCCAGTGAGACAAAACCTTGGTAAGGAAAAAAGAGTACAATCGGGATAATTATACATTAGATGTTTACAAAATTACTAAAAACAAAAAAAAACATAAAAAAAATATTGTTCATAATTAATTACAACGTATTACTCCTAGTGAGAGTATCAGCAATGTCCAAATTTTCAAAGTCATCAACCCAATCATCTTGAACTTCTTGGCTTCTTCTACGAGCATCCTCCCAATCTTTGACGCACATTACTGCTTCCAGAATATCGTCACTCATACGTGCACGCCGTTCATCAAGTACTCTACCACTGCAACTAAATACTTGTTCACTTGCAACTGTGGATACTGGTATGGTTAATATATCACAAGCCATTTTAGAGAGCACATGAAAAGTTCTTGACTGTGATCTCCAAAATGACAAAAGATCAAACTTATTGAAATCATGGCCACCACCTTGCTCACTGAAAATGAATGCAATAAAATTTGTTTCTAGATAGCTTTTCAATTCACTGCGTGTTGAAGATGTAGACGATGCACCGAAACCAAATCCGGTGTAGCTAATCATACTTGCCCATGAAGAACCATGTGGTACAGAAGTAGTATTTGCTAAAGGTGCCCACTAAGGTGCAGGGGATAAATTTTGGCCTCCTCCATATTTTTCATTATATGCAGTAAATATGTTGTTAACTTTTGCTTGCACATTTTGAATAGTTATGATGTCAGAATGCACCCTTAATTTTTTCCCTATACCCTTAAGCAAATATTCAACACCAACTAATTTCACTCTCGGATCCAATACAGCAGCTATGCAATACAACGGTGGAACACGCTCTCAATATTTTTTGAATTTTTGTTCCATGAACTCAACAGATTCCTTAAACATGTCAAAATCTCTATGCATATCGAAGGTTGTAGCAATGTCGTACAACTTATGTAATGCATGAGGAGAGGTGGGATAGTACACACCTGAGAGTTGGAGAGTGGCTTCATAAAAAACCTTTAAGAAATTGTAAAAGCATGAAGCAATTTTCCAATTAAATTCTTGAAGCAGCTCAGTTGGATTCTTCAAGTTGTAATACGCGGATATGACCTCTTTGTATGGTAGGCATGCATTCAACATCAAATATGTTGAATTCCACCGGTGTCCTATGTCAGTTGGAAGTTTTTTGGGTTTCATGCTTGCTCTTTTGCAAAGCTTAGCAAATTCTTCAATTCGAGAGCCAGAACTTGCTATGTAACCCAAGGCCGTTCGAATATTTTTCAAATAACCTTGAAAAAATTTCATGCTATCTTGAGCACACAAGTTTATAATATGACAAGCAAATCTTTGGTGAAAAAGTGTTTCGCCATGTTGTGGTCTCAATGTTGTTTTGAAAAGGTTAATAGCAACAGTATTAGCAGATGCATTATCAAATGTGATGCTCAAAACCTTTTCTTTAATGCCATAAAAATCAAAAACTTCCATGATGACATCATGAATGGCCTTGGCATCATGCGGATAAGGCATTGGTCGAAAAGCAATTAACATTTTTTGAAAAGACCAATCTTTATCCACATAATGTGCAGTTACACAGATATAACTAGTTTTGGTACGACATTCCTACAAATCAGATGTGCATGCAACAAATGCAGTTAATGAAATAAACTCAGTTACTAACTTTTCCCTCATTGAATGAAAAACTTTCATGGTGTCAGCTCTTGTGGTAGTTCTTGAAACACGCCTATATTGTGGATTATAAGCATTTTGAATGTACTCCTCAAAGGCTGGATCATCAAGAAGACTAATTGGTTGTTAAGCACTAGCCAAATATCAAGCGTGCCATTCTCTAGCTTTTTGTTGGTCATATGACCAATTGGTAACACTACTATTAGGGCTAAATCGAAGTGTTTGTTGATGACAATCAACACCACCTACACCATGCTTAGCTTCACATTTTTTACGATGTCTCTCTAAGTGACTAGTGCCAGAAGAGGATTTACCTATGTAGTCTTGTTTGCATACTTTGCAAATTACGCGCTCTTCTGTTGCACCATGCTCGTTTGTACGTGTTACGAGATCAAAGTAATTCCAAACTGATGAAGTTCGTTGAATTTTCCTTTTGCCCTTACGAGTGACTTCAGAGGAGCCATCAACTTGAGATAGCAAGTCAACTCCAATTTCTTCCAATGGATCATTAAATTGTTCTTCTTCGTTGATCACCAAACGTGAAATGTTGGCTCTCCCTCTAGGTGATGATGCCATAGCTTCAATAAAAAATAACAATAAATTAACGTAACATAAAAATTAAATAAAATAATTACACAATAAAATTAACTTATAACAATACAAAATTAATGAGCAACAAATGAAATAAATTATACTTTCAAGTTTTTTTTCCTTTCTGAAGAACTCTAAGTAATCTAAAAAATAAGATAATACATAAGATCTTAGAAGTTTGTTGAATGAGTATCTCTGTGAATGTTCTACGTTTATTTATAGGTAAAAAAGTTTTTTATTTTTTATTTTTTAAAACTTTTTTTTTATTTTTTTTATCTTTTTTTTATTTTTTTTCTTTCAAGTGTAACTTGATTAGACAATTCGCTGAAGACTTAACGTCTCAGCTTTGCACATTGCAGGCCTTCCTTCTGAGCCTCTATGTTAGGCCTACCCCTTTATAATTGCATAAGGGAATCTAATGCCATGTTCACTCACGGGTGAATATGGCATGCATAAATTATATAATATTTAATTCTTATATGTATTAAATAACATATATATATATATTAAATGTATAGTATTTTGATGTGATAATACATGACCTATAGACTCAATATCCGATTCTTAGCTTTGCTTCTTCAAAGCAAAGCATGCCTTATGTAAAAAACCTAAACTACCCTTATGTAAAATAAACTTGCATATAAAATTTTTGCCCAGGGGGCTCTGCCCCCTACAACCCCCGGGAGGGGGGTTTACCACCCCCTTTCCAACCCTCACGTTGACCTTACCGCGAAGGTCGATCAGCGTACAACCTCTGTGTAAGGGCAATCTGCGTCAGGGTAATAATTAAGCTCCACACATACAACAATGCCTACAAGAAAAAAATTTTAAAAATACAAAGAAAAAAAAAAGAGCTTGTCAGACCTATTGCAATGTGATGTGCATGGGGGATCTAATGCTATGTTCACTCACGGGTGAATATAGCATGTATATATATTATATAATATTTAATTCTTACATGTATTAAATGTATAGTATTTTGATGTGATAATACATAACCTACAGATTCAACATCTGATTCTCAACTTTACTTCTCAAAAGCAAAGCATGCCTACGAGGAAAAAATAAAAAAATAAAAAGAAATGAAAAGAGAAGAAAAAGAACTTGACAGACGTATTGTGATGTGATTGCATTGGGGAAATCTCATGGCATATTCAATTATTCATTCACAGGTGAATATGGCATGTATATATTTATATAATATTTTATTCTTATATGTATCAAATAATATATATATTAAATGTATAGTCTTTTGATGTGATAATACATGACTTACAATGAGCCTTACATGACTTACTGGGGAAGGTAATACTCAGCCATGTTCACCCGTGAATGAACATGAAAAAATATATCTAAATATATGAAATTGGGCCACAATGAGTTGGCCCATTGTGGCCCTGTATGGGCCTAGATGGGCCGGCCCATTGTGGGCCTAGATGGGCCAGCCCAACCTGGGTCGGTGGGCTGGCCCATTGTGGGCCGGATGGGCCGGCCCATTGTGGGCCTAGACGGGCCGGGCCGCATGGGCCCACATATATTGGCCTGGCCCAGCCCACAAGTATTTATGGGCCGTGAACAGTGTCAGGCCATGAACAGTGTCGGGCCGTGTCGGCCCGGCCCATCACTGTATCAGGAAGAGCTCGGGCCAGCCCATGGGCCCCGGTCCATTGTTGAATCTCTAGATGAAGACGAAGCTACTTTAGGGTTAACTTTTTTGAGCAACAAGGAAAAAAAAAAGAGTCATCACCAATAGGTTTGGACACGTGTTTCTGTTGTTTGGGCAGGAAACGGGTTTGGTTTATATAGACTTGTATGGAGAACTAGAGTGGGTTTTCTCCTTATTTTTTCTTTTTTTTTTTTTTTTTGGGTTTTCTCTTCTATACATCTCTTCTACCACTGTGAGCTTTAATCTATTTCTTTTCCTTTTTCATGCATTTAAAAAAGGGACTGCCAAAACTTGATTTTTATTTTATTTTACATTTTATGGAAAGACAGACCAAATCCAGCTTCTGTCGATTTTGATATTATTTATCCAAATGTGGAAGGTTTTTTTTTTCCTCAATCTCTCTCTTCTGTCTGTGTAAAGAAGGAAATCCTGAGCTTGGTTTTTTGCGTGATATATATATATATGCAAGTTGAACCACTAGCAGTACAGTGTTTCTCTGTTTTCATTCAACTCATATTCATGCTTTCAGTTTCAAAATGGCGGATCCCAAAAAGCGAAAAAGAGAAGAAAACCGTCTTTCTGAAGTCTCTGTTTTTAATAAGAAAAGCTGATAAAATGTTTTTAATTCATGGTTGAAGTTTATGTACAGGAAGAGACAATAGACCGTTTGTTATTGTTTTAAAAATTTTTAAAAATATTTTTACATATTTTTTAAAATAATAATTTTTTAAAAATTTTTATCTTTTAAAATAAAATTATTTTCATTTATTTTAAAATCTCTTAATAAACCACCAAGAGGCAAAATTGTTGCAGAAGGGCGGTAACAGCATAGGATCTAAACATGGCAATTAACATAATGACCCAAGAAACTAGCTAGTTTGACTCGGTTTCATCTTTAAAAAGTCAACTTATTAGAAGAGTAGGCTAAGATCCTTCTTCGACCTATGGTGGCTAACCAATATGGACCTTTTTTTTTTCACGGACTCCTAAAAAAAAGTTATGTTCCGTAATTATGTGATTTTTTAAGTCAATTAATTTTTTGTATGACTTATTTTATATATATATATATATATGCGTTTTAGTTTCATGATTTTCATTACACTAATATCCAATTTTTTCTTAAATAGATACCATTTTTTATGAACTGAAGTGTTATAACCTCTCAAGTAAATTATGCAAGCTTTATAAGGGTCCGTTTGGTTCGAGTATTTAGTAGAGTATTTGAATGAAGATTTAAATTTTTATGATAGAAAATACTGTAGCAAAATGATTCTAATCATGATTTGAATATTCAACCAAACATATCCTAAATATAAGTCTATATAATTATTAGTGTGTTTGGCTACTTAATTCAAACCAAAACTCTAATACCAAATCCTGATAAAACAACAATGGAAATTCGGATAACTGACGTCGAGCTAGAACTTAGCCGATTTTTCTAAGTTTTTGCTATATTCTTAATATGAGAGTCTGTCAACAACAAACTCAGTAAAAATGGGCCTTAAACAAAATGCTGCATTTGGGCTGAATGGTACTATAAGACCAATTGTGAAGTAAACGACACTAGCTGGTTTATAAACGACCAACGTTTTAGAGAAAAACATAAAAGGAAAGAAAACTAGATGCATAACAGCAAATAACAATGGACAAGTAAAATAAAGCTAATAGAAGTGATCCTTAATTAGCCTCCTGCATCACCCTATTAAGAGCTCTTTTCTTTTCAAATTTTAATAGAAAATAATTGGTTTTGCCAACTTCAACTAAAAGGGGTATATTCTCGTAGTATTTTTTTTTTGGATTATTTTCATTTTGATAAGGTGTAAAATATTAAAATAATATCTCATAATTTTTAAAAGTAGCGTTTTGATATTTCAAGTTCGTATTTTGTTACATAAATTTTTAACTGATTCTTTTATTAATAAGCACCAAATTAATTTTGTGAAATTATATACAAAATCAAAACAGAAGATTAAAAAAACCTCATAAAACAAAAATCATACTTGTGGATTTTTTTCTATTATTTTAAAATTTAATATTATTTTCTTTTTTTAGTGTTACAGAATTAATATAGGGTTTACTAACATAAAAAGTGTTAGTAAGCATAGTTAGAATCAAGTTTTTAGTTGCCAAATATTATAAAGCTCTCACATGTTTTAATCATGCTTGCCAACCACTCTATAAGAATAAGTTGAAAATTTCGTCTCCTAAAACATAGGTTCATGGTATGAGAATGAATTTTTGAAAACTAAAATACTTGTATAAAATTTTCCAAACAACAATATACAAATATAATATTTTGTTAAAATATAAAGTTTTAAAATGATAAAAAAAAAAAAAGCCTATTAATGCCTAAGGAAGGTTACTATTCCTAAATAGGAAAAAAAAAAAAAAAAAGCTCTAGCCAAAAAAAAATGTGCTGCCTTTTAAAACCACACCACCACACCCACCGTACCATATAACTCAGATGGTCCTTAATCTTAGCAAGGTGAGCATTTGCCATTTGGTCTCTATTATTATTCTGTTATTTAACCAAAACAAACGGTTGTTTTTTTGGTCCAAAAAGACGGATATCTTTAATTAGTTTCTTATCAAATAAAAAATTTTAAATTATCTTTGTTTTAAAATATATTTGTGTAAACATTTATATAAAAAAGCTATGCTCTTAATTAACAACTTATGTGAAAATTACATTTTAGTTTCAATTTGAAAACAAACATAACAATGATTTGTCACAAATTTATAAACTTGAGATGTATTAAAAGTTAAAAAGGCAAATTATAAATATATGATAAATTCAGAGACAAACAGTGCAAAAAGACTCGTTATTTTTTTGGCTTTCCACTAAAAAGTTTCCCGCAAAAAGCAAACGGTTGTTTTTTTGGTGCAAAAAGGCTGATATCTTTAATTAGTTTTTTTTATCAAATAAAAAATTTTGAATTATCTTTGTTTTAAAATAAATTTGGGTAAAATTTGATATAAAAAAATCATGCTCTTAATTAATAATCTATGTGAAAATTACATGTTAGTTTTAATTTAAAAATTAATATTATTGTGATTTGTCACAAATTTATAAATCTAAGATGGATTAAAAATTAAAAAAAAAAAAAGCAAATTACAAATGTATTATACATTCAGTGCCGTTTTTTTTTTGGCTTTCCACTAAAAAGTTTCCCATAAAAAAATTCTCACACGAAACATAAACAGATTCTCTACTCGTTCCTTCCATTTCTCGTGCCAGTGAGGAAGAAAGTCTTTTGACGTCTGAAAGAAGAAAAACTCTAGAGTCAGGAGAGAGAGAGAGATTGAGAGAGAAACCCGGTTTTGGCGCATGGGAAAAGAAGGCTTTGAAATGGTGAGTTCAATTTTAGAAGACAAGGATTGTGAGCAAGAATTAAGTTTATGCATGTTTTGTTCTTAAAATGGTAATGGGTTTTTTCAGCAAAATGTGCTTGGTTGCTACGATGAATCATCCTTCCTTATGCTTTTCATTTTTCTCTATTGCAAAGAAAATGTGGGTTTTTACTAATAAGTAATTATATATATATATATCTCTTATTCCAACAAGATTTACATATCTGAACCTCAGTTTTTTTTTTTCCCTAGTAATTGCTGGGTATGTATAAATGTCTGAAATGAGGAAGTTGAATTGTCAAGAGGAGCAAAACAATGAGCGTCAAACCATTGTGAGACTTGGAGAGGAAATTGATTTCAAGAATCACCAGTTGTTGGAGTTGGAGCACAAATACTACGACACGAATGCGCTTTTTCGCAAAGTCGTTATCGGCCTTACAGAGGCCATTAATGCCAAAGAAAGAACTTGTTTGGAAATGGGGCAGAAGGTCTATGAGTCGTCTATGGTTAACAGAGGTTTGGTAAGTGAGAAAGATAAGCTGCTGCAACAATACAGCTCAGGTAATTTTGTTTGAGACAATATGCTTTCTGAATAATAGCATGGTTTGCGTAAATTCGTTTGTATATCGAGTTTGGTGTTAGTAGTTTACACACAAATTGTCTTTTGCTTTTTTCCCATTTGTCATTTGAGGTTTTGTGCAGAAATGGGTTTGATGCAGTCAATATACAGAAAGCTGGAGCAAGTTGTGGAAAGTCAAAAGAAAGAACTTGAGCGGCAAGCCAACGAGTTGCAGGAAAGTAAAACCCAAAATGACAAGGTGCAGAGATATCTCAAGGATGAGATGGCAAAGGTACCAATGTGATTATATAAAGAGCCTGTACTATTTCTTTTTGGCAAGGATATGAATGAAAATGCCCTTTTATGGTTGTGGTTTGTGTTGTTTGTTTAATAGAAATTGACTTAAATTTTGACTTACAATGGAATTTGGGATGTGGAGTTTTGTCCTTTTTATTAGTCTATAATCTATAATCACTGAAAATACCATGCATGTCTGTCTCTTGCACCAGATCCATGCTATGGAATTCGTAATTTTACCTTGCTTTCAGTCCATTTTGTTGGAAGAATAGCGCATCTCGGTTACTGTATTTCCCATGTTTATATTACTCCCAATAGCCCTTTAATTTATTCTTGTCCACACTTTCTGTCGAATCCGTCCTTAGAGTTTTCTTTTTTACTAAATGAAAATAAACTTCTGAACAGATTTATTTGGCTAGTTCTTCAACTAATGTATGTAACTGATGCAGTTGAAAGACCAATTTCAAGATCAGATTTCTGTGATGAGCAGCAGCAGTTTGAATGCTCGGATTAAGGACTTGGAAAGGGAAATTGAGGAGAAGAATGAGGAAATTCAGAGTGTCCAGACCCTCAACCATATTCTGGCTGCTAGAGACTTCAAGAGTAATGAAGAACTACAAAATTGTCGTAGAGATTTGATAGATGTAACCTTTTATTATCCTCATTTTTGAAAGTTTAATTTAAGACTATTCTTTTTACCATTAGTTTCTCACCAATATGCAAATTAATACAAGGAGCTGAATCAAATACTATCCTGATTTTTCTCTGTCATAGGGCTTGCAAGATATGTTGAATAAGAGGACAAAACTTGTAATCAAAAGAATGGGAGAGGTGGATCAAATCCCTTTTCAGGAGATGTGCTTGGAGAGGATTCCCAGTGAAGACTGGCAGGTTGTAGCTGCTAAAATATGTTCATGTTGGCAAGACCAAGTCCAGGATCCTCTTTGGCATCCCTTCAAGATCGACAGCTCTGATGGAATGCGAGTATGTTTACTCTCCACATGCATAGGGCAGTTTCAGAACAAAAAGAAATATAGTTTACATTACCTGCATAAGAATAGTTGTAATATAGGCAAGACTCTCATGTTAATTTTACACCAATATTTGCTTGAAATCACTCCTGTAATTTAACTGAAAATAATAAGCGTACCGAAAACTTTAGACTAAAATAATGTTGGGAGTGAAACTAAAAGGACCAGTATTGGTTGTAAGGTATGGAGAGTGAAAATTACAGTGGCCAATGTTGGAATTCTCAGCCATCTTCTCGGCCTCCTTGATTGATGGTCCCAGAGGTTAAATCATACAATTTCAATCGGTTACCCTTTTGGCTTGTGAAGATTGTTAAATTTTCAACTAAGGTCTTCTTGAACACACTACTTCCAATATAAAGCAGTTTAAATTTCCACCAATGTTATTTTCCATTATGCCAGTTGTTGATTTCAGTTGCTTAAGTGCAGGAAATAGTCAACCAAGATGATACAAAACTGAAAGCACTGAGAAATGAACTTGGTGAGCCTGTGTACAAGGCTGTAACGAATGCATTGCTGGAGATCAATGAGTACAACCCGAGTGGACGTTATGCTGTTCCAGAAATTTGGAACCCAAAAGAAAGTAGAAAGGCCAGTTTGAGAGAAGTTATTCAGTACATAATAATGCAATTGAAGAGTCAGAAGAAAAAGAGAAAACGAATCTAATCTCTGTACCTTGCCAAGTGCGTTCTAATCCCGGTGGTTCTCATCTAGTAATGAAGCTCGTTCCGTTCTTTTAAAACTACCATTTTTAATGCCATTGAAGAAAACAGATGATTTAACATCTGCTTACCATGATTTAACATCTGCTTACCATGATCTGTGGGTGAGTAGCCAATTTACATGCCAGTCGAGTCAGAATTTGTAGTAGCTTAGACCATCTGCTCAATGAAGTATCAAAACCTGTAATCAGCAATGTATTTGTAAGTAATGTAAATGCGGAGGATGAGATGCTGATTAACATATCAGACAAGTCACTTTTGTTAAAGAGTAGCTCAGCCCACTTGCAACAACAAAGTACCAGACACTTTACTGATGTATTTGAGTTTGATGCAAAACAGAACTTGTTTGAGGAAATTGTTGGTTTGTAGCTCATTTTCATTGTTCTTTGTGAATAGCGTTAAGGAAAGTGCATATTCATCTCAGACACTAATTTGGCATTCGGATTTGGTTTACTACATTTCAAAACATTTTGCTATAGCATTATCTCTTACAAAAATTTGAATTTTCTATTTAAATTTATTGTACCAAATAGGCCATAAGTGTTTGTGTAAAACACAACAACCCAGGCAAATAAAAACTTCATGTTGAATTTGTGACGGCCTGTCTTTTCGGGCAGTCACTTAATTTTCTTAAATATTATTTCTTAAGCATTAATCTTACTTACTTAGTAAGAAAAATACTAAAATAATTTTTTTTCTTTTAACATCCTTTTAAACATTCGTAAAGTTGTTGCAACTTCTGTCGCATTCTAAGTTGAGGCCTCGCTCAACACTTAACGTTAAAACCATTTCAAATTATTTCCAAAAACTTGATAAGAAACGCTAACTGAATCATAACTGAAAACTTAGCTTTATGTTAATATAAAACATTTCGCAAATTATATCGTAAAACCTTGAAAACATTTATTAAAATTTTGATTTTCTTAAAACTTTGAAAACACTATATCAAATAATGGAAAACATTTCTTTTGAACAGCGTAAACATACCTAGTGGTATCCATACCCAAATCTCTGCATTTGCCCTTCACAGCACCAAGCTCCTCAAACCAGTCCTACTAGTCACCCGTAGGACTACCTACAGCATGAAAAAACTTTTAATGAGCTTTCGCTTAGTAAGTTCAACGAAATCTCACAAATCATTTTCACATATTTTAAAAACTTTTCTCATAAAAACCTTTCTCTTAAAACTTTTTTCATAAACATTTTTCATAAACGAAAACGTTTTTCATAAATATTTTTCATAAAATATTTCTAAAATGTTTGATATAAACGTTTTTCATAAAACATTTCTTGAACGTTTTTCATAAAACGTCATTTATAAACCTTTTTCTTTTGTAAACATAAAAATGTTTTTCATAAACATTTAATATAAAACATTCATCATAATGTTCTTCATAGCATATAAATATTTCATAACAAGGAAAACAAGCAAAATCAAAATGCATATTTCCATTTATATCTAATTATGAACTTTTAATTATAAACGTATTATGAACATTCTTTTCTTACTTTAACTTTTTATCTTTGTTCCTTAACTTTCCTTATCTTATAAACTTTAGTGTTCGTACTAACATCATTAATCATGAGATCATAAACATGATGCTTCCCTTGTGGAAGACTTGAGACCATCGAACACTGAGGTTATAACTTTAACTTTATTTATATATCTCATATCAAGAAGGCTGGTACGACACTTTTCTTTTATTATCTTTACTTTACCTTCTTTTTAACATTAGTGAGCATATTAAATGCTAACACATTATATGCAAATACATTTGCATATCATAACTTATACTGTAAAACTTATTGCATAACAAATGCAACGCAAAACTTATTATTTAAACTGTAAAACATTATACATTAACAAAATACAAAACATACTTTAAACATAATTTTTGCAAATACATTATAAACTTTTACTTGATCTTTTTAAAGCTTTATGCATATCAAATGCAATCATGCTTTAACATAATAGTTGCAAATGCATTGCAAATCTTAATTTAAATTATAAAACTTTTTGTATAACAAATGTAAATATACTTTTAAAAATAACTTATATAACAATTGCAAACACATTTGCAAACATATATATATATATATATATATATAAACATTTAAAAATTATTTACTTCATGCTGTAGGTGAGGTCTAAACTAACATAGACTTAGCTCTAACGTTCTTGTTTCTTTCCTTTTCCTTTCATTTGTCAGCCTTTGTGTCCTGATTATACGACACCCAACTTATTAGTTAACTTTCTTTGTTATCAATTTACTTGATTGATAACTTAACTTAAACCTTAAACATTCATTCCTTTTTGCTTATCTTGGTATTCTATCAGTTTACCCTTCTCTTCACTTTGTACGCTATTGCTTTTAACTTTGTGACCCACCAGGTTATCGTACCTTTTACTTAACTCTATAACCCATTAGGTTACCACTCTTTTTACTTAGCTCTGTAACCCATCAAGTTACCTTTTTCTTTACTTGACTTTGTAACCTACTGAGTTACCTTTCTTTTACTTAAACATCTGCTAGTTAAATTTCCCATCTCATGTGGCCACTTTGTTACTTAACGTATTACAGAACACTTTTTTGTATAAGAAAGTTTCGCTAGTTTGGAGTATTCGACTTCGCTTTAACCGTTTTTTTAAAAATGATGATTTTACCCTTAATGGGTTTTTTGCCAATTTCATAACTTAATAAAACTCATTGCTTAACTTTATCGTTCTATTACCTACTTATTATAGAAAAATTCTCACTAAGGAATTTTGCCGACATCAGACGTTTCGGGTCCGTTTTGGCCCTTTTCATAAAACGACTATTTTGCCCTTGACGAGTCTTTACAACTTTCGAAACCCGTTTTAAAACATAACTTTCATTTCTTTACGTCTCATAATATTATAGAAAACAAAACAATAGTTTTCCTTTCAATTAAATTTGTTTTGTCAAAACTTTACAGTTTTGACCCGTAATGTGAAAATTTTTATATTTTCGTCCTTAAAGTTTTTCTTTCATTTTTTTGTTGACTAAACTTTAAGTCCTTTAAGACTTGGCAACTATGGTTACCCACTACCTTAAGCAGCGCAGGAACCCAGCGTTCCTAAGTGGAAACCCAGTTTTCACACAATTTTATAGTTTTGGCCCAAAAATAGAAAAATCTTTACAGTTTTGCCTCCGAAACCAAAAACGACCACTATATACCAAAGCATTTAGTTTTTCTCAAGGAATAAAACTTTTCAAAGTTTCATGGCCAAATTCAATACATTTCATAACGCTTTCATTTATTGAATTTTTATGCTCAAAATTTCATAAAATTCATAGCTCCTAAACCGAGCAAAATTTTAATAAACTATCCATGTTGTCCTAATAGTTTCGATAAGTTTTACAACTTTTGTGTTTTAACTTTCCTCAAATTCAAATGTTTAGGTAGACTTTTTGATTGATTTTTAAATCTGCCAAGAATTAGCAAAGCTTTGCAATTTAGCCCTTTTGAAATTTTGCAAAACTTTGCTTTGCAAAGCTTTGCTCACAAATATTCTTTCCCTCATTGTGTTGGTAGATCCCATGCCATATTTGAAACATAAATTGGCCCCTAAAGCCCTTAAAATCCTATTCCTTTGAAACTAGTTAGACTTTATAAAGTTTAACCATTTTCATTTTTAACCTCAAAACCCTTACTTTCCTTCTTTCCATCATCATCACCATCATCATAAAACATAAACCAATCATGCCATAATGTCCATATTACATGCTATAGCTTACATATTTCATCAAACACATAGTATGCATAAAAACATAAACTTTAGCTTAACTTCAAGGACTAGAAATTTACCTAATCCTTGCTAGGGCTTGTCCTTCCTTTTCATTGCTTGAAATCCTCATTGCTTGAAATCCTTCAAAGTCCCTTTGACAACAATTCATAACATAACCCATGAAAAGCCCATCCAATTCATGAGCCAAACCCAATGAAAAACATAAAAACCCATAATAAAAGTCTGGATTTTTACCTCCACAATTGCTTGTCCTTGATTGTCCACACTTAGACTTGCTTCAAACATGATTTGGAGGCTTGGAAATCATCAAAATTTGAGAGAGAATGGCCTCAGGGAGGGACGGTTTTCTTTGGGAGGATGTTGGAAAACTTTATAAAACCAAACTTTTTAAAATTTTTAAAAAGTCCTTGTCTATTTATAGACATCACTCCAAGGACTTGTTTGCAAAGAAAAATTTGCCCAATACATGTGGCTAGGGGTGTTCACATTTCAGTTATCGTTCGTTTTGGTCGGTTTGGTTACCGAACTGTAACTTTCGATTTTTAGAATTGCAAAACCGAAACTGCACCACATACCAAGAGTATTCGGTCAGTTAATCGACCGTTCATGGTCAGTTTCCATTGTCGGTTCAGTTTGGTTTTCAGCAGATGGTAATCTAATAGTATACAAGAAGCGTACTATCAGTTTACCATATTTTATTTTATTTTTTTGTTAAAGAATTGCTAAAATAGTATAATGTATAGTGTATTATTTAGGTTCTTTTTGAAATGGTGCTAAAAAAAATACTATAACCGAACCGAAATAGGTTAAAAAAAATATTATTTAGCTTTAGAGTAAATAGGCATTCAGTTTGGTTCGGTTCGGTTCGGTTATAATAGGCATTCGGTTCGGTTCGGTTCGGTTTATAACCAAACCGAAATATTCAAACCGAAACCGAACCGTCCACTACCGGACGATTCGGTTAACCAAACCAAACCTGTTCGGTTTTCATGAAACTAATTTTTTCGGTCTTTTCTCGTGTGGTTCTTTTGGCGGTTTCGGTTTTTCGGCTTTTTTGTACAGTCCTACATGTGGCACAATCTCCACCCTTGGAGTGTCCCCCCTATTTTTCTTTTTTTCTTTCTTTTTTTTTTTTCTTTTCTTTTTGGTGACTAACCACCCTAATTATTATTAGGGTTGGACGACATTAATAAATGTGGTGGCCTAATCAAAACTCTCAAGGTGTCCCTTTGGTAGGTCCCACAAAACTTTTTATACAGTCTAAGTTTTTATTGATAGTATTTTTTTCCTATACTGCTGGTATTCTTCTTTATACATTTCATGAGGTTCCACAACCTCCTATACTTATTTAAGTCTATCACATAATGTAATTCTAATATTATCTAACTTTACACAGTCTAAATTTATACAGATAGTATTTTTCCTATACTGTCGGTATATTCTCTATACTGCTATAACATTTTTTATTCATTCATGTTCTCCAAACAATATTATTCCTATACTGCTTTAACTTAAACAATCTAATTTTTGTATTGCTTAACCTTAAACAGTCTAATTCCTACACTGCATTACTTTTATAGTGAAATTTTTATACTACATAACTTTACCAATATACTTCCTTATACTGTATTATTTTAATACCGTATAATTTTTCATATGGTTAGACGGTATTTTTCTTAAACTGTATTTTTGTCTCAATATTTATTGAAATATATTTTGCAATAAGTAAGCTATTAAGTTTGTTTTCCATATCATTTCTTCTTTATTTAAGGCTATGACATGATTTTCACCTTTAAAATCCTATTTTTTTGCTATTATGGACTTTATCATATAAATTGGATTAAACAATAATCCTTAAATTACTGCATTTTTACTATGCTTAAAATGCTCAGGTGTTATAGAATTAGAGAGATTACTGCTAAATAGTATTGAAAGAAAAAGTATCATAACCATAATGATACTCGAGCAACTAGATTTGCAAACTGTTTGATTTTAATATGATTAAAAAATAATCATTCTGGCGTACAAATACATTGTTTGATTATGATATGATATGTTGGTGAATGTAATTTATTTTAGGGACATTTGTCTCTCTCTCTCTAACTTATTTATGTATTATTAATACGTATTCTTTGAAGAAACTTCTTTTGTTCCAAACTTGTCTTACTTGGTGTTTGACAATGTGAGATAGAACTAAAACTTTTGATTGTTATAGCGTAAAGTTTTTACATGCTATAATATCAAAAAAATATGCTATAAGATAAAACTCTGATATGCTACCGCATTTTTGACCAAAATTAGTTCTAATTAATGCTTCCAAACACCTTATTATTTAATTTGTTAACTATACCTAATGTCTTCTTCTCTTCTTTAAAGCACATATGTTTTCACAAAGAACTCACGATAATTAGAATGCATTCTATGGCTCACAGTTCCAAACTTTGATTTTTAAACAAATAAACATTAGCATTCTTTTTGCCGTTAATGAAATTAGCATTCACTTGACGTAGCGTTGGAAAGTAATATATATATATATATATATATATATATATATATATATATATATATATATATTTATGCATGTGCTATTGTATGTCAAGAAAGATTTTAAAAAAATTAAAATAAAACCGCAATTCAAACAATTTTATTATAATATTTTTTTATAAAAATTTAAATTTTTGTTTAAACTTAATCAACTGGCTAGTTTTTTTTTTCTTCCAAAACAAATTCTCTTAAAAGATTTCCCGTCTTAAATTTTTGTATATATAAATTTTTTACCAGGCTATTCTTATAATTATGAAAAAGCCTCACCATTTCTTGGAAAGCATTAATGACAGTAAATCCATTCATTGCTATTTGGTTCCTATTTGCCTATTTAGTATTTCGTTCCTAAATAATACTAAATGTATTTTGCTATGGCTAAAATATTAAAATATAAAAAATTAATTAAAAATATTTGAAATTTTTTTTAATGAATATTTCAAAAATTTTAAATGACATGTTCTATTGTATTTTACTGGACAAGACTAAAAAATTCTAAAAAAATAATAAAAATACAAAAATTATAGTAAATAATATATTTATGAAATTAATTATAAGAAATTATAGACCTTGAAAATATTTAAGGTAAATAGAAAATTTACTAAGAATAGAATATTTACAAAATAAAAAACCTATTTATTATTTGAGAAAAAACCTATTTATTAAAATAATTTATCTAATAAATTTTCTATTTATTTCAAGCGTTTATTATGGTGTTTGAAAAATTAGTATAAACCATTGTGTAAAACCTCATATAGTAAAAAATTATCTTATAAAATTTTCATATGTTATAATTTTTAAACCTAAATTGATGATCTAAATTTTTTTTTTTTGGGTGAAAATTTAAACAGCTTTTTTAACCTACGTCTAAGTGACATTTAGAAAAAAAGAGCGTTTATATCTACAATAAAAAATGCTATAATTAAGCCCACCCCGCGTATATCTCAAATCCAAAGATTGGATAATCTAAACAAAAATCGAGAGTCGAACATAAACAGTTGAAGTGAAAGTCAAACAATCGTAAGTCTTTGGATTTTCCGAATCTTTTCTCCAGATCTTCAAAACCCTAACCCATTCTTCTTCTTCTTCAATTTCTGAACCCTAATTACATTTCATTGCCCGATTGGAAAGTGGATCCCGCGCCATGAGGCGCAAACGAGCTGCTCGGAAGAGAGTCAACATCGAATTCGATGCCGAGCCCTCTATATGGTACGAGCACGTCCCGGCGAACAAAGCCGACGATTTCTCGTTCTCCGAACACGTCCCGGAGAAGATAGCCAACGATGTGGCGGCCACGATACCCAAGAAAAGAAAGCTAGACATCGTTGTTGTTGAACCACAACCGCAACTAGAAGTACAACAAAACTCGGCAAAGGACGAGGTAAATCGATGGTTGCTTTCGATTTCAGTTTTTTGTCGCCGGAATTTTTAAATTTTTTGGGGATTAGGGTTATACGAATTCTGATGTTTCTGATGCTTGAATCGCTCCTGAAATGTGCATTTGGATCGGTTAGGGTATTTTTGGGGTTCTTCTTTGTGAACTTGTTCGATGTGGTCGTTTTGTTTATACTGTGGCTAAAAAGTTGTGTTCTTGATCTTGATGTCAGTCATCAAATGCGAATCTCCGTTGGATTCTGCGTTTCTCTACTTACATGGTGATTCGCATATTGTTTCGAATAGTTTTCTCAGTTAGATGCGTTTTGAGGAATAAATTTCTTACCGTCCCAGTTATATACTTGCGGCTTAGATTTGATTTACCATGTGACCTCTCAGGTTATTACCAGTATTCACCCTGGTTTCTTTCAATTTCTTTTGTTTACAATCAACATATATGTAGTGATTCTTGTTTATTGAATTACTTCTTATTTGCCAGAAATTCATTGATAAAGGTCATATATTAATTAGTTTTAACAATCAGTTTTTATTTGAATAGGGATTTATGTTATTGGGGTGTTTTTCCTAGGGGTGAACAGACGGAAGGGTTGGCGGTTTCGGGTAGTTTTGGTTCCTTTTTTTTTTTTTTTTTTTTGTATAATCGCCAACCCGCAGACTGCCCGTGGAACTGCAGGCAGTTTTGGTTCGGTTGTATTGCTTTAGCCCAAAGTAATTTTTTTGGGCTTTTTAACCAAAAAAAAGAAAGCCCTTTCGGTTTTTTTAATGTCCCCGGTAAGTTCTGGTTTGTTCCACTCCAGATGCCATCAAACTTTCCCTTCAATGCTTCATTTTATACTTCAATCAATTACAAGAAGTTAACTACTATTGGGAAGTCACTTGGTGTACTTGATTTTTTTTCCCCTCTTACAACTATTAGATTTAGTATGTTTTGAAATGTGAAAGGAGAGATTCTATTCTTTAAATTTTTTTACTTGTTTGTACCTTCTGATATTCTCAATACTACTGATACTGAAAATTGAACTTTTTTTTTTTTGGCTTTTTGCAGGCTTTGTTGTTGTTGGGCTTTGAAGCGGAGGAAATTGAAAAGGTGACACTAGCTTTTCAGTCACTGGTTTTTGTTGTTTAGTATAGCCCAAGGGAATTAGGCTTTTTTTTTATTATATAAATGGCGGGGGGGTTCGGGTTGAACCCGCTGCCTAAATCCCAAAACTGCGCCCGCGCTCTTGTATATGTTGGCAGGAGGGTTCAACCCGCCCGGACATGGACCCGCTTTTTCGGGTGGATTGGTGTGGGGCGGGTTGGCGGTTTCGGGCGGTTTTTGTGCAGCCCTCCCATTATCCTTATGTCGTTTTGGTTTAATTTTCTATTTCATCATCTGGTTTGCCTATAAATTTGGTTGGCATTTTGTAATTTCCAGTCATAGAGAATGGTTGACGAATGATTATTGGGTGTCATCCTCTTGAGTCCTCGTTCTCTCTCTAGAATTCTCTCTTTTTCTCATGTTGTTCTATTTCTATCTCTGTAGTGGTTCTTCATCTCTATCTCGGTCCTATTCTTCTCTCTCAATTCTCTCTTTTAGCTTTGTCCTGTTCTACTCATTGATTGAATTATTTTGTTTTAGGTTGATTTACAGGCTGAAAGCTTGATTGTGCCAAAAAACAATTGGAATACCAAGCAAAAAGTAAATCTGTACTCCAAGGCCAAAGTCATCAATAACATCAATGAAAAACTAACAGCGAAACAAAAAGAAATTTTTAGGAAAGGGTGCTTCGGACATTTGCTAGATTTTAAAATTGAAAAGTTCCCATCACAGTTGATACACCACCTTATCCTAAGGCAATGCCCACAAGCGAAAAAAAATGAATTATGGTTCGACATAGAGGGCACGATTGTTAAGTTTGGAATGAAGGAATTTGCACTCATCACAGGGCTCAACTGCAACAATTATCCCTTTATTTTTGAGAAAAAATTACCTGAGAGTACTACAAAGCGAAAATTCTTCAAAAAAGGAAAGTCAGTTCAAAGAATAAAGTTGAATGATGTGTTCCGTGCTAATAAGGGAGCCAATGATGAGGATATTGTGAAGCTGGCGAAATTATATTGCTTGGAGAGCTTGTTAATACCCAAGAAATTAGAAAACAACATTGACCCTAACCACCTGAAGATGGTTGATAACCCAGAGCTATTTGACAATTATCCGTGGGGAAGATTGTCTTATGAGATGACCATAGCTTATATTAAGAGGAGCATTAAGAGCCAAGAAGCAGAAGCATATGGGATTGGTGGTTTTCCGTATGCCGTGATTGTGTGGGCATACGAAACAATCCCGACTTTGATAAAAAAGAACTTTGCAAAGAAGATTCGAAATGGAATCCCAAGAATTATAAACTGGGAAGCTGATCAACAACCTTCTTTTAGGGAAATTACAGACAGAGTATTTGATTCCCTTGAGGCAAGTATTCAACAGCAATGGTGTTTTTCTTCCATCTGAAATTTGAAGCATATTATGGTAAATTTATTTACTTACGTAGAAAGTATATGTATGGTAAATTTATAACACATTGATGTAACACTTTCAGCTTGAAGTGTGCCAGATTGTCCCTACTAAAGAAGAAATGGAACAACCTTTTATGGCTCCTTTTCGAAAAGAAAAAAGGAAAGAGCTCAATGGAGTGGAAGAGGAAAAAGATGAAAGTGATTATGAAGACGTTATTCTAATGCCAGCTCCTACAAGGCAGGTTCCGAAGATTGAAATTGGAAACCAAGTACGGAGGAATCAAACTGCAAACCAAGGTGAAGTAGATCAAGTGGTAAAAAGTTTGATGTGCAAGGTTGAAAGAATGGAGAAAACACAATTGGAGATGAAGAAAGACATGGAAGAAATGTACACCATGCTGCTCAAGATACACAGCAACGTGGTTGATCAACCAAGTTACTTTGTAGGAAAATATAGCAGCAAAGAAAAAGTGCATGGCGAAGAAAATAACGACAAAATCATGGAAGAAAGGAATCAGAAAATGGGGGAGAATGCTGGTGAAAAGAATAATGGGGAGAAGGTGTGTAAGCATATCGGTAAGTTTCTGATTTACTACATAAGAAATTCAACTTAATTGTAATTGCTTGATCTCGTAGAATGATACAGAAAGAGGAGATGGACATAATGACAAAGTCATTGAAGACGTGAACGAGAAAATGGAGAGCAGAGATAGAGAAATGAATGGTGGGCCGAAGGTATGCAGTATGCAAGAATGGTGAATAAACTTCATAAGTTTCTGATCCATAACAATTCCAAGTTGATAAAATTTTCTTGATCTTGTAGGAGGATATCAGAATGGAAGATGAAAAAGATAATGAAAACTTCAATGAAGAAGAGAATGAGAAAATGGATGACCAAGAAATTGACAAGGGTGGTGAGCGTAAGGTATGCTTATTGAATTATTGTAATATTTTATTTACTACACGTATTTCCATGTTATTACAACTACTTAATCTTGTAGGATGATACTGGAAAAGAAGATGAAGCACATAATGACAAGGTCATGGAAGGTGTCAATGAGAAAATGCAGAACAAGGATCGTGAAAAGAATGGTGAGCAGAAGGTATGTAAGAATAATGACACTCTTTAATTTTGGTTTCGTTAACAAAAGAATTCCAAAGTATAACAGTTTCTTGATCTTCTAGGATGCTATTGGAAAAGAAGATGAAGAACACAATGACAAAGTCAATGAAGACGTCAATGGGAGAATGGAGAACAAGGATGGTGAAAAACATGGTGAGCAGAAGGTACGCAAGTATATTGTAGCTCTTTTCCTGATACAGTAAACAAAAGAATTCCAAGTTAAAAAGTCTTTTGTACTGTAGGAGGATACTGGAATAGAGGGTGAAAAAGTCAATTGTGGCAGAAATGAGAAAGTGGAGGACAAGTAAAATGATTAGAATGGTGAGCATAAGGTGTGTAACCTTATTGAACCTTTGTAACCTCAACTAAATTGCAGTCTTTGTATCATTGGATGATACTGGAAAAAAAATTAAAATAATGAAGAATTAAATAAACATGTTAACTTTTTTTTAGTTTTTATTTTTATACAAGCATGAATGGATTGTTCTTTAAAGTGTTACGTTTTTGTGAGCAAAATGCAGGTTTTGCTATGTCTAATCCCTTCCTTATATTTCACTATTCTTTATTGAAAAGAAATGTGTGAGTTCATTTCGTGCTTTCTTAATTATTTTCTTGCCTGGTCGTATTAAGAAACTAACAAGAAACATATCATGTCACAAATTTGAGAGTATGAGATTTTGTTGATGTTGTACTTGCTATGTACAATTTGTTTGTTTCATTCTGGATTTTATTTGCTCCTTGCCATTAGTTTTTATTTTTTATTTTTTTTTCTGAACTAATGGCAATTGTCGTCTATAACATAATTGTGTTCCTTGAAGATTATTAATACTGATCATTTTATGGAATAGATAAGATTCTTGAAACCTTTATTTGGCTCTTGTGTGTATTTGCCTCCGCTGATTTATTGAGCAGAATGTTTCTTTGCCGAGTTTTGTTATTCTGTAAGCGTGAAGATCGTTAGGGGTTGTTGCAGCTGACTTCTGGACTACCGAGCTTAATTGTCTCTCATTTTTGTTGAATTTAGTTGTGGACCTTGTTCCAATAAGAGGCATATCTAATTCATCAATGTTCTTACTAGTAATTACGGGTTCCTCAATGAGGAAGTTCAGTTGTAAGAATCAAAGGAATGAGTGCTCCTCAATATATGCTCAGCGAGAAAGATATTCTGCTTGAACAATATGTATCACAGAGAGTATTATTTCACTGAACTTCAACTTATAAATGGTACCTGCTTGATGAAGTATGCGATGGTTTACTTTATTTTAGTCTGTGTAGTTTAGCAGCCGAATAGTATAGTTCTAGCTAACTTAATACTTTTGCCAACTATTTTCCAGACTATTTTTTTCTCCAGAAATGAGTAAGAAGTAGTTCATCGATAGCAAGTTAGAGCATGTTGTGGAAACCCGAAAGAAAGAACTTGGGAAGGAAGCCAAAGAGTTGGGAGAAAACTTGAAACCGAAAATGATTCGATTCAGAGTGATTTTGAAAAGGTAAACTTATATGAGAGTACTTATGTTGCCTGAGAATATTCCCTGGTGAATATGAATTATAAAGGTCCTCATTCTAGATTAAGTATGTCATTGTACCCTTGGTGAATATTTAGAAGGCCTTTCTAATTTGTTAGAAGACTGTTTATTAGGTGTCGCTAACCTATGTGCATCCATTGTTAACTACTTTTTAGTTACTGTTTTCATCAATTTCTTCTCTCTTTTTTCTTGTAGATCTACTCTATCTATATATGTATTTTCTTTGTTTTGCAATGAGTAAACTTGTTGAAAAGGGGAGTGGAGAAGGTAGAGGAAATTCAGGGTGGTTGGGCCGGCAGTAAACCGATGAATTTATCTTTCTGATGTTGTATTTTTGACAGTTTGTTTGCCGTGAAGGGTCTGTATGTGGTAGTTGTTTCGCCAGTCAGGTCAACATTTGGCGAGGGTAGAGGCTTAGAATATGTGCACAACAGCACAAATATGAAAGTCTAATCCATTCCCGATTCCTCAGCAACCCTAGAGAGAGAGAGATAGGGGGAGAGGTCTATCCTGATCATGTCCTTTAGTAAATAAAAATGTGGGGAAAACTGTTGTCGCATTGTTTGTACTTGTTTTCTACAACGCGAGGGCTTGAATGTACCATGCAGGTGTACTCTACAAAAAACCAAAAAAAAAAAAAATGTACAAAGTTGAACTTTGACCATTTTTTTTTTTTAATCCTAAATGAACGTCTGACCCTGATAAATACTAGCACGCACCTATCACCCCCACTTTGTCGAGACTTTGCTCTCTTAGCCATGGTACGTGCGTGGTCCTCCCTGAGCTACCCCTCCTGCGCTGGCTGATCCTAGTTAGGATAAATCGGTACTCACCAAAATCTAGACGTTCTTTCAAAAGTGAAGGCATGAAGAAGGGATATTTATTTTTTTATATCCTCTATTTTAAGTTAATTTAAAATCTATACATTCGGTTTCGGATCTCATGCAATTTATATCTTCAGATTTGACTTAACATACAAATTTATACCTTTTTTCAATCAATTTTTAATTTTAACCTAATCATTTGCCGTAAATATCCTCAAATTAAAAAATAGGAGAAATAAACAAATTTAAATAGCTTTATAATAAGGTTTTTTACTTTAAAAAATTATAGAATACCTTAAAATATATGTTTTGTGTGCGCGTGTGTTTTTTTTTTAAATTTTTAAAAGTTTTAATTTTTTTTTATTTTATTTAAGGATCATTTTAAAGGCCAAAATCGATTATTAATTGAAGTAAGGTATTAATTTGTGCATTAAATATAATCTGAAAGTATAAATTCGATAAGATCTAAACTAAAAGTAATGTTTGAATAAACCTAAATATAAAGTATAAAAAGATAAATAACCCTATAAAGAATTTAAGCTTCGATTTATTGACATGTTTTTATTTTTGCGTAGCTTTTACAACCCCCAAAAGAAAACGGATTTTGTGTTATTCTTAAAATATGAGTATAGTGATATTTTGATAACTGGTTGTTGTGTTCTGTTTAGTTTTGGTTTTTAAATTGAGAAAAATACATGAAATGCCCCTATAAACACTATTTATGAAAAATGCATTCTTCTTTTTAACTTTTTAAAACTGTCCCTTCAAAATTTATTTTCTTTTAAATTTGATTTATTAATTTACGTTGTTGTCCGTAATTCTAAAATCGGATATGAAACTCTAAGTCATAAACTCTCTCTCTCCTTCCCCGAAATCTACCCCATTCTCTCTCTAACTTCCTCTATTCGATCTATCTCCTCCCGTTCTCAGTTATCTGCCTCTGCCATTCTTGCTCACAATTGCGTTGGCCTTCCTCCTCCTTTGCTACTTCTTCGTCCTTGCGCTTGCGATCGTGCTAATTCTCGGCCTCGCGGATCGTCATCGACGAGGGGAGCACCGACACGTGGATCCACTTGGTCAACTACGAGGTTGTTGTTTTGGCTGTGGAGGAGGGGGATCTGATAGTAACATTTGATTTCAGGAGAGAGTGATTAGCGTCGTTTAGGGTTCCGAGGATTCAAAGTTGGCGAGTGGGTTGTTGACGGAGTTGCTCGAGTTTGTTAAGGGGAGGGTTCCGAGGGAGCTATGGAGGAAGACAGATGTTCGACTGATGGACACAGTGTGGCTTTGATTGTTGGATTCGGAGGTTCAGGATCAGATTCTATTTTGCCTTTATTCATTATCTCTAGTTTATCTTGTTGAAATTGTTAGAGCCAAGAAATTGTAATCGAAAGTGAACTTGAATGTCAAATAGGTGTTTGGATCTGTGAAGATTTTTTTATTTAATTTTATTTTGGTTGTTTATTTCCATTTGATATATTTAGAGATTTTGTGTTTTTTGGTTTTTGGACTGATTATTGGAATATATTGGTTTGAGTTTTTTTGTGGGCACATGATGAGTTTCGGTGAGGTACAAATGGTTTCTGGCGAGGACTTAAAACCATGTTATTTGCTTTCTTTCTTTTTTTTTTTTTAAATTTGGAACGTAACAGGTTCTGTGACAGAATCTAGCAGGTTTCGTGATGAAATCCGATAGATTTCATGTTAGAATCTGGCTGATTCTATGTTCGGCAAGTTTTGGGACAAAATCTGGCGGTTTTGGTGAATTTTTAGGTGGAATCTGACGGTTTTCGTGTTGAAATTTGACAGGTTCTGACAGTTTTAGGGCAAAACCTAACAGGTTACGGCGGGTTCCCTCGTGAGAGAGTGAGAATGGAGGATAATTTAGTTTTTTTTCTATTATAAATTTATAATAAACAGACAATTTTAATAAATAATTTATTGGAAGACATTTTTAACAAATGGGGCATGTGGGGGGGGCGGGGGGAGCATTTTTGTGAGTTGCCCATTTAAACTTAAACAGTTCTAGAGGTATAAGAAACTTTGTGTGTGTATATATTTCAAACTAAACAATAGTCGTTTTACCTTATTTGCCTCCGGCATGGTTTATGTTCAAGCCAAAAGCAATAATTATAACCATCCCAAAAAAGAAAAGAGCATTAGCGATAATAATTAATGGATACCAAAAAAAAAAAAAAGGGGACGGCATTGTTACCCTGACGTTCGTAGGGGTCCTTTTCTTTTTCCCCACAGAGGAACGGGAGGAGAGGGGGGGAAACGACATCTAAGGCTAACGATACTTCATGTCATATGCGTGGGAAACGGCTTGTCGCTTTAAGAATTTAACAAAACGACACCTTACAAGAACGACGTGTCGTATGATGAAAAGATATTGGCTCCGAAGGTCCCATCTTTTCTTCGGCTTTGTTAAAACCCTAAAACAAAACGAAGCCCCCATATATAAGGCGTCGTCTTCCTTAAAAAATCAAGACAGATCTCTTTTTTCACTATCTTGAAACCCTAATTTTGCGATTTATTCGCACCAGCAAGGCAAATGCTTTTTCTTTGTGGGCTGTGATTGGAAAGAGAGAGGCTCGAGTGGGTTTGGAATTCGATTGCTCTATCAATCCAACCATGAAAACCCTGATTCCATGACAAAAGGAAAAATCGATGAACAATAAGGGAGGGCAAAAATTTTGAATCTTTGGCCGCCGCCCCTTTTTCATTTCGAAAGGCAGGCCTTGTTTGGCGTCCGAGAATCTCATTTTCTCTCTTATTATTCCCAGTTTTTTCTCTGTGTCCCTGGATTTGGGTTTTCTTCCCCACTGTGACGGTCCTTTTAATTTATACACTTGATATGAGCCCTTTCCGGCTTATATAAGAAAAATCCCATCTTTCTTTCAAAGTTTTTTTTTTTTCCTTTAATTTCATTGTATTCGATTTTGGGTTCTCTCTTTTTTGTGCACTTGTTGTGTTTTTCGCGAGAAAATTTTATGTTTTTTTCTCGCTAAGTCAACTGTGCGTACAAAGAAAGCCCAGTACTTTTTGAGGATTAGGCAGCGGCCAGACAACCGTAGGGATGGTATCCACAGATGAAGGGCTAATTTTATCCCTTTTTTGTCTACTGATTCCATCTCACATTCACAATTTTATTTTTGTTCATAAGCTTTTTCAATTTTTTGCTTGAAAGGGTTGATTCTTTTATCTTGTCTGCTTATTTCCATGTCAAGTTTTGTTTTTTTGGCATAAATTCTGGATTTCCTTTTTTTTTTTCTTAGCTACCAAGTGGGGTTTTCTTTTGCTTGTGCTTAGTGTGGCTTTCAATTGTGCTTGGTGTAGATCAAGGGAATCGAGTAGTTTAGGTTCAATTCTGGAATGTTTTTGTAGAGTTGTTGTTGTTTATGGTTAAATGCCTGTTAGACTGGAACAATGAGAAGTGGTGTTACTGCCCGTATCGAGAGGCGAGGAGGTATACCATTTTATCATGCATATATATTGAACATCCGCTAGATAAACAATTAGCATATTTTTTTTTAGATATGTAGATATTAGGGTGAGTAATCTATTAGGGAGTTTAAAAAGGTGGTGGGAACAACTACTTTTATTATAGCACGTGCGAGTTTTACACTGTAGTATATTTTTTTATTGTTATTGTAACATGTGAGAGCTTTATATTATTTATAACTGAGATTGTGGTAGAAACTGAGTTGTTTCTACTACTGTCAAACGCCCTTATGTAAATATTTAATTATATTTTTCTCTCTTGGTGTGTTTACATTTATTGTTTAGTCAAAATCAACGTAAATACTTTTCTAAAATATTTTATATTAGTTAGTTTTTAATAATATGGTTGTCAATTTAAAATATTTTGGTAATTTTGTTAGTGGTGATCATGATAATTTTTTATAATTTTGACTAAATGATTAAAGTAAAATACAATAAGAAAGATATAATTGCTCTATTGTTGGGTGAGCATAACAGCGTATCATATATTTTTGGACTATTGATGATTTCTCACCCGTATTTAATTATATCTTAACTGGAGTCATTGGAGGAATAGTATTGTTCATTTTATTATTTTACATGAGCAATAATTTTAGAGGGGTTTGTACGTTTTTTGAAGTAAAAATTTTAAAGACATTTTTAGTATAGTTTTAAAAAAATTCTTATTTTTAAAATAAAAATATTTTTATTTATTTTAAAAATAATATCAAATGGTTCTTTGTTTTTAAGGGCCTGTTTGGTTTGAGTGTTTGAATAGAATATTTGAATAAAGATTTAAATTTTTATGAGAGAAAATATTATAACAAAATGATTTGAATCGTGATTTAAAGATCGAAACAAATGGGCTTTAAGACTTTCAACATTTAGACATGCAGTCGTGGTTAAATGCCTTTGAGAGTTGAGTCCATGGTTTCAAGCATGACGCATAAATAGTTAGCCAAGATAAAAGCTTTTGGATATATGAAGCCATAAGTAGTTGCTCGGAATACGACCTATATATGAGTTGTTAGATTTTCATCGGATTTTTTAAGATGTGCACAATTTAAGTCTGTTTGGTTTATAACTTCAAAACATGATAGTTTAATTTTTTTTTAATTTGAGACAATGGTTTGAAAAGTATGATTTAAAAGTATAATATAAACTTATAGAACAACAAATATAACAATAAATAACAGGTACAAATATTAAATCGAGTTACCCATTCTTTGACAATTATCAGCAACTTACTTGCTATTTTTGTGCCTTTAGTGGGCTTAGTATTTCCTACAATTGCAATGTTGTCAATTGATTTTGGGATTAAAAAGATGATAAAATCTGAAACTGTTTTCCCTTCCACGTTAATAAGTTCCATGTCTACTCTAATGATCTCTAGATATGCGGTGCATATAATATCTTATTTACCTTTTGTGTTAAAGTGGTGGGTGCTGCCAAATGAAAATCTGTACGTTAAGTTATGATGGACCAAAATTTAATTTCATGATAGTTCACATCATGTAAATTGAGTCCAAACGAAAAAGAGAGTTCAGTGGTTCTTCCAAAAACTTAAAAAATGAAGGAAATGAAAGAAAAGAGGATCTATTCTTTGCCTAAGCTAAAAGTAAACAACGAGACAACACAATCCAAGCTCTATTTAGCATGAGGCAGTTTAGACCATTGTTTCAGTTACAAACAGTTTAAAACTCTTTTATGTTACAGTAAAAGGAAAAAAATTATTATAATGTTAAATTTTCACATGCTACAGTAAAAATAGTTATAACTAATAGTTTTTACTAGCATGCCAAACACCTTATAAGAAAAGATTTTGCAACTGTGATATCTTAATGTTTCCACTTGAATATTATTAAGAGGATCTCTTTTTTATATCATTATACTAAATACCCCGTTTAGTTGATACGTTTGAATATAAAGTTGAAACAAAAAAATTTTAAATTTTTGTGAGAGAAAATAACATAATAAAAAAAGTTTTAACTTTTTTTTTTTTAAACTATGAAACAAGTATGGGCTAAAAATTTTGCAACTTGCGGTAGAAAAGGAAAAGGAAAAGGAATAATTCTTCTAGCTAAACTGAGCTAAATGGAATCTACTAATAGGCGTTTTCTAGGTAATCATGTGATTTTTGGGATTCGTTAACGCTAATATTTTTCGGATTGCATTTCTTTAATCTGTCTGTAAGTAAAGGGAAGGTCATCAGAACCAGGGAAACACCAAACTTTTTTATTTTTTTTCAAAAGAAAAGATTTCATTCCAACGTAAAAAATACAATTGAGAAATCAACCTATAAAACAAGACATAACTTCCAAATGAGCCTAATTCCATCAATACAATCTTATAACGCTGAAAGGGTATAATCTATTTCAGAGATCAGAAAAAAAAAAAAAAAAAAAAGGGACTTTAGACGCAATAAGAACGAGCCCACATATAGCTTCTCCAAAACCTAATGTATATATTGCTCATACTTCCATCTAATCAAGAAAAATACAGAAGTTGCATGCCTAACCAATTAGTTCGTTGGAGAGGAACTCGTTCCCTATCTGTGGTATATGACCATGAATAGGGTGTTTAGCAGGATGATGAGAATTGTTGGTTAGAATTCTTTTACTGTAGAATGTGAGAGCTTTATACTGTAGTTATTTTTTTATTGTTATTGTAGCATATGAAAGTTTTACACTGTTTATAACTGAAAAAGTGGTGTGAACAGCTTTTGTCAAACACAAGGGAAGTATTGGAGTTAGGAGTTTTGTATTGGAGTTAGGCTCTTCTTCATCCCTCCCAAAGGAAAATAAACCAAAAAAAAAAAGAAAAAAAAATTCTTTTCCCTTTTGAAAAAAGGGTAAGCTTGGAATGGTTGGCTACATGGATTAACCTTGTGAATTTAAAATCATGTACATCAAAGGTCAACTTTTAGTTGTTTGAAATGCCTCTTTTTTAAAAAAAGAGAAAGAAAGAAAAAAAAAAGAAAAGAAAATAAATTAGAGAAAAGCCCATCAATTTTATTTTATAAATAATTCGTATTCTTCCTCCGAAAACTGCTAATTTTCCACCAGTCCGAATTTAATTAAAAAAACACTACTTAAGATAAGGCCTAACAGATCACCTATGAACCTGCTAAATGTGAACTCATATATATATATATATATATATTGTTAATTTTGACCAGAAGTTTTGTGTGCTACCCTGCCTATTACATTGAAGATGCTTTTTTTTTTTTTAACTACCACCCAAAAGCTAGTAATAGGTTCGAATTGATTCACAATTTGGTAGAGCATTAGCCAATCTTTTCTGCTCGTCCTTGATTCCATTTCAGAATTCACAAACAAAAATCTATTAAAAATATCATTAATAATTGTATGGTCCTCTGCAAACCTAAGTCCAGTTCAGATCCTCGGATAGTGTTTTTCCTTTTTCTCCCTTTTATCGTATTAGGCATTGTTAGTACTCATAGGTTATGTTTTTCGTCAAGTGACATGTCATAATATAATTTATTAGACATCATTAAAGACATCAAAAAATTAGAGAGATGATTTGTAACAATATACCTTAAAGTCTGTACTTATAAGTTGTACCATTAAATACCATTTATGACGTAAATTGATGATGAAATCAACTTTTTGGTTAACAAATAGTATAAAACTTTTACATGCTACAGTAAAAATAAAAAATTGCTACAGTGTATAGTTTTCATATGTTATAATATTTTAAATTAAAAAGTTGATCTTAACTATACTTGCTAAACACCCTAACCATTTAAGATTTCAAATGTCAGTATTAAAAAAATTTAAGGTCCAATGTCTACTGAGAAAAGTTTTGTATACATTTGTGCAAAAAAGGGCCATATCATCCATCAATGTACGACTGTAAGCTAGTCAGCAACAATTGAGAAGATTCTTTATATTCAGAGTCAGATTTGTCACTAACTCACTAGAATATTTGGGGTTCAAATTGATAGATAACATTAAATTCAACGTGCACCAATCAATAAAAAAAAATAGTATTCCAAACTAACACATTACTTCCAAAAAAAGTAGCACACTATTTTGGGAAAAAAAAAAAGAAACTTACTAACCTTAACAATTATAATAAGCGGAACACTTCATAATGAACTTCAAATATACTAAAGCATGGTTGATCATGTTAGAGCCTTATATTGTACAACACTACATTAATAAAAATATAAAATTTTGTAATGGCCGTTGTATTTTATAGTTAATATAAATGATAAATTAATATGATTATGTCTTATTATAGAAGACAGTTCATTTTCGGTATACTTTATTGCATTACTTCATACTAAGTCTAGGGCTAAGGCAGATCAGGACGAAGGTTGGGCTAAGGCATGGCCTCTCTATCCAAGACGGGGTCAAGTCGGGTTAAGCTAAGACTAAAGTCGAATTGAGGCCAAGGTTAACAATAGGTTCAAGGTTGAGGCAATCTAAGTTAGGGGTTAATGATAGTTTGGAACCAGACCAAAATCAGGCATTCGAGGACAAGGTTGAGTTAGGTTAGGGGTCATGGTCGATTTGGGAGTAAGTTCTACAACACAATATAATGTAAAAGTGTACCAAACATTGCATTAAGTTGTTAACTTCTTTAATAATTTATGACAAAATATCGTATTGTACTATGATAATACAATACAAGTTACTAAACATGACCTTAGTCTCACAAAAGACAACATTTCCATTTCCTTTTTTCCCAAAAAAAAAAAAAACAAAAATCAATAGTTAAGACTTAATATTTGTAAATCAAAGTCCATGGTCATCACTCATTGAACATTGACTTATAAATCAACAATAATGCAAAGAGCATCAACTCTAGTAGCAATTCATACTTACTCTTAAGTTATTTTTTTATTAATAAGTGTTTAAAAGATTGTCGTATTAATTAATAATAAAAATTTGTTTCAACAAAAAGATGAAAACTCAAAAATTGGTACAAAATATGAGATCAGAGTTGTACCTGTAGCATTATTCATGATCAATATAGTAGTTTACAACAATCAAGCAAATATTATTGATCGTTCTTTTTTCTTCCAATGAAAAGTTAGGGAGGAACTGGTTGTTTGCAGTTGAAAGTGCAGCGTTTATGAACATTATGTCGTTTGTTGGGATCAAATAGTCCCTTGGAAATGAACATTTGAAAATTGTGAAATGAATAATATGGAAGGCGGAAGAAATTCGAAAAGAGTTTTAGTGAAAGGAAAGTCCGACCAAAAAAGAAGATTATTATTCATATTTATATTGATTTGAAGAATAAAATAAGTGGGAAATTCTTATCCAATATGAGAATAAGTATATCATCGGCTCCTGCCATTGTCCATAAATAGGAGAAAAAGTGAGAAAAATTGTCTTATTTTTTACTTCTGGAAAAGATAGAGAGAATAAAACTCTTCAAAATTCCACTTCTGATTTTCAAAAGTATAGCGCGTAGAGCGGTTTTAGAAGTGTGAACTTTGTAAAAACCATTTCGTGTGAAATAAAGTCTATAATTTTTTTTTATAAAACTTTTGGTAGTTAAATTTGAAATTTTCATTTTTAGATGAAATCAGAAATAATTTTACCTTTAGTCTATATCCGTAAAAGTCAAAATTTGATTGTAATATGGTCGCTTGAAAACTATCTCAAGTGCTTTTCGTAGAACTTAAACATGAGTTTGTTTAGGCCCTATCACATCCGGGAGTAAGCCAATACCATTAGGCTAATTAATAGGAGTTCCTTTTTTTTTTTTTTTTTTTGGCTAGTTGCACAAATAGGAGCTTGGAGAAGTGCAAAGACATAACAAAATTGGATAAAAAATAATAAAAAACAGAAGTATATAAGTTACACACACACACACACACACACACACACACACACACATATATATATATATATATATATATGATGCTTAGTGAGCAAAGCTGCGGGCCACAACTTTCCGGCCACTTCAGCTCCTTACACACAGAAGTTCAACTCTTTTTTTTTTAATGTATGATTTCTCAAAACAACACAAAACGGCTTCAATCTTCAACCCCAAAAGTCAAAAAGAGTTTACTACTCCCAACACACTTCCCTTCATTTTCTCACCATCTCCTTGTCTTTTTCTAAATAAAGTTTTGGAACACGATTACAAAAGTAAAAAAAAAAAAAAAACAAAATGACATATGAAGATCCCCAAAAAAGAAATTGTAAAAAGACCATTCAGACCCTGAAGTTCTTTCCGGTGAAGGTCTGGCCAAATTGCCAATTGGATGGGACAATGTTCCAAGAAGTGGAAGTGCGTCGGTCACTGCCTGTGATCCTGAAGGAGAGTGCCTGACCAACCAAGACCGAGTTTGACTGCCAGTTCTGACCCCAATTCCTGCTCATGCTCATCCACCCAGTCTTTGACCCTTTCACACTCGCCCTCACGATATCCCCTGCACCCGCGACGTTGGTGATCAGGACCAAGTTGAAGTATTTAAAGCCGTTAATTGTGAATCTCACTCCTCCTTGCTTCCGGCACGGCACCCTACACAATCAAAACCCCATATATTAATTTAAAAATACTTCAGATATCATACAAGGGTATCAAAGTAATTTCGTTAGAGGGGTTATTTTTCCCTGTAACGCGTTTTCTAGTGATGTACAGCCACACTTGGGGATTGCACTGTGTCGTTGATCAGGGTTTGGATATGGACGTGACAATGCGTGTGGGACAAATAGGGGGTACGGATCTCTGATAAATGTAAATTGGACGGCTGTGATTGTTTTTGATTAGAAACAAAAAAGCAAAAGTTGCGAAAAAGTACAACAAAACAATTTTGGCATCGGCGCTTGGAGGATCTAAACCTGTAATTAATTACTAGTTAGCGTAACTTTCGGCCAATCACTTTGTTGAAAACGAAATCTAGAGCAAAGACACAAATAAACAAATTATGATTGGTCATGACCACACTGGTTTTTTTACGTGCCAGTAATATATAAAAAGTGTTAATATGTCCTTTAAAAAAAAAAGTGTTAATCTGTTATTTTTTTTAAAATTTTAGAATGAAAGTGCACTGTAAATCTTAATCAATTAACAAAAAAATTTTAATCTATTATGATTCAGAGAAAATTACTGTTGTTGTTAAAAAAAGTTTTCAGCTATAACATGGTAAAAAGGCGAGATTATTGTGCCTTAGACTTAGGAATGCTTACATGAAAATTATAACATTTAAAAATTTTATATTTTAATAATTTAATATAATTGTTAATGGCTGTTTGTTTTGATACTTAAATCACGGTTTAAATTATTTTGTTACAGTATTTTCTCTCACAAAAATTTAAATCTTCATTCAAATACTCTATTTAAATACTCGAACCAAACCAAACGGGTCTTAAGATTTTTACATTGTTGAAGAGACATTATAATTTTTAAAAAAGTTTAATTGTCACACATGCATCTAAAAAAATGTATTTTATTAGTACCAACGTTACATCTAAAAAAATGTATTTTATTAATCGTCACTTCAATTAATAAGAAAAACTCACACTTAATAAAAAATAACTTAAAATTAATTAAAGTTGCTACTAGAGTTGATGTCACCGACATTGCTCACCAAAAAAGGGGCTTACCGGCGGTAAGAGACAGGGACAATGCCGGCACGGTATTCGGCGATCTTGAGGAACATGGGCATGGCGAGGTCGAAATGGGGCCGGGGAGGGTTGCACCACCCGCCGTTGTCGTTGGGGAGGGCGTAGTTTGGCGGGCAGAAGTTTGTGGCCGTCACTAATATGGAAGGGCTTCCCGAGTGGCACCACTGCGGCTCATTCGCACACTTTATCTCAAAACACGCGCCGCAGCTCAGCCCGTTGTTGAACAGCGCCGTGCTCAGCGCCGCCGTGTTCACTCCGTATCCTTGGCTGTACAAGTTTCCGTACCCACACGCCCCTCCTGTTTCACACATTGTCACATACATATTTTTGTTAAACACACAAAATGAATAAAATGTTATAATGTTGGTTAATTTTGATGTGTGATTGAATGTGTCCGTACTAGTACTATGTACAGATGTACATACGTACCCATAGTGCCGGAGGCGTCGCTGCCGCCGTAGAAAGTGGCGTGAGCGCTCTGCCACGACCCGCCGCCGTAGTTGCCGGGGATTCGGGCATCGACGAAGGCGGCGAAGGCTAAGAGGGAAAGCAAAAGGAGGGATCTCATGGTGGCCATTTTGTTTTGTTTATTTGGATTTTTCACTCACTGCAGGAAAGGCAGAGAGCGAGGGATGGGGAGAAGTTGAGTAGTGTAAGGGCAGAGGCAGGGGATGCGTTGCTATTTATGCAACAAAAACTAGAGAGAGAAAGTAGGAGAGAGAGGGGAAAAAAAGAGTAGGAATTGTCAAAAAGTGAATAGCGGGAGGTACAAAATTATCACCCTTAATTAATGCTGTTTGGTCTCCCGTTGTTAGTTAAGGCGAGAGACTTTTTGAATTAATTATTATTTTTTTGTGGAGTTTTATTATTAATTTTTTTGGCGGCAATTCCATTCAACTGTCTTGAACCCTTTTCCGACTTGGACAAACGGAAATGCCATTCGAATTTGGTAATTATCTTTTTTGGAAAAACTATAAACATCGTAACATATAAGAGTTTTTTTATACAAAAAGAGATAAAATGTCATAATTTTTAAGTAAAAATAAGCGTGACTCGAGCCTCAATCTATGGTTATGGTGGAGAGACAACAACCAACTAAACTACCTTCAGTTGTCCATCTTAGAGTTTTGCACTATAGTAACTTTTTTTTATTGTAGCATGTAAAAACTTTATACTGTTTGTAACTAAAATGTTAGTTAAAATCAACTAATTAAAAATGAGTTTTTTTAAAAGAAAAAAAGGGAAAATAAGGGGAAAAAAAAGAAAATATATAATAGTTTTCGGTCGAATGAATGATAATGATGGCACTGGTAGGGTCTAATTCTAAAAAGGGGTTGGAGCTCAAGGTTGATATATTTAAAAAATTGAAAACCGCTTTGCTTGAATTGTAAGTTGTGCCATTATCTGCGGCTCTATACGTGCTTCCTTAAGAATTCTTTGTTCCTTTTTGTTTCGTCACTTTGAATTTTTTTAGTCACTTGGGTTGTCGAGTCCTCCATCCATAGTAGGGGAGGGAAGATCTTGGCCTTTTGTCCCAAGTTGTACGGATCAAAGGGACTACCACTTGCTTGCTTATCAATCTTCCACTACCAAAATTCACGTTTTTTATATTATTTTGTAACCAACAACATAAATAAATGTTTTTTCTTCTTTTATTTCTAGATATTTTTTTAATTACAATTTAGCAAGAATATTCGAGTGTAGTTTAGCAGTTGTACACCAATTTGAATAATTTCTACAACCCTAAATAAAAGAATTTCAAGATTTAGCAATTAATAAATCTTAGGAGCTATTTTTTTTGTTTTTGAGTTTACGAGCAAAAAAGAAAAGAAAATAAAGAAGAAACAACTAAATTTAGCAAAGCTACCATATTTCAAATGTGTAAAAGAAGAATCAATTCATTTTCCAAATTGGAGAGAAATTATCAAATAAATTTCGATTAATTCCATTTTTCTAGTAATAATTATAATTAAAAAAAAAAGAAAAGAGTTTCCCACTTTCGAACGGACCATTCTCATTTTCCAGTTTCCCACTTCCCGCCGTAAAGATTACCCGCCAGATTAAAGGTCTTTATTTAACGGCAAAAGATTGAAGAGAAGAAGAAGCATATGACGGGGGTCAATGTGGGACCCACAGTCTCCGCATTTATCGGTCCACGTATTGCGCCGTGCATTAGCCGTACGTTAGCGTAGACTCTCTACAACAGTTGGATGCACATTCTCTCACTTTTGCTTACTCTTGCTCCCTGTAGTCGCCCTCATACATTTGTTAAATTGTAAATAAAAAAAAAAAAAAAAACTTTATTAAAATATAAATAAATAAAAAACAAGTCAACCTCAGGATACGGAAGTCCAACCACAAAAGAAATATGTACACATATACATGTGTGGATTTCTTTGGAAAAAAGCATGCAATATGTAATATTTAACTAATTTTTTAGGGAAAAAAACAATTTTTTAGAAAATATAATCATGCTCCAAAGCTAAGAAAGTTTATTTTTAGTCAATCATATATTTTTGTCACTGTTGTGTAAAATTTCGGGGTGAAGAATGATGCTTCTTCTTTAGATGTGTTAAATACGATTATAATTGCCAGATTTGGCCTATGATAGATTTTTCATAATGATTCACCCATGCATCAACTTTTTTTTTTTAAGAAAATGCTACATTTTTATTTATTTATTTGTTTTCATAGAAAATGGAACTTGCATCTCTCTGAAATTCAAGCCTCACCACACTTTACAACATATGATTTAACCGAGTGGTTATACTAATGTATGTTCCCTATATATATGTACACACACACGAAAAGTATCCTCCTAGAAAAATTACAATTACAAGCAAGTTGTGCAAATAGTGTAACGGAAATTAATAACATGAAACTTGGAGTTTATTATTATTATTATTATTATTATTATTATTATTATGTTGATGACATGAGAATGTCATGCTAGTTTTGAAATGAGCGAAGAAATTGATCTTTATATTTTTGTCCTTGATGACTGAGATTGTAATTTTGAAGGAAAAAAGAATATTCTTCATGATCAGGATTATAGAATGGAGCTCTTCATAGAAGGTAATAATTATAGTACATTAGTGATCAAGAGAGTATTTTAAGTTCGTCGTCGTTCGTCTCGAAGATAAGTTGACCTCTCTTGTCACCTCACCGAAATGCGAAATATACATGTATATACACACACACACACACACACATATATATATATATATATATATATATATATATATATTACACACATGCATTCATGGTTGAACTTACGTTTGAGATTATGATTGTTTCTTAATATGCTGCTGGTTTTATTGACGGATCAAACGGAAGAGGTTTATAGGGTGTTTGGAAGGGTGGTGGGAACCAGTGGTAAGAACCATTTTTACTATAGCATATGAGAGTTTTATACTATAGCATATTTTTTTATTGTTACTGTAGCATGTGAGAGCTTTACACTGTTCATAACTGAGATTGTGGTGAGAACTGAGTGGTTCCCACCACTGCCAAACTCCCCCTAGTCTTTATTTGATGGAGTCTGTTATGAGACGTCCCGTGTCCGTAAAACCGCGGAAATGGATAGACTTGATTTCATTGCGGCTTGCTCTAATTTACTCATCTCTTATGGAGCCGAATTTGCTTACTTCTACGCAATTTATGAATCTCAATATACTTGCAAGTTTCCAACGAGTGGCACTAGATCTACATTTTTGTTTTTGTCCCGGATGGCATCTAAGTTAAGGACGATCTGTCAGGACTTTTTCTCTTATAATTTAAGGATATATTTTTTTCATCTCTAATGAGGTTGAGATTATACCTCTCGATGGACCTTCTGAGTATGATTTAGGCTTGTTGAATGCCTTCAAAGAGTTTATTGTTTTTATTGAACGCCAATTGCTCTCATGATTAAAGCTTGAGATCTCCCTTTGAATTTGTCTCACCCTCACAAACTGAGCTAGCATTATTACGAAGAAGAATAAAATATATTTAGTTGTAGTTCTTTAGTACCTTTTTACGGTGATCTTCACGTAATTTTTTTTAATGGAAACACGTAGTTTAGTTTTTCTGTGCTAAAAAGTTCATTTCTTTTGACAACAGATTCCCCTAAATTAGTCCTATGATTTTCTAAAATTTTACTCCAATGGTAATTGGAGTTTGATGCCACTTTTTAGAAATTGAAACAAAATTGCTAAAAAAATTACTATCATGAAAGTGTCAAATTACGAAATGTTTAGGGGACATGGGTGATAAAACAATTCCACAATTATAAGAAAATACAAATAGCAAAAATTAAAGTATTAAAATAAGTACTACATAATTTTGTAGCACGTGAATATCATTATAATAAATATCATGTACTTTTTCTATTTCTAAAATATTTCACAAAAATTATTATAATTCAACTCACTCTAATAAATTTGTCTTGTAATATTGTAATTTGTATATAAAAAATATTCCTTAATTATACGTTTAACATGATGGTAACAGCATTAACTTTAAACTTTTAGGTCCATATAGTTTAAATCCTTCAAGTGTTTCTGGAGTACCTCAAATTAATCAAAAAGAGATTGTTGTGAGAAATTAATTATGTTTTAACTTTCAATAATATCACTAACTAATATTCAAGAGACTAACATTTTGCATCTAGTATGTAGATCATAAATAATGTGTAAAAATAAACTATATTTTGGAATAATTATAGGCCCCAAGACCCTTCTTTTTTGTACCCTTTTCTTCACCCCGTTTTACTTCATCTCTCTTGAAGGGAAAATATTAGATCTCCCTCCCCCAATAAGATTTTTTTTTACTTATTTTTGCTTAGAGACTTCCACAATAGATCTAGAGATCCTTTTTCTCCATCTAGATTTAAAATTGTATTGGTTTTATTTGATTGTCGTTATTTTTTTTTTCTAAATATATATTGGATGCTTTTGAGGCTCAAACTTGAGAGATTGCTTGTTCCAAGATCAAATTCTATGAATACTATGTCAATTAGAAATAATCTACTTATATAATTTGATGGTGGATGCATTCTAAGAAGGTGTACTGTCACCTCCTGGATTTCGATTTTGTTATTATTATAATCCGTATTTTATGATGTCATTTTCGTCTTTGTGAGTCTCACCACTTGTCTGATTTCAAAGACGATAATTTGTGATGATTTTCAATAATTTTGTATTATTGATATTATGATTTACTATTTATCTACCTACCCACCTTCGTGGTAAGCATCCACATGATAGTAAATGAAAATAAGATCTCGGCCCCACCTTCGTGGCATTCACGTGACGGTGACCGACGATGATATTATTTATTTTCGATGATATTTATTTATTTTTCACGTATATTTATTTACTTTTTCTTTAATTACCTTATTTATTTCATCTTATTTAGCTAAAACTCTCAGACCCCTTTATGGGACGTCACATGTACACACTCTTATATATATATATATAATATATATACTGGTACCAGAAAATGTATCTCAGTATGGTTCTTTGTGTAGTTGAATACCTTATTTATTTATCGTGCATAAATTGTTCGTCTCAAATCTTTCGTAGAACACAATATAGTTTGATTGATTGTTATCTTAATGGACCACTTGGATTCGATTTCATTTTCTACGGTGGACTTAATATGTACTATCTGTTTGGTTGAATGAGAGGGGTTAATATATTAAACTCATGTGAAAGAAATGGGAAAATAGTTATAAACAACTTTCATTTGCATTTAATTGCTTTTCTTTATACCCAACAAAAGAAAAAAAAAGGGTGGAAGGAGAGGGAAAAAAAAGCTTCATACTCGCCTCTCTCCTATCCCACCCCTTCACATGCGCCCGAAATACAAAAATGAAAAATAAGAATAGGAGCGCCATGTGGAGCCTATTTGGAAAGTAGAATTATCAGTTAGATAAGAACATGATGGTCTTCAAAAGCAGATATATATATATATATATATATATATATATATATATATTATATCTACGGTGTTTTTGAAGGGTACTTTGAAGTGTAAAGTTCTAGCTGCGCAAACATTATAAAGCGCTTATATTTTATAGTATAAAGTAAAAATATATTACTTCTATTTACAGTGAATAGTTAAACTATTGTGGTCTATATTTTATAGTATAAAGTAAAAATATATTACTTCTATTTACAGTGAATAGTTAAACTATTGTGGTCTGAATATTTTCTCAAATACCCTAATCAAAATGTTTTATTTTTACATTTTGTTTTTTTGCCTTTTTTCAGTCATTGTTTGGTAAGATTTTATGGACAGTATATGTTTTCAAACGTTTGATATAGTTAGAAGAAGTGTTTTTTTTATTTGTTATTTTTTATTTTTTTTATCTTGTAGATTTAAAGGCTGGTAGACAAATACATGTTGGTACATTACTTTATCAGTGACCAAATTGCTTTTTTTTTTTTTTTTTTGTTCCATTATCTTCATGTGACTGTTAGGGAAGGTTTGCTTTAGTGTTGAAGCATCAATGTAGCTAGGCGGACTGATTAATTCATCCATCAACAAAATCCCAACAGACATAGGACACGTCATGCAAAATCTAAATCATGTAACTCTTAGTTGAACAACACACACCAACCTCTCACATTAATCCCTTTACACTTTGAGTCCCATAAATCTTCCCATTGCACGTGAAAAGCCCAACCAATCTATCTAGCTAGATTTCTTTTTCTTTTTTTTTTAGTGTATATATATTTTTTTACCCCCACTCCATCGGAAGCTCAATTAATCGACATGATATATATTTAACCGGACCTTTATTATAATTTCCCCACACAACTTTCTTAGAAAAATTAACAATAATAATAACTTAGATGCAAAGAGACATATAAAAAGAAGATTAGATAGTCAATTTATAGCCAGAAGCGGAGCCATCCAAGGTGGTGGACACTCCCCAAACTTTTTATTTTCTTTAATTCCGTATATTAAAAAAATTTTATAAAACTTGTATTTTGCTTATCTAAAAATATATTCTTTTCTCTTTCCTCTTAAAATTTTACGTCTTTTTATTTATTTCATCTTATTAGTTCAGTCATGTCTCTTACTCTTCTGACTAATTTTTCTTGTTCTGTCCTGTTTGTAGCATAATTCACTAATCACTTTTCTCCATGAATCATAGGTTGGGATATTGTCACCAACATATTGATTTACTTAATTTGTTCATGAAAAGTTCATTATAACCCACATAATTCACTCACTCCATATAAATTCAACTAATAACACAACAACGAAAGTGTGATTGACGTGACGTTGTAAAGACTATAGACACGGCTTGGAGCTCAAGGCCGGGCAGGTAATTATAATGTTAGGGTTTGAGACTTGCGAAATCTTTAAGTATAGAAAATGGTTTCTGCAAAAGCAAGTATGCATATATATATATTTCCTCTTAAAGTCAACCCATGAGTGCTACTATAATTGAAGTTGTCTTTCTTTTTTTCTTTTTTTTTGGCGAAGAGTATTATGATTGAAGTCTACGTTCAAGTGCTTTTCAGCAATTAGTACCCACCACCAATATCGTTGTTTCTTATTTAACTAATAAGTGGCTCATGTATATACATATATACATATATATATATATATATGTGTGTGTATAACTCAACCCAATCAGGGCCTACAGTGGATTAGGATTTCTTAAATTAGTGGAATACTGAAAACTGATAGGGTTTGTCAATAAAAGGGGCAATAATGTACTGTGTTATTGTTGCATCAGTTTTTTCAAATACAATTTTTTTCTAACTCTCACTCTCTCACACCTCTTTTTATACATGTTCAATATTAGGGATTCTTGGACTGTGACAAAAAAAAAAAAAAGAGGATATTCAAGTAATATGCATCTTCCCTAAGGATCAAGATCAAGTATTGAGGTAGATTTTAAATTGTTGCCGATTATGGATTTGATGTATTATATCTTTAGATTAGAGCGAGAATCTAACCCAATACTATATGGTATATGCTTTTTGACAATAAGTATTGGGCAATATTTTTTGGTGGAACAGAAATAGATATCCACCCTTTAGTCGTATTTGTCTTTCTGTCATTAGATCTATACAAAAGAAAAAATTGACCAGATCTAATCGTTTTAAAACGTATACCACCGGTGAGTGTTTCACGAAAGAAGGCCCCAATATTTATAAATGTCATCTTTAAAGATTTACGTTTTATAAATACCACATATGTTTATTTGTAACATAATTTAATATACAATATAAATAATAGTGTGACATAAACTTTTTTAAACATGACATAAATAAATATAACTTAGTTTAAAATCGTGACATAACATGTCATTTTCTCGTACATTAATGCCCCTTAACAAACTTAGTAGACAAGGTGTAGTTGAGGGCCGCCCTTTGTGAAGTACGTCATTATATATAATTAATGCTCCTCCTCAGGAAGTCTTTATCATTAATATTAGTAAAAAAAAAAAAAAATTCTCAAATAGATTGTATCTCATATTCTAGGATTTTAGCTTCTTCATGAATTTACTTCAATTAAGAGTAATGATATGCAAGTTTTAGAGTAGTGATAATGGGAAAAAAACTGTGCATTAACAGATAAACCTGCAAGTTATTTATTTCCGACTTCTAATCACCTTGTAGAGACCATGAATTTCTATCAAGTACTTTGTAGTAGTAAATTGACACAGTATAGAATTGCAAGCATGTCTTTATACTCATGCTTTTTGGTCACTGTTGTGGATTTTTGAAATGCAAGTGCAAATTATCGCAAACAAGTAAAAAAGTGTGAGTAAAGATGTTCCACGAGGAAATTTTGTTTATTAATTATCAAAACTTATTAATCCTAATTTTATTTGAGAAACCGTCAATTCAAAACTTTTGAAAATTTAGAAAGAAAAATTCTAAAATTAAAAGTAAAAAAGATCACAAAATTTGAAAAGTTTTGAAATTTAACTAGAACAAAAATTCAATGATGAAAGACTACTAGAATTATGATTTCACTAAATTAATCCTATTTTATTTAATTAAACATATTATTATGATTTTTCATATTATACTGACGGTCGAATTCCTTATTATTTTATATACTCTTTCTTAAGTTTTACATAAAATATACTTAAAGCATAAAAATGCACTATATCTCTTTGTGAATTTATTACGCCTAAGTTCATTAAGTTCACGGTAATTCTAAACATAACCACATAAAACATAAAGATATATCTTTATCCTCTCCTAGAATTTATGGCATTAATTTCAATGAGCTAAGTCACAAATATCTCATCTCGGTTTCAATTTAATTCTCAATTCATTCAAAAGTTGATCAGGTTTTTGAAAGTATTAAGTTCAATGAGCACACAAAACAGAAAGATATATCTCTATCCTCTCCTAGAATTTATGGCATTAAATCAATGAGCTAAGTCACAAATATCTCATCTCGGTTTTAATTTAGTTCTCAATTCATTCAAAAGTTGATCAGGTTTTTGAAAGTATTAAGTTTAGAAATAAATGTTCAGAAATAAATGCAACATAAATATAAAAATCATGACAAAGTAATTTAACTAAATAAAATATTCATAATTTAGCTACGTCGTAATTCCAACATAAAGAAAATTGGTTTATAATAACAAAATTAACAACAGCAACAACACACAATAATACATACAATATAACAATAAAAGATAAGAAAAAAGTTTAAAATGAACTTGTTTGACAAAATAAATTCAAATAGTTCCACTCTTCCTTCTCTTGAAAGTTAATAAGGAAATTGCAAAAGGAATTCAAAAAGATTTTTTTTTTTGAACTGCTCCTAAATTGAGCTTAGAACTCTCTAAAAATGCAAATGAGCAAACGGCTCCGGTGTGTCCTTGACAACCCGAAATGAAGACTATTTATAGCCTTGATAAGAGAATTTTTTACAATAAAAAATGTACCCCATTGGAAGCTGATTCACATACTAAAAACCAAGTGCAAGCTGCGTAATATGGCACAAAATTTATGCTAAATCCGAGTCAGGCGCACAGAGGAGAAGCCCCAAAGAAAGTGCGTGTAAACACGCGCCCAAATGTTTGTTGGGAGATGAGGCGCCCGTCAGATAGTGGGTCCCGTGGGTCTGCATGTGCATTGTAGCTTGTTGGCTACTCTCCTTCTGCTGGTGCGTGTGGTAGACGCCCAAAATCTTGACCGCACATGTGCGTGATCCAACAGCTGCGATTAATTCTAAAATCAAATTTAATTTTTATTTATTTTCTCTTCTTTTCTGTAATAAGTCCGACCCTCTTAAAGTCTGTTTGACAAATGAAAGCCTAACTATTATCTCAGTTATAAAAAGTATAAAACTCTTATATATTACAGTATAAATGAAAAAATTAATATAGTATAAAGCTCTCATATATTATAATAAAAATAATTATAACCAATAATTCTAAAGACTATCGAAAACATCCTATTAATTAATTTTTTGTTACATTTTTACCTAAATCTTACCTAATTAAATACACTTTTGAGTCAACTAAGAAGTTGTTTGTTTGGTGTACTCTTTGTAGTCAATAGACTTAAATTTAGATTCGATTATCAAGAATCCTTTGGATACATGTTTCTTTCCCCAAAATCTAAATCATTTGAGTATCAATAATCTAAATTTTCAGAGTTCTGACTCTCCTCTAAACCTTTGATATTCGGATATCTCTGCTATAATAAAAATTAAAATACCTTCTATATTTGAGAAAAAAATCATAACTTCTTCATTGATATCCAATTGAGATGATTCTTTTTTCATTATATTCCTAATGAAGAGAGGAATAAATTAAGATCCATATTGCATTTTTTTAGGATCATTAATATTAAGATTTTATTAAATTTGTTAATAAATCAAAACTCTTTTCACTATCTCTCCAAACACAAATTTCAATTTTATTTCACACTCAGATTAAAACTTAAATGTACGTCCAAACGCCAATTTAGATAACAATTCAAATCACTAACTCAAATCCTAATTTAAATCACACTAACTCGAATCAAATTACTAATTCGAATCCATTTATTAATGGACCCTAAATATTAAGGAGGAGAAAAGTATTTGTAATATATTAAAATTATTTTTCAAATTAATTCAAAATATAACAAAATAAATTAAAAACCAAAAATAAAACAAAATTAATTAAAACAAAACAAAATAAAGTAAAAATCTCAAGGACAAAGTCACTTTTATACATTAAAATGTAGTAAAATAACTATATTTTATAGAGTTATTAGTCACTCTGAATTATACTTGTAATTAAATCTTAATCACTAGTCTAATTGACATTAATTAAGTACTCCCCCGTCCCACAAACTAAGGGTCGCAGGGACATTTTATATTTGACGGTTTGCTTTTCATTTTAAATTTGTTGGACGTTTGTGGCGTGTGCTTCATGTTAAAAGTTGCAATAATAATGTAACATGAAGCAATGCAGCCAATAACAAAGAAAACCGTTCATCCGAAGACACCAAAAAAAAAACAAAAGAAAAAAGAAGAAGAAAGAAAGAAAGAAAGAAAGAAACCGTCATTTTCAAGGGATTCAAGTTGGTAAAAGAACACTTGCAATTTTCTCCGCATCCTTGTTCCAATTCTTTAGGTTAATTAAGATCCTTTTTGGTCGAATGGTTCAACTGGTACGGAAATTTCGGTGAGAAAATGTTTCGTAAAGAAAAATGTAGTTCATGGTTTAACTCTTTGATTTGATAGTTTGAACCAAAGTGACATCAAGTCGAGAACACCTACCTTTTTTTTTTTTCAACTTTTTGAACTTATTTTTCGAACTACATATTTTAAATAAAAAAGTTCAATCTACATATGTTTTAAATCAACAAACCAAACGGACTATGATTGTCCTCAAAAAGACATTAATCCTAATGATAGCTGTAATTCTTTTTCTTCTAATCGAATTCAATTTCTTTTGTCAGTAATGCTTTAATTAGCAAAGCAGATCATCACCGAAGCATGGTAATTATCAGTGCCTAAGCAAGGAGACAAGATTCCGATTTAGAAATTAATTGCCACATAAAACCATTTCAATTATACTCCTAATGCATGCTTTAGTAATTAATTAAAATTTGCCTGATCTTTCCTGGACCAAGGGGACCATTACCTATTTTTTCAATGTTTCCTCTTTAGACAAAAAAATCTGCAAATTCATTGACATATATAGCTTCTATTGAACTTTACGCAATCACCATACAGCAAAATAAAGTTCCAAGTTTCTTAAGCAAGCAAGCAAGCAAATTCAGAATCATATCTCTCCAAATTACTTATATATATGTGTGTGTCTATATATATATATATATGCATCACCACACACTAGTTACTAACTCTTATACTTTGCTTTTGTCTCTCTTTCTTTTGTCTCCTTCGGAGGCCAATAGCTAAACCTTTGCTAAATATTCGCATGATCCTTGTTGTAAAAGAAGGGCCACCAAGTAGTGTCTTTTTTCGATACTGTTTTTGACCCTAACTGCTTCATCTACTTTAAGCGCTCCATAAAATCTAACGACCATATCAACGGATATCAACCACCGTCATCAATATGCAAAAAGTGCCAAACGAATTTATCATAAGAATTAGGAGGTGTCGTTTGGCAAGCTTTCTAGAAGTTGTTTTTGACCTCTTAATCGTTGCTTTTGCAAGTGTTTAAATGGTCTCTCAAAAGTGCTTTGACTTTTGAAAAGAGTTTCCCGTTAGAGCCACAAAATGTTGAATTTTTCCAAAAACAAAAAATCACTTTTAGAATAGCTTTTGAAATTTGTACTAAAGTTTTAATTACAAATTCCATTACAACAATTTTATGGGAGAAAAAGGGAAATACCATAGTTTAGGTATGAATGAGTGAATGATAGCATAATCTTTTAAACAGCGTGGTATATAGCATAACTTGACAAAGCAGGATTACAACACTATTAAAAGCCCAAAAATACTCTCAAATCTTTCTCTCTCCACCTCTCTCTCCTCCCTTGCTGGTGCCCATACCACCATTACCAGCACGTAAATACTGTTCATTAATATGCAAAAAGTGCCAAACGAATTAATCATTCTCATAATTAAGAAAAAAAATAAAATTGAGAGGTCTCTTTTCTTAAGTATGTAAGGTGTGGGAGCCACATATAAAGACGAAGGAAACATTCTCGTGAGTGGAGGCACAAGCATCACTCATAATTTAAATTTTTAGTTGTGTCCTTCTTAATTTTGTTTATGCCCATACTTTATAAGAAAACTTATAACTACTGCACCAAACAATATTTGAAATATATATTTATGTTTCTATGGATGAATAAAAAATTATTGTTGTTATACCTCCATCCGTGGTAATTTTTAAGGTCAAAGGTTCCACGTCAACAAGTTTTGAGCTTAGAGCTCTGAAGCAAATATATTCGTATTATTCGAGGAGTACTAAAAAACTCACGGCCACAAACAATTTCTAACTTGAGGGTCTTGGCATAATTAATAACTTTCAAAAAGCTGTCACAAAGAGAGAAGGAAAACACTTGTTTAACGAGCTCACATCCCAGTAGGGACTTAAAAGAGGTCACACCCCTTGTTGCGAGCAAAATAGGGCCTGGCCGCGTCTTGAACATGACCAATTTACTGAGACCTCAAGAGGTCATGCCTCAAAGACCTCGCATCTAGAAGAGCCTTTTAAGAATGTTCCAAAGAGCTCGAGCCTTGGCAAGTATGAAGAGCTAGCACACTTGTACCGCTCCTAGGTCTCAAGAAAACTCTCGCTAAAATTAACCATCTTGTGATGTCTGAAACTCTCAAAGTAATTGTCATTTAACATCAAAAATAGGAATTTGTCCTCTTGAAGAGGTTGAACGCAGGAAGAAGAAGGTATTTCTCTCGAAGAGGTTGGGGCAAGAGCATTTATTTCCATTAAAAAATGGAGGTTTGCTTTCGAAGGGTCGAAGGATGTGGTCAACTCAGGGAGGACATGAGAAGAACAGTTCCATTCTAAAAAATAGTTACACATGCCATGAGCTCTATAAGTAAGATAAGGCAAGATTGAAAGAAAGGTTCAAAAAGTTTAGGTCATTACTCTGACAAAATCGTGAGATTACTGTACCAAGTGTTCAAAGTGAGAGGCTTTGAGTGTGTAATCTAATTTCAGAAAATATAGTGAAGAAAACCAAGTGGACATAGGCCATATTGAACCGAACCACTATAAATTCTGATGTTTGTCTATATTTTCATCTTTATTTCTATATTAATTTCAACATTTATTATATGGTTGCAGGCATAGCCTTGCGGTTTTTACTTTACTTAAAGATGAAGAGTTTACATCTTCTACCCCCAAGTTTTTTTAAAAAATCATTTATTATTCTTCCAATTGTAGAATTTTTGTTTTCATTTTCACTAACATTTGTTACTTTAAGGTTGGCGGATTTCAACCGTCAACAATTGCTAACTTTTTTTTAATGTCCCCATCAAAAATATTTTATGGTTCTGCTGTTATGGAGGGCCATATGGTGAATATATCTACTTCAGAATTCCTCCTTGAAATTGATAAATCTAGACGCTTATTCATGTTTGTATGATAAACTTAGTTTACGTACTTAAACACATAAGACAACATTTATCGAATTGTGTTTTGCAATATTAATTATGCGTACATTCAACACTTGGTCCACATGGCTTTCACAAGACGGATTTATATTTTCACACTGTCTATGATGAGACAAGCATAAGTACTAATCACGTACTTAATGTTTTCGTATACATTATCACGGTATTAATAACTTATATAATGTGGCTTGTAACTTGTGTATGTTTAAAGGCACGGTCACACCACACACATACATGACATTTCTAATAACCCTTTAGATTTACACTCTATACATGGCTGAAGGTCGGACATTTAATAACATTATTCTTCTATGGATCAAATCTTTCTACTATAGACCCTAAGATCTATGGTACGAAATTCCATCTTTTTTTTTTCAATTTTTAATGTATTTTACAACGTTATTTAAAAATAGGTTATTATTATTTTGATATCTTATATTTTGAGAAAACATAAAATTGATACTATGTTATTTGGAAAATATAAAAAGGAACTAAAATGTTTTCGAAAAGCATTTTTTTATACCCTAAACTCATTTGCCCTTTGATTTTGTTGTTTCATTTTTTTCAAAAAAAAATCTTTCACTCTGAAAAAAAAAAAAAAAACCTTTAAGGCGTTTGTTTGAATAGAAGTTTTAAAAAGAGTTATCTTTTGAACAAAAAATTAAAGAAAATTAAAAGTAAACAAAATCCATAAAAGGGAAAAATGGGCATTTTGCATCCTAAAAAAGGGCTCAATATACTTCTTTGATTTTTTAAAAATAGTTAGGTACCTTTTCGATATTTTTCAGACAACAAAGTACCAATTTAATGTTTCGTCAAAATACATAGCATTAAAATGATAATAACCTTTTAAAAAATTTTAGCCACAATTAGAAATGTCAAAATAGGCTGGGCCTAACAGGTCTACATGAGCATAATAAGTTAAAAAGTGGACACGACAACTTATGACCCAATTATTATATGGACCCATCCCATTTCTTAAAGAGAAAATTGCATGTTATATTATGTTACATTTTTAAAAGTTGTGTTTATTTATGTCATATTTAGAAAAGTTTATATTACATTATTATTCAAATTACATGTTAAGTTATACCATCAATGAACATATGTGGCATTTATAAAAAGTAAATATTAAAAAAAGGCATTTATTAAAATTCCCCTTCATTAAATATGATGGGCTTAATGTTGTTTTTGGACAGGAAACATGCTAAAGACATGACACACTAAGGACCCAACATTGGCAATGTAAAAAGCACGATAGAGCTCCAATTAAGAAGCCCAATTAGAAGCACGACTTGAGCATTTAGTATAGAATTAGTCTTGTTATATATAAATATTTTGGTTATAAAGAAGTTCTAAATAAATAAAAAATATTAATTAAGTTAATAAAAATAAAAATCGACCGATTCTGGGAAAAAAAACAAACAAACAAATTAAGTGAAGAATCTGGTGGAAGCAATATAATTTGAGTTTACTTTTCATTTAGTTATCTATTTCTTTGTAAGTCTTATAATTACACTCTTTTTTCTTTGCCAAAACTTTATCCCAATGCATGTTATTGAGTAATAATTTATAATGTGATAATTTTTTAATTAATTATTTGCTTATTTTTTAAGATTTAATGTTTTCATTTTGTTCAAGATTATTTTTTGTTGTATTTTATAACTTTGTCATTCTGCACGACAAAAGATGTGTTAAGAGCACGATTACGGTCCAAGCACGTTAAGAGTATAGACCACAAATAAATAGACCATGGACAGAGCTTGACGCTATAAAAATCAAAGAGAAAATTACATGTTATGTCACATTTTTAAACATAGTTTTTATTCATGTCACATTTAAAAAAATTGTGCCACATTACTGCTCATATTATTTGTTTAAGTTATACCGTACTCACTAAAGCGTTTATGATGTTTACAAAAAGTAAGTTGTTTTAAAAAATGACATTTATGAAAGTTTTTTAAAATTAAATAGACCAAACCTAATACAACAAGATAAATAAATAGGCCAACATAGGTACAACACAATGGCCTTTTGTGCCCGAGTTAAATGGTCCACCCATTTAACATGTCTAGCCACAATAATTAACTTTAACAGTTAAAAGCCGAATGTATTTTATATTGATGACATTGTAATTAAAAATTTCAGTAAATTTCAGAAATTGGCATTGATATGGCAATAACTTATAAGAACAATAATAGCTTAAATGAAAAGATAACTCTGAAATTAATGAGGGGTTTGGTTGATGCCACTTCAATGGAGCTTTTAACACCTGCCCCCAGGAATGACGATGAGAACATGTGTAAACGCATATACGTACGCACGCTTATATGCACACCCTTGAATCAGAAATTCATGACATTGTTGGCTAATTATTATGTACTACATGGGACGAGTCATTAATAAAGATCCTTTAAGTGTACGGAAAATTTTTGTTTGTTTTTGGCTTGTGAATGTTTGAAAGACGGTCGTTATAGAGTTTAGACATGCTGTTTTGTAGCTTCTTTTTTTTTTTTTTTTTGATAAATTATACGTGCTGGACCAATTAATAGGCTATCTGTTATGGCAAGTGTCTACTGGAATCAGTATCATTATTATTGTTACCTTGAAAAGGACTAGTATCATTGTTTCACGTTATTATGAACATAAAATATATGAATCTTATTGAAGTTGGGAGGAGTTAATACGAGTATGAAACGATGATTAATCATCGCAGAGCACATACACCACGTACACGCTACACTACCGGAATTGGGTTTGGTTTTGACAAGTGATTGTTTTGGAAATGAACACTAATTTGGTAGTTTACCAGTGACAATCTAGTAGATTACCATGATAATGTTTTGAAAGACAATAAACTGGTAGATTCCTGTCGAGAATCTAGTATAAAAATTATACAAAATAGTAGATTTCATTAAGTGATTGGTAAATTATATGAGAAGTTTTCTAAAAGTGGAGTAAATAGCATATTTAGGATTTGTTTGATTTATATTTTATAAGCTGCCTAAAAAACTAAAAATATACCCTATTTGTATTTTTTCAAACCCTAACTCTTCATGGCCAAAAAATAATAATAATAAATCCCTAATCTCTAATTTCTCTTCTCTCTAGGCCTTTCCTCTCTCTTCTCCCATGAGCATCTCTCCTTTGTTTTCTCTCTTCGTCGGTGGCGCCGTCGCTTCGTCACCCTCACGTTGCCACCAGATTCGGAGCTCACAACGTCGTTGCAATCCTCTTCGTCCTCTCCGGCATCGTCAGATCTGGAGAACGTCACCACTTTGGCTGCGTTTGTCTCTGTCATCGTGCCATCGGCAGATCGGGTGATCGCTACCTCCGATGCCGCGATTCTTCAGCGTCTCAAGGTCAGAATATTGAAGGTTATCTTTCAAGTTCGTCGTTGTTGAAGATTAGCTGGTCGAACTCGTGGAATCACCAAGCTGAGCTCGTCAGAGGCCCTCCATCCAAGTTTGTTATCGTTGAAGTTCATCAAGCCGTCACTGTCAATAGACATTTGGTGGCGATGGCGAGCTTTAGGCTTCGCGATGGTGGTTTGATGACATTGTGACGACGTCAGAGATGCTTCCTTGGTTGGTTTTTTGGATTTGAGGAGGCGATCACCATCAATAAGATGGTTTTATTACCACGCGAAGGTGAGACCTGATTCAACAAGTTACTGCACCAATGTTTGCAAAATAAGCAGGGAAAAAAGAAAGAAGAGGATAAGTAAAGATTTTCTTTTTTCAAAGACATTCTGAGATTTGTTCGTTTAGTAAAATCTATATATTTGGTAATTACGGTACGTACCAGTCGATGACGTTGCCAGAATTATTCCGATAAATCTATATATTTCGTTACTCTTGACATTGTGTTGATTTTCTGTGGTTTTACATGTGCGTTTGGCTGGTGAGAGAATGAGGGGAAATTATTTCTGTATTTGATTGATTTTTGTGTGTGTTTGTACAAATTTTATGATCTGTTTATTACCTTGTCTTTTTCCTTTTTTATGTGATTTTCTCAATCGACGATGATGTCGTTGGTGCAGGTGGTGTCCGACTACATCGGCGGTAAAGTTTTGTATTTGTATGATAATACAATATTATCATTGTATTTCCCGACCACGGTTATCACGCAAAGTCGTAGGTGAATTTTTTGTTTTTACACAACAATATAATATTACTCCAGTAATACTATATCTCTCAGCTGTCAGTTCGGTGAAATCGTCGATGAATTTTTGTATTTACACGGCAATATAGTATTAGTAGAGTAATACTGTATTTCCCAGTCACATGCAGTGCACCAGAGTCATCGATGAATTTTTATATTTACATAGTAATACAATATTATTAGAGTAATATTGTATTTTCTGGTCGCCGGCAATCCAACGAAGTCGCTGCTGATGGTATAGCGAAGTTGTTTATGAATTTTTGTATTTACATAATAATACAATATCACCAAAATAATATTGTATTTCTCAGCCGACAACGGTCGGCCAAAGTCGTCGGTGAATTTTTTATATTTACATAGTACACTGTATTATCAAAGTGATCTGTATTTTCTAGTAACCGGTGATGTCGATAAGGGAGGAGGATGGGAGATATAGAGGAAACAACTAGGGACTTGTTTGGCAAGGCAAAACAATCTGGTAGATTTCCAATGATAGTCTAGTAGATTACTTTTCGGTTGCGGGAACCATGATCGGTGATCCATGTTTTGAAAAAAAATAGATAAATAAGCCGCGACTAGCAGATTACCTTTTAATTGGCATGGCAATTTCTGACCTTTGAACATTTTCCTTTTGTTATCTTTTATTTGTTTTCTTTTTGCCATAGCAAAAATATAAAATTATCATAGGAGTAGAAAACAAAGCTGAATGTCGCTTGTGCCATTCCTTAAGTTTTCACCATATTAAAGACTGAGTATTCCCTTAAAACAAAACAAGCCTTGGTCCTTCACTTGCAATCAACAAACACTAGAGTTCTCTTTTTCTCTATGAAGTAAAGGCGTCATCTTTACTATCAAATAAGGAAGAAGGAGGTAAATAATATGCATGAATTTAGGTAAAAATTAGACATCTCATAATAAAATATCATTATTATTTATATTTAGGATTAATTTCATAAATATCTTTATATCATATGTATATATATCCATTTTTAATGTGTTCCTAGATAAAACCATTCGTTATGTTGCCTCTTGTATAGAAATTGCTCAAAATGTCTCTCCTATCCACTTTCCTCTACATTCTAAATGGACAGCTTTGCAAGCAGGGGCAAGTTGAAAATCAGTCTATAATGTAGCGCATTTTTTAATTTATCCTTTAAAAGGTGAACCTTATTGAAAGAAAATCAATTATGACATTTTTTTAACTATAATCAATAAAAAATTTATTTCCTAACGTTGTGCATTTTAATTAACTTGCCTCTCACAAAAATTACATTGATTATTGAGTTTAACATTGATAAACTTCTCAAGTTTATCGGTGTTAAACTTGATAAATTCAAGTTTTATCACTGATAAACAATCATTTGCCTAATTTTAAAAGGTTACGGTCATTTATTTTAAAATTTCTTTAAAAAAAGTCATTTACCTCTATATCTCATGTTATATTTGCCATTAAAAGTGTAAAAATTACATATTTAGTTTGTTATTTTATTTTATGTTCTAACACATAATGTTATTTAAAATGTCTTATTTGTTTTTGTCATAATTATTAAACTTTGAAACTTGTAAAAGTAAATTCATATTAAAGTGATTGAAAAGTAAGAATGTTGGATTTATTAAAGTAAAAAAGCCAATTCAAGAAAAATTAAATTCCAAATTTGTTATATGCTAAATTTTGTGGCAAATTATAATAAATTTAGCATTAAAAATGACAAAACACTCAAAAATTAAATTTATGGTTGATACATTAATTTAATATTGCATTGAACATGTTAAGTTCTCAACGGTTAAAATGCAAAAATGATCTTTAAAGTAACAAACACAATGCACGTGTTACATTTTCGTTTAACTCCGTTAATTACCATCAAATGTGTCAATGTATTATACGTTATTTAGATCTATGATTTTTTTTAACATATTAAGATTTTCTTTTTAATCAATTAACAATAAAATGTGTAGCCAAAATATAAGGGATCGAGTCAATACTATATTGGCTTTGTTCGCAAAATCTGTTTTAATATAAAAATTCTAACTGCTGCAGAGTATGTTTGAAATTGCAGTTAGTTTCAAAAAGTGGAATAATTTTACTATAACATATAAGAAATTTATATTGTAGTCTACTTTTATTTTACACTGTAGTATACGAGAGCATTACACTTTAATAATTTCAACTATATAGTTAGAACGGGATTATAAAATGTAAAACTCTTACATGTTATAGTGTAAAATAAAAATATGTTACAGTATAAAGCTCTCATATACTATAATATTTTGATTTGAACTCTCCGTTTCAAAACACACTCAATTGCTTTGAGGACTTACAACGTGAAATTCAGAGACCTCAACCCTTAAAAAAATAATGATGATGATGATAATAATAATAATAATAATAGACTGAGTAATAATTGTTCAAGTGCCAGAGCCTCAAATTACTTACTTTAAACAAATACCAGTTCATTTTCAATTAAAAAAAAACCAGAGACCTATTTTGTGACACATGAACAAATTTTTAGTTCGTGATTCTAAGAATGAGGAGAAAGAGAGAGCAAAAGAAAAACAAATGCACAAAGCCACGTTTCTTGTCTGTGAAGGATGAAATTTTATCTTTGTGTCCCTGATCTGCCGCCCCACCCTTTGGCTCACGTTTCCTATCCTTTTGTTTTTGCTCTCTCTCTCTCTCTCTCTAAAAGAGACAGACAGCTTGGTTGCTGGCGGAACTAACATAGCCATGCTGGACTCACAAGCAATCACATGCAAACTTAAGACCTCTCTATATAACTACACCTGTATATTATGCATAATAATATGCAATAACATGAAAAAAATATACACTATATATATATATATATATATATTTTTTTTTAAAAAAAAGTCTCTGATTCTAGCTCAACTACAGCTAGTACCTTGTCACTTTGCTTTCATTATTATCCATTTAATCCTTGCTGTAATAGGTGAGAAACCTTACTTGTGTAACATGCTTTTGTCTATTGTATATTCTTCCCTTTTTTTTTTCCTTTTCTCTTTTTTCTTTTTTTATTAATTAAGAATTTTCTCTTTTTTTAATTAAGAATTTTCTTCTTTTTTTATTGTGCCCTTTTGCTTTAGGAAGATTCCCTTCTTTGGTCTTTAAAATTTGTCCTTGCGGTTTGGAATTTGTTAGTTTGTGTTCACACTTTACCCCCTTTGTTTAAGATAAAATTAGAATCTCACCACCAAAGTCACTTTTTTTAATTCTGTGTCGGTCTCTTAAAACTGTGTTTTTTCTTAGATTGATTCACCATAAGAGAAAGTGATGGAGAAGTTAGCATAAATCCTAATGTCTCTCTAGTGGTAGGACATTTCTCTAGATTTGCTTTTGTTTTTAATCTTAAGTCCTATTTTGAGGGGAAAATAAATATACACACAAAAATTAAAATTCTTTAGAAGAAAAATGTTAGAGGATGACAAAATAAAGCCTTAAATGTATTAGTGTCATTAAGGCAAGTTTTAAATAGTAAGAATTACCATATGATTCTAATTTGATTGACAGTCAAAAATTATACTTAGATTTAATCAGTCAAGTATATATCATTCGGTGGAGGTTTTTTTATATACTTTACAACAAAATTCACTTTCTTCTAGGTTCTAATCCTTCTTAACTTTCGTTTGAAACTTTAGTTTAGTTTAAAAACTGTAACATGTGAGCTTTATATTGTAGCAACTCTTTACTTTTTACTGTAACTGAGCTTTATAGTGTCTCTGGCAATCTTAATTTTAACCAAAATTTTTAATTGCTACAATGTAAAGCTCTCATATGCTACAATGTCAAAAAAAAAAATAATCTACAATGTAAAGCTTTTACTTATTACAGTGTCAAAAAAAAATAATTTACAGTATAAACCTCTCATATGCTACAGTGTTTTTAACCAAATTTGGTTTTAACTATATTTTCTAAATACTTTATTATATTATTTACAATTGTAACTGATAGATTGAAATTAAAGTTTGAAATTTGTTAAGGACGTTAATCATTTAAGTTCAATGCTGCTTCCAAATCTTTTCTTTTTTTTTTTGTCTTCCATGGAATTGGTGGCGGTGTTGTTTGTTTTAAAATTTACTCGAAAAAAATAATAATAACTGAATTTCTTGTTTTATACATACACACACGTGAAGAAAATCTCAACTTCCCAATAGTAAATTGAAGCGATATTAAGACAAAAATTTCAAAGGACAAAATTTAATAAAAAAATAGTGCAGCCTTCCAAATATTATAGATATAATTTTATGACGTGTAACATTAACCAGCTGTGAAGCTCAAGCTCCACCAAACAACATACTGGAATGGCAGCCAACCACCCCCAACATGCATTATATTTGGCCATTTGATGTCACAAATTAGTAGTACTAAATTAATTAATAGTGATAAATTTGTTTTCCTACTAAATTAATTAATAGTGATAAATTTGTTTTCCTTGAGTGAAACGCCAATTAAATTCTAGTGCAGTTACGTGCAGTAAAGCTTTATGTAAAAGTTAACACTATGGAGCATTATTAAGATATTACTTTACGTTCATTAATCCAAATCTTTTTTTTTAATCTTTTTAATAAGAAGACTCCAAACATATGTTAATGTTAGCTTTACAAACTTTGATGGCCGGAATATTTATCTCTTCATGGAAACTCTTCACCCCAAGTCAAAAACGAAATATGATATATTATGATTGTGATAAAACTGTATTAGTAGGATATATAAATATACATATACATATATATTTTCAGAAAAGTGTAACATATTTCAAATCAAGAACATACAAACACCAATTTTAACTTGCACGGCCGCAAAATTATAGGCAAATCACGACAAGATAAACAGGCGGTTCTATCAATGATTTTAAAAGAAACGCTCAAAGAGAAAAAGTGTATACTGAATTGCAAAACTAAACACCCAGCAATATCACCAAAGGTGGAGAATGTACATTTTTTTAATAAATCCTTTACGATTGATCGACCTAAATTGAGAAGCCCATAGTACAAAGATCACAACTAAACCATAAAAACACAAGTTTAACGGATAACCTGATGCTAATAAACTTAACAAACACACCAAGAAAGTGGGGCAAAAACCATCGTTGCTATAACTAAAACAAATATATATACAAAACCGAAAGATAAACCCCAAACACTATTGTCAAAGACTCTGTTGAGAAGACCATTGGCGAAAGGACAACTTGGAAGACTTTGAGAGACGCATGACGAATTAAAAATAAGTCGCCAAAATCGCAACACATGAATTTCATGCACCACCACAAGAAGCCCATCGCCAAGCGAAACAAAACCCCAAGGGCGCACGACTACTAGACAATGAGAGTCTCGAAAACAATGCACAACTAAGCGAGCACCCTCCTCCGTACGTAAATCACTGTCAGAACGATGGCGCCACTCTATGCACAACTACACTCGGAAAGGCCCATGTTGAGATGAGCCAAGGGGGAAAATTTTAGGATTGGGAGCTTGACAGCATGCATGGTGGTAATATGGGAGCTTCGGTAGACACTTGCTCTTCTGTCTTTTTTTTTTTTTTTTTTTTCTTGTTCTAATACTTCCTTAAGTAATTAAAAAAAGAGAGAGAGAGCATAAGTTTTAACTATTAAATCACAAGATAATTTTTTTTTAAAAAAAAGAACATTTCCTAGAGATAAAAATGTGCTTTTCTCTCACAAAATTTAAAAACAAACTTAGTTTGAAGTATAATTTGTAGTTTAAATTGCATTGCCATAAAACCCTTTCAAAATCTACTGTCTTCCACATTAGCATACTTTTTTTTGTTTTTGAACCCATAACAGAATTTTTGTGTCAACTTTTCTAAATTTAGGGATATGTTCGGTGCTTACATTATACAAGGTATAGTTGTTTGTATACATTTTTAATTTTCCAATTTCAACCTCATCTCTTCCACCGACATTCTCTCACCCTCTGATCTCTCTCGTCTCCAGCAATGACCCCTCTCTGACGAGGCGACGATGCAGACGACTTCATCTTCCCCAACAACAACAGTCTATATGAATCACGTTTAGTGTCGCCATCTGAGATCGCTAATCCAAAGTTCAGTGAGACATGGACAACGACTTGGAACCAGATTGTCAAAAGTTAGCAGAGAGCAAGGCCATAACGATAGCGACTGCACTTCGTTGCAACGCTCCATCGTCAGAACTCGGTGAGAGCAAATTGTGAACTATCGAGGAGAAATCGGTCGTCACCGTCGGTTTTTCCAATGTTGCGGCTAGCTGTCGACGGCTTTATGGAGGTGGCGGTGTGAGAAAGAATAAAGAGAGAGAGAGAGACAGACAGACAGAGGGAGACATTAAGAGAGGGTGAAAGAGGGAGATGAAGGAAGAGGAAAAAAAAAAAAAAAAAATTTTAGATTTCATCGAGTCTGCAACTACGCAACTCTTACCATGGGAAGAATGGATATTTTGAAAAAAAAAATGACGCTATTTTCTTTAAATATTTTTTGGTCGTGTTATTTGCTTTCGTTATTTTAAAAACTATGTTTTTTGTTGTAAATTTTCAACTTTATATATATTTTAATTGGATGAATTTAGATTAATTTAAATTATAAAATAATCAACCTAAACTCACTTAATAAAAAATCATATTAAATAGGCTAATGAAAATTTTTATTTAAATTTATTAGATTTAAATTATTTCAAATTTTATTAAATGAGTTAAATCGGATCTATCATTTTTTTTTTCACCCTTGCTTCTAATCCTCCTCTAAATAAAAATTTTAAAAATTAAAAGGTTAAAAAGCATATGATGGACAAGTGTGGACAAAGCAGCAACGAATTGACCAGCTACATTACAATTGGCATTTCAAGCTCAGAACTTCAACTCTAACACACCGATGATGCAAATTTTTTTCATTGTCCCCAACGCGATTTTTTTTAAGCTTTTTGTTTTGACGAGATTAACCCCTCGAGTCCCAAAGAACTTTTTAAAGTATGTTTGTTTGAGTTTTTAAATCATAATTTGAATCATTTTGTTACAGTATTTTTTCTTATAAAAATTTAAATTTTTATTCAAATACTCGTACCAAACGCATCTTTAGCCACTCATTATCTGTGGTACCTTCTAAAATATAGACACCAGAGAAAGAAAGAAAAAAATAAAAAACACACAAAAAAACCAATAGAATAATAATAAACTTTATTAATTATATAATAATTAAAATTAAAGTATAGATATCAATGACCGACCCTTAATTAAGTGAAATGAGCAGAAATGGAAATAGTGTATTTTCCAATTTTTTTAGCTTTATATTAGCATTTTCCACTTCTATTCCTTCAACTCTTTTTTATTTATTGTTATAAATTGTGTCATTGTACTCGTTAGGGGCGCGCACCAAAAAAAAAAAAAAAAAAAAAAAAGCCTCCAAGCCATCCACCCATTATTTTTGTGCCGCATTATCAAACCACCAAACCACGATTTCAAACCATCCACCCTGTCATATGTCTCGGACAGTTTCGGCTGGGTTTTTGTCAAATTGTAAAAAAATTAGTTTTACATTTTTCCTTAATTTTTAAGCATTTTGTGACATAAACAAAATTAGATTCAAACCGTCCCAACCTGCCGAATAACGACTCTTCTCAAAGTGCACCATCTACTACTCAAAATGGATGGTTTCAATTTTGATTTTTCCAAAACAACCTTTTTTACAAAACCGCACCACTTGTCCGTCAAAATACCCGCTGGTTCACCTACTTCTTATGAACTCAAGAAAAAACAATTACGTTTTGAATTCCCATGTCGTTAATTTGTTATTTATCATTTGCATAATAATATTCGTACTTTTTTCTCATAGTTATTAAACTATGAAATTTGCAAAAAAATAAAATAAAATTTTAATTTTAAAACAATATAAAAATGATTGTTTTATAATAATTAAAAGAAAAGTAAATCCGCCGGTCAATAACAGATCAAATATTTTGACTTATATTATACTTTGTGACAAATTTAGCACTATATTATATAGTATAGTGTGAAAATTTTTTGACATTTGATTATTATTAGTTAACATATTTAGTTTTATTTTCTTTTAAATTTGAAATTAAAGGAATTCGAACTATACACCTTATTATAAAGATCAGGTGTAAAATTAGGACTAGACTATGCTTCTACCACTGTGACTTTTTACTTAATCATTGTAACATTAATATTTCTTAAAGGTTTACTTTTAGAGCTTTTAAAGCTTGATAATTATGACAAAAAATTAGATATATCAAACATATCATTTTAATTCTTGATGTCGACATAATATAAAAATAGCACTAGTGTTTGTATTGAAAATGGTCTAATGCATTAAATAGGTCTTTGTGTATTTTTTGTTGTCAAATATAATAATAGTATTTATAATGGAGACGGTCTTACCGACTTTTCTTGAAATTTATGAAATACTTTCTTAAATGGCTTGTTCTGCTTAACATTAATATTAAGTATGTTCTCCCTACAAAAGCTTGCTACTTTTTATTAATGTAGGATTAGATTTAGTATCAGACATTAGCATTAATAGGTTTTTATGGTCACTAATGACACAGTGAAAAGTACATCTATTTAAAGTCATTGCTCGAATAAAAACTGATCCACTCTCAATATAAAATCACAACATAATGGACAAGTCACATGTGGTACCTTAACTTTTATTTATCAGGCATATTCTATAGGGAGGAAGGTGGGGCATGATATTCTTAAAATCATATTTTGTCTTTGCATTGCAAATGTTTCCCTCACCAAATGCAAATTTCATATAAATAAATATAAGGGGTTCTACTGTTGGGTGACCCTCATCATAACGTCCCATAAGGCTACAGCAGCCAAGAAATAAAAATTACATTGTCCAATTATATGGAGCTAGAGAATTTTTAAATTGTTTTGCTGTGGTATTTAAATCCTAAGTTAACAATAATGGTTATTCATCTACGTAAATATTAATGTCAATGTTATATTTATTTAAGGGATGTCTATATTATATTTGATATCAAAAATTATAAAAAATCATATCTAATATTATATTTATACTCGTGCTTTACGGTATAGCACAATTTCAAATGCTATATTCTATATTTTATCATAGTCATTATGTTTAGTAAAAATATACAATTTTAAAATAATTCAAAAATTTGAATGTTGTTATAACTAAATAACAAAGTAAATATATCCGTTAATAACAATTAAATAAAAATCCGTCATATGCTATATTTGGTGTCAAATTTAACCACCAAGTATAGTGTATGTTAAATTAAACACATGAATAACATTGATTGGAGTTATTTTCTTACTCAAATAACAATTAAATAAAAATCCTTCATATGTTAAGTTTGGTGTCAAATTTAACCACTAAGTTTAGTGTATGTTAAATTAAACATCATGAAAAACATTGAATAACATTGATTGGAGTTATTTTCTTACTCAAATATGAAAATTTGATATTGATGTACTAATTAGACCTCTAGGGTGTTAGAGGTTATAGTTCCTAACATATAATTTCAATCTCAAACAATACAAAGCTATCACATGCTATAATGTAAAATAAAAATTTACTATGTTATACATTACAATATATAATTTTAATAATATAAATTCAACTCTTCTCCTAAACACTATAGTTACATGGTAGATATATATATTGTTTTCACGGTGAAATCTTCCTAAATATAAATAATTTTCAGATTCAAGTATTTTTCTTTCTATTTCTTTTTCTCTGCGGATAATATTCCAACAATTGGTGGGCTCCATAAACCGTGGAGGAATACAATCTCTCTCTCTAGAATATCCTCACCAAGTGGACCAATAAGAAATAAGGTGGAACTGACCAGGAAGACGCTATCTCTCACTTCCAATATTTGATACGTGCAATCTTTCTTTTCCTTATCCAAAAAGTAGAAATAGAAAAAAAAAAGTGATTTATTTTCGCAAAAAGCATAGAGGACACGTGTCGAGATCATCTACCTTGTGATTTGTGGGGGAAAGCGTTGGGAATTGAGATTCATAAGATATCTTTATGTAAAATCACAAATTTTTTAGGGACAATAATGCCCTTTTACTGGATGGTCCGGTTTCGGAGTCAGAAAAAATTCGAACGTATAAAATATATATGCACAAAAACAGAGGAGTAAGGGGTTTAAGCACCAAAAAAAAAAAAAAAAAAAGGCCTGTGGTTTTTGTATATATAAAGTTTAGTGGTGGGGTTTTTGTTTTGGTTTGGTCATCTTCATCAGAAACTCTAAACAAATTAAAAAAATGGAGAGAAAAATGACGAGAGATTCTTTTCAATTCTGAATTCCGAGTTTGTTTTCATGGCCGATCTGTTTCCACATTCATCAGAAGAACGATCTTTCGCTCGAAAATTTGATATCTGAACGGGATTGTTTCGTCCTATTTGACTCGGATGATTTTGATTTTTCTTTTTTTTTCCTCTTTAAGGTGAGTAAAATCGAGCTGTTTTGAGTTTTCCGTCGCTGAATTATGTGTTTTCTCGTTCGTGATCTCGCTGTTTGTTGTCGTGGAATGCAAATTGTGTTTAGATTGTCGCGAATTTTGCTCTTTTTTGCTTGATCGTCGTGTTGTCTTTTTTTTCGGCGTTTTGGAATTTTTGGGCGTTTGATGGTGTTGGAATTGTTTTGAATTTTGAAATTCCGCTCGAGATCGTGATCCGATCGTGGAATTTCGTCCCTTTTTCTCGGGTAAATTCTGATTTTGAATTTTGGCTTTTGGATTTCGTCCCTTTTGTCATCATGCAGTTACTGATAAATCGATATGTCGTGTTTGAAATTCGTTTACGGTTTTGAATCCAATGGTCAAATTTAATAAGATCGAGCCTTGTATTTCATCTCCATGTGCTGAATTGTGCCTGATTTGGAATTCCAATTATGTATGTGATGTACTCGATCAAGTTTTTCTTTCTTTCTTTTTTCCCCTTTCGGATTCGAGTTTTATTGGAATGTAAATCAATTAAAGCTCTTAAATATGTAATTATGGCCTTGACTTTATCCTACTTTGACAGTCCTGTTTTGATTAATTGGCCATTTAATTGTTTGAAGCCTTCAATTTTTTTCCTCTGTAAATAAACTTTGATCGGGGCTCTTGGGGTCTGAAATTTGGGTGTTGGAAAACGGTTTCTTTTGATGAAAGGAATCTTGTAATTGAATTTTTGTTTTATCGCCTTTCCTAATTAGATGTTTAAACATGATCTACCCAGGAAAACCATTTTTCTATTATAATCATTTTTTTTTTTTTTTTGGAATTATGGTCGTTTTCCTTTTGAGCTTAACATCGTCTCTGTTTCCTAAGTCATTAGTTTGAGTTATTTTTCCAAATATTGCATCTAAGTGCCCTGAAGCCATTATAATTCTTGCTTTATTTTTATTATTTTATTTTTTTTTGTGTGTGTGTAAGCGTTTTGGTTTACTTATCGGTTTCAGGGATAGAAGGAAGGAAAAGAACATACTTGTCAATTTTGCTTGGTTGCTGAAATTTGTCCTTGTGATTGTGTTAAAGTGTTGTGATTTATATGAATTGAGTGCTGTTCACTGATAGGATTGTTTTCTTGTAAAGCAAGCACAATTTTCTGATGAAAATTAAAATGCATTGATGCATTTTCTCTTACACATTTTTTTTTTTTTGGTTCTTTTCTAATTTGATAACAGCAAAGGCAGTGCAAACATAATTGTTGGATGAATCCTTACTGCCATGTATGCCTAAGATATGGTGTTGAAGAAAAGGCTAGAATACGGATTCAATGGCTTTCAAGTCGCCGCTATACCTAGAGCTCCCAGATCAGCTAGGGTAAATTTGTGGTTTTTTTGTTTTTAATTTATAATATTTTAAAATTTTGGAGTTGAAATTTCATTTACTTGTTAAACCATAATTATGATTTCAGAGGGGCTCAAATAAGAAGAAAGCAGAGGAGGGTCAAATATGTGCATTTGAGTTACTGGCTTCTTTAGCTGGAAAGTTATTGCAGGAGTGTGAAAGTTCTTCTTCTGCCTCAAGTAATGCTTCTGAAGGAAATAATCAGCCTGCTTTTGGTGAAGATGTTATCAAGCAAGAGAGACAAGATGGAGATAAGCTATTGAAAGGAGAGTGCTTTGAACAGGGAAGCTCGGAAGAGAGTGCTTTTCTATCTGAGATCACCTCACCAGACATTGATCAGAATTTCATTCCGAAGGATTTTCCAAATGCCGTTTCAGAACACACTTCGAACAAATGTGACTTCATAGATAAAGTCGACGGTGATGTCCTATCTAGAATATGCGATACTAAGCCCGCATTTCGGAATCATCCCTCTAAAGTAGAGGGAGGCTGCCCTCGTATTGAGGAGTCTTGGAATGCTAATATAGGGAGTGGAATTGAAGGACAGCAGAAGGGTGAGAATTTAGAAACTGCTGGTTTGACTATGGCTAACAAATGTAGCTTCAATGACCCAATGGAGCTGCAAGTAGAATTCCCAGCAACGGTCAATTTGGCCAATGATGTCAAATTACCTTTGCTTAGGGAATCTGTTCCTAATGCTTCTTTTTCCTTGCATAGGAATAACATTAAGTTAGGTAGGGATGATGGTGAAAACTTTTCTAGATGCAATAAGCCCGGCACCAAGGTTAGGGCTCATAGGCCTCCAGCACGTATTGGAGACCGTAGAATAAGGAAGTTGCTGACATCGAAGTACTGGAAAGCAGCCCCAAAATTAAAGGATTATGAAGTTCTTAAATCTGGTAAGTTGCTGCAATATCCGATGTTGGTATGCCGTATTCAGTCCTATATATTGATGTGGCATCATGTCTGTCTGTGCATGTATGACAAACTTTTATGCTTTTCTCAATAATATAAGTTCCTTAATTTATCATTTGTAGATGACTCAATGAAAGCTCTATTTAACAAGAGGAAAAGCTGTTACAACCAAGACAGATGTCAGCATGACACTCTTTATAAGAAGAGGAAGTTATTCGACCGAAGCTCAGTGGTGTTGTCCGATAGAGGATTCAGTAGTGAAAGTGTTTCTAATTCTCCAGAGAAAGGAAGAAATGGAGATACAAGTTGCTCTAATGGAATACATGGAGGTCCTTCTCTACCCTATTTCATTGTTATTGGTGTTTAAACCTGCGTGACAAAGAAAGTTATGTTTTTAGGTAGTTTGCTAAATAATTCTACTTTCATGCAGCAAATGGGGTATCATCTTCGGTGATTTGTCGCCAAGCATCTTTCAGCTCCAAGGATTCTCATGGTACTGGCAACTTGACGTTTTGGTTACATTTTGCAGTTTCTATTTCTTTTCCTTGTGGCATCAAGTAGGTTTTCATGGTGCGTTATGTTTATTCGTGCAGTGAAATTTAGTATCAAATCCGTCAAGGTACCTGAAATTTATATTGAGGTCCCAGAAACTGCCACAGTTGGTTCCCTGAAGGTACCAGCTTTCTCTGATCCTTTTAATTCTGGCAATTATATTCTTTGCGTTCCTTGTTTGTGCTAGATGTTGTTGTTGAATCTTAATTTTCCCTCAGAATAGGGTCTTTTATTTTACTTTTTGTAGCACCGTGGTGAATGTCTTGTAACTGACCAAATGCCAAGTTTGTTTCTCCTTTTTTTTTGTTTTCCTTTGGTTTCAGTTAGCATTTTTTTTTTTGGACCAGATCTTTCCAATAAGGATCGGGAAGATGCTTGTCACTAGAGAGTTTTTTTATGGGTTTTGTTGCCTTATGTTGGTTGCTTCTTCTTTTTAATTAATCTTTTTCTCACCTTCTAAATCTGCTATTGTTTTTCTTCTTTCAGAGGACAGTCATGGAGGCAGTTACTGCTATTCTTCGAGGTGGGTTACATGTGGGGGTACTTCTTCAAGGGAAAAAGATTAGAGATGATAACAGAACTCTTCTGCAGACTGGGCTTTCTTGTAAAGATAATCTCGATGCTCTGGGCTTTACATTGGAGCCCAACACTAAGCAAGTTTCTCCAGTTCTATGTTCTGATGATCGACCTCCTTCATTGTCATATGATACTCCGGAACCATTGACTAGGTAGTTCTTGCCTGTCTTTTGCTAAATGATTGTAATTTTTAACAGACAATTTTTTATGGATGGTAGTTGACTTCCCAAGATTCAGATTCCTATGCCCGAATCTTGGGCAGCTGCACTTGAATATCATTTGTCCAAATTGTAAAAGATCTTAACTTTATATTTACTATTTCCAGGTCTCTGGGTACCCCTGTAGTAGATTCAGGGATTTCTGATGCCTCACCTGAACTCCCTCTTCCTGTGACCAATTCAGAAACTTGTGCCCAGAGTAATCATGAAATTGTTTCCTCCCCGACTGACATGCTGACTGACAAAACAGTGCCAGATTCCCGAGCTCTAGTTGTGGTTCCTCCAGTGAGTGTGGAAGCACTAGCCGTTGTTCCCGTGAACCCTAAGAATAAGAAATCTGAGCTTGTCCAACGTCGAACGAGGAGACCCTTTTCTGTGTCGGAAGTAGAAGCATTAGTTCAAGCCGTTGAGGAACTTGGAACTGGAAGGTTGCTACTTTATTCTTCACCACTTAACTAGCTCACCTTAAGAGTAGAGAGATGCCTTCTTATTTTTAGAGTATAAAACATGGTTTTAATAATGCCTCATTGCTGCAGGTGGCGTGATGTTAAATTGCGTGCTTTCGAGGACGCAGATCATCGAACTTATGTTGACTTGAAGGTAAGCCGTTGTCTACATACCCTTTTGCTTCTCTTTTCTTGTTTGAAGATTGTGCGTACCATTTTACCAGAGTCGTTGCCAGTTGCTACCACAAATATATACATGAGTTGGTGAAACATAATGGTGCATCGTTTAGGTTAATCTTGTCAGATGTACTTTATATACTAGTCCATTAAAACTAATAGAGTGATGGAACATGGGTTGAAACTGCTTGGCCAGTTGGCCTGATATTGTTTTGTGGTTGTGTAGGATAAATGGAAAACATTGGTTCACACAGCAACAATCTCTCCTCAACAAAGGAGGGGAGAGCCTGTTCCTCAGGAGCTCTTGGACCGAGTATTGGCTGCTCATGCATACTGGTCGCAGCACCAAGCTAAGCAACATGGAAAGCCTCAGACCAGTGCTCCAAAGATCGTGGAGGCGCCGGCAGATAGACATGGTGTTGAAGGTATCTTCTTGTCGTGATGTAAAAAAGGAAGTTTGACTAGAAACAGGGAGAAAAAAACTTGTACAAATCACGAAACTGTAATATTTCTCACTCACATTATTCATTGCCAACTCAAAATGTGAAGAGTGGTTGGCATTTGTAAATGATTTGTTGGAATAAGATGGTTCTAACAGGAATTGTCTCTTTGATTTAATTGATTCAATTTCACGAATTTACAGTGTAGAAATTTGAAAGAAACAGAACAGGAATGAAGCTCTGTTATTTTCTTGATTACTGCTGCCCACTTTTTTTTTTCCCATAAATGGAATTGTTCTTTTTTTTTTTTTTTTGATGATTTTATTGCAATGTTCGTCTAGTCTGTTTGATTGGCCATAAACACATGATGAAGTATTAGGTAACGCACACCAATGTGTGTATATTATAAGCTCTGATTTCTCACCCTTACCAAACTCTACCAGCTTAATAAATCAACCAACACTTATAAAATTATGCTAAAAATTATTTCCAAAAAGCTTAAGACTTAAAAAGGGATTTTTTTTTTTTTTAAAGATGTAGATGCATTAGCCGAAGTTGTATTAAGTTGGTGCATTTTTTTTTCCATAACTTGACGCGCAATGGAATGACGTTTGGGAACTTGAATTGACAGTCAAAAGTCTTTGCTTCAAAAATGGCTGTATGATTAGTTTGGTATAACTTCCCGGTAGCCAAGACTAGACAAATAAGGAGAGCCTGACTTTCTATCCAACTGTGATATGATATACTTGTCGGGCACGTGATCAATTTACCAGCAGACACCGTATGATGGAAAATATTATATTATATCTGACTGACCAGGCCAGGAAATCTGTGCTGTATTTGCTTACATTTTTTTTTTGTTTTCTTTTTAATATAATAAAAGGAAACTTTTCGTATTGTTGTTGGTTTGATTATTCCATAAAAAGTTATTTGGTCTTTTAAATATTAAAAACTGTTCTACATTGGCGACGGTGATACGTGTCTGGTTTGAGTTTAAGCGCATTCTCTTTCACCGTTCTTTCTTGTTATATGGACTTGGGCAAATAGATAAATCCAAGAAGGAAAATTTTTTTTTAAAAAAAAAAAGGGTAGAAGGAGAAGAAGCAATGCTGCGTTCGTTTTTACTTACACGGCAAGACTTGTCTTGTAAGTGGTAGAGATTGATGCTTAGTTCTTGAACTACAAAATACATACATACATACAAAAATACATATATAATAAATGTGCATAACTGGTATATAGTAATTTGTAAATTACATGTATGTTTTTATTTTTTGGAAGTAATATCTGAAACTTAAGGTGTTTGGCATCTTAGTTTTAACTCATCAGCTTAAACTCAAACAATATAAAGCTTTTATATATTAGTGTTTGAACTTATTTGTCAAACACCTTATAGAGAGTAATGTGAAATGTAGTAACATTTCTCAGAATTAATTGAATTGATTCTCATTAATAAGATGGATTTTCTAAGAAAATTTTAAGAAGCTTTTCCAATTGATTGTTTGAACGCAAAATTGTTCTTCAACTCAAGACAAACAAACCAAGCAAACCAATTATATCTTCATGAGGTGTTTGAGAGCTTAGTTTGCATCAATAGTTTGAATTGAACAATTGTAGTAATTTAAATTTTATAGGAAAAAATACTATAGTAAAATTCTTTTGAAACATAAACTAGGCCTGAACCATGGCTTTTAAAAACCTGTCCTCACTCTCACACACAAGGAATACAAGTGCATACAACGACAAAGGTCAAGTTTCTAATCTTTTTTCTCAATAAAAAGATTTTAGATAGTGTCTTACAAAGATATTATAATTGTGTTCTTATGGAATAATTAAAAGATGAAGAGTTTCCATTATACAAGAAAAATTATAATTGTGTCCTCAATTAATAATAAAACTATATAATTTTCCATTTAACAAAATACTATCTTTGCTTTTTTTCATAGTGCCCAGTGAACAAATATATATAGGGCCCGTTTGTTTCAATACTCGAATCACGGTTTAAATTATTTTGCTACAGTATTTTCTCTCATAAAAATTTAAATCTTCATTCAAATATTCTATTCAAATACTCGAATCAAACAAGCCTATATTCTACCTCCGTCATTGGACTAATATGACCGTGCTGCCTTCTATGAACTTGTATATTTTTTTGTGGATGGATGGGTAGGGATTGGCTTGTGAATTGTGACATAACAAATTGGAAAAGATAAGAGAGAGACAAGAAACCGTAGAAGTAAAAGGGAGATAGACATTAGTGAGCAGAGCAGTGGAGGTAAAAATATTTTACATGCTTTTGGTAACATCGTTCCAACCATATAGCTCTAAATGCTATAATATAAAATTTTTACATATTATAATGTAAAATAAAAATAAGATATAATATAAAAATTTTACATATTATAATAAATTAGTTTTACTTTTAGTTTTAATTATGCTGTTAAACGCACACTTAGAAACTAGTCTGGATGCAATCATTCAGTAAAGAATCATATTCAGTCAAGAATCATATTGAGGATGATGCAAAAATGGCAGGTGAAAAGTGAAAAGTGATCATATATTTATAAGAAGATAACTTTTTAACTGTAGTAAAACTTTTAGTATTAATTGGGTTGTGAAAAGTAACAATGAACCAAGTCTGGATGCAATCATTCAAGCTAGGAATCATGTTGAAGAGGATGCAAAAATGGTGTGTAGCAAAAGTTAAAAGTGATCATATACTGGTGAGGAGATAGCTTTAATGATGTTGGCATGGAAACAGGTAGAACGCAGCGTGTACTGGGCCAGGCATGGTCGTTGGGCCTCGGCTTTTCAGCTCCTAGTCTGTAGGATGCTCAGAAATCAGAATTGGGGGCCAGCACCTATCATTTCATGCCTAGTGAATGGGCCCCTTGGTCTCTTACCACATTTAAAAGAGGAAAGACGAGGAAAAAAAGACTATAAATATTAAGAGGAAAGTTAGCAGTGGTAAGAACCATTTAATTTTTATCACAATCTTAATTATAAATAATGTAAAGCTTTCATATATTACTAGGTGTTTAAGGGATGGCCTAGCATTGGCAGCCGAGACAGGTACTTGTGTGGCGTTTTACTTTGCATTTAAAAAGCAAGTATGGTGACATGCGTTAATAAGTAATAGTGTGTTTGGAACGGGTTAGGTCTACTAGGTGTTTAAGGGAGTTTAAAAATTATAAAATATAAAATCTTTACGTTATATTAATTTTATTTTTAATTGTAATTGATAAAAGTTTTATATTATTTATTAGTTGTAACTAAAATATCAAACATAAACTACATTTATAGTTTTAGCCAAAATTGCTATATTATTTTCTCTCATAAAATTTAAATCTAAATTAATTAAAATTATAAAAGTAGTTTCAATTGTGTTATTAAACAGGCTATAAGACATCAAATATAAATATTGGCCATGTTTTTCGCGTCTTAAAGTGGTTGGTGTCAAGTAAAAAATTGATATTATGTTACTCGATAATAAAAGAATTTTAGACGATAAAAATTATTTGAATTGGTGTTATTACGACGGTTTGCAACAAAATAAAATAATATTGCAATATACGTTTAATGGCGTGTAATATCGTATTTATTAATGTGTAGATTCATGTATGAATTAAAAATTAGGACTTTGTGCCTGTTACTTACATGGGTAAGAAATGTTTGTCAATAAAGAGTTTTGTTTTTTTTTTTTTTTTGTTGAATTAGAGTTGAAACTACATCGTAAAAATTGAAATAATTAGTCTGGGGTATTTGTTTGAAGGGTTCAATAAGTTTGAACCCAATTTTTAAGCGGAGCAAAGCATTTGGAGCACAAAACAACTCAAACTCAATCTCAAATATTAAACTCAAAAAATAGAATGATTTTGGATTTAACACTCTCGTAATTTCAAGATATTTAAGATAAGTTTTGAACCTTTTTTTGTACAAAAGTCTTTCTATCTAAATATAATCTTAAATTTTATTATTTTTTTAAATCTAAAATCAATTGACATCCATACATCATTTTAGATTGTAGCTTCAAACTATACTTTTAATAATCTCACATCAAATCAAAAAAATTTAAACTATCAAGTTTCAAATCCATGAACCAAACAGACGTTGTTGTTGATGAAAACAAATACAATGTTTAAGAGAATAGTTTAAATCATTAGTTTTAACTTTGAGAATTATAACATATAAAAATTTTATAATATAATTTTTTATTATATGATATAAAAACTTTATATTATTAATAATTTAAACTATTTTTTTAAACACTTCAAAAGCCGACTTAACAAAATAGCGATGTACTCGAAAGACCAAGCTGGAGTATGTCGACACAACTCTAATTAATTTTTTATATGATTTGTTCATTAAAATTTGTTTTCTAAAATATGCTTTACTTGTCTAATCATGTACAGAATTAAAGTGATTTTTTATAGAAATCAAAGAGGACCCTCCATAAAAAAAGCACATGGCCTAGATTCCACTTTCCAGAACATGTCAAAGTGTCCTTATCAACGACCAAAAAAAACATCAGTAATTGAATTTTGTAAAAAAATGAGAAATAACAATAAGCACATAGAGAGAGAGGGAAAGAGGTCGACTGATGTTGACTTCTCTCCCACGTCTCCTCCACGCAAAAAACCAAATTCCTTCAATGGTGTTTTTAAAATAGATAAAAACAGATTTATTTTAAAAATTATATTAATAATATTTTTAAATTTTTTACCTTAAAATATATATAAAAATATTTTTAAAAATCTTCAAAACAAAATCAAATGAGGCAGTGAATTCTGTTGCTATTTTTTCAGTTCTTTTTTTTTTGGCTGATAACAGCATTAAAGTTGTCATATTTTCTTACCATTGGGTTTCTTAAGCTTGCTGAGATGAGAAATGATAGGATTTCTTAACTAGCTACAATTATTTATGTAGATGCTAGTACATGCAGGGTTTGTTTAGTTGGATATTCGAATCACGGTTTAAATTATTTTACAATAGTATTTTCTCTTATAAAAATTTAAATCTCTTTTTAAATATTTTATTCAAATACTCGAGAATATGCCTTATATCTTTAACTATATTACAAGAGCGCATAGAAGTCACTATTCCTTTTTGGGTGGTCCAAAACGCACATCTTTGAGGTTTTTTTTAATTCTTTTTTTTTTCCCTTTTCGTTTTCTTCCCTGTTTCATGTGCTTTCCTCGCACCATATGAAGGCATTTTTTTGTTTTTGCCCCTTTTTTGTGCTTGGTGACGTCATGATATAGAAACAAAATGACTGCTCTTACAAGAGCAGATAAGAGTAGATTTACTGTTTCATTCTATATACAAGAGAGAGAGAGAAATTTATTGCCTAAAAGTTTTTTTTTTTTTAATGAACTTATTAAAATGTATATTACATATACATTCTCTCAACATAGTTAAAGATTTAATATATTATATCCTAAAAAAATTTAAGCCTTTGCTTTTTAAATACGGTTCCATTCAAAAATTATTGTTGGGTTTATCGATAATTTTTACTATTTTGTGAACTCATTTTTTAGTTTAAACCAATTAAAATTAATATTTTAACAAATTTATCAAACATAAGTTTCAACTATAAATTATAGTTCTAACATATTTTTTGGTTCCAATTGGGCTCCAAACATATGGTTAATATATTATTTTATGTATTATGAGAGTAATTTTTTTAATTTGTTTGTATTATTAAAGTCATTTTGCATTTTAATTTGTTTCAAATAAATAATTATGATATTGACTTTTTAAATTTATTTTTGAAGCTTTTTAGAGACACAAAGACCTCTTACCTTTTTTGATTTTGAGTATTATAAGGTTGTTTGGTGTAGGTCTTATTTGATTTAAGTAACATTATATTCAACAAGTTTTCGTTATAGGGTGTTTGGCATTCTTATAGGTTATTTTGGGAAACCAGTTGAAATTAAAAAGTTTATTTTAAAAACTGTGGCATATGAGAGCTTTGCATTGTATTAACTTTTTGCTTTTACTATAGTTACTAGGAGCTTTACCTTGTAGTAACTTTTATTTTTTAATGTAGTTATTAAGAGCTTTACACTATAGTTAGTTAAAACCAACAATCAACTTGCCAAACACTCTTTTAGTTTCAACCAAAATTTTTGGTTGCTATAATGTAAGGCTCTCATATCCTATAGTGTTAAGAAAAAGTGAATTATAGTGTTAAGAAAAAGTAAGCTATAATGGCTTTAACAAAAATTAGTAAACAATGCTCACAAACATCCTATTAATTTTTTTTTCCAAATGAAAAAAAAAAACTGTCTGTGGTTACACCAAAAAAAGATAAATACTTTGTTTCTAAAAAAACATAAATACTTTTATTTATTTATGAAAACTGTAACGCCTCAAAATTTATTTAATGTTAATGTAATATAAATGATGAATTAGTGTGTCATAATTAATGTTTTAACATTAATTAGATTATTTGGTTGGATCTTGAAATTTTGGTTGTTTTGTTAATTTGTTGAATCTAAATGATTTCTTATTGTTTTAAAATAATGTTTTGAGTTTTAAAACACAACAGTTTATAAAATGTTAAAAATACTCCGTTTTACAAAACCGTGGGCGGCACATGGTTTTCGCACAGTAAAACCGTCCACCGATTTTCTTTATTTATTCTCTCTCTTTCTCCACTCTCCTCACTCTCTCTGGTTCCTCTCTCTCTCTCTCTCTCTCTCTCTCTTTTCTCTTTCGCCGTGAGCCATCTCTCTCTCTCAATTTCTCTTTGAAAATTTTGAAACCCAATTTCGAATCCAAGCTTCGGGTTAGCAAGGAGGAAGCTCGGGGACGTGATTTAGCAAACGAGAACGCGGATTGAACCTTCGATTCGATGTTAGTTTTGAAATTTTTAAACTTTTTCCAAAATTTTCAATTTTGTGCATTTTGAAATCTAGGTTTGTTTAAGCTTAGAAAACCTTAGATTTCAGTTAAATGAACCTAGAACAACTAGAATCTAAGCTTAGATTGAAGAAAAATGGATTGAATTCAAGATTTTTTATTTTTCCTCAATTTTTCCTATTTTCAGATTTTCAGGATTTTTGTGTTTGAATCTTGTTTAAATGAGTTTTAAAGTGTCTAAATATGTTTTTCTATCATCTATGAATATTTTCTATGCCTGAGATTTGAGAAAAACAGGTTAGAATCAAGATTTGGGTTTTGGGGAAATCGAAACCCGTGGCTAGAATTTCTGGGTTTTCCCAGTTCGACAGGCCAAACTGCGTGTTCGGTAGGCCAGAATAGGGATCGACAGGCCGGTGTTCTTCAGTCCGGCAGGCCGAACCTGGAAATTGTTCGGTCGACCGAACTTTTCTTCCGGCAGGCCGAACTGTGCAGTTCGGCAGGCCGAAGCAGGGAGTCCGACAGGCTGACCGAGACATGGAAATTTTTGTGATTTTTACCCGTTTTCATTGTTTTGAACCCTGATTTAAATTTCAATCTTATAGAATGATTTTAAAGGAACAAATGGCACACTAGGACATCATGAAATGGTTTAGTAACCTAGAATGTCTCGAACTAGATATTGATCGACTTAGTTTGTATCTAGGATCGTTCGTGGTTCCGCGGAGCTAACGTATAGCGGACCGGGATTACGGTGTGGGGCAGCGACACGAGTATTGAGGTAGGACTTCTACCTCATTTCTTTGGTAGCCTGGTTTTGAAATGATTTGCCTTTGAAAAGGATTTCTATTAAAGTGTTTTCAACGGTTGTTTGAAAAACGTATTTATCGGTTATATTTTAATATACCGTGATCTGAAATGAACTTCGTAATGAATGTAAAGAACAACACTCGGTAATTGGGTTTTGAATGATGATAATAATAAACATATAGGCATGATGCCATATCAGAGATTGAGTCGTGTAGCGATCGACCTTGGGGGCAGGTCCTGAAACCCAACTGGGCCACTACGGTGGTGATACTATGGTTTGCCTAGGAAAAAGAAAATGATATTCCTGGTTATCCAAGTAAACTGTTATGGGTAAGAATGGTTTTACTCAAAATTGTTTATTTATCTACCTATTTATCTATTCAAAGTTTCTTTTAAATAATTCATGAATAATGAAATGTTCCTTTGAATTAAATTATTTATAAAACTTAGTCCTATTGAGCCTTTCGCTCATGTTTTATTTGTTTTAAATTTTTCCCTCTAGGTGGTTTCCCATTTAGGTTTAGAGAGGACTCTTCGGACAGGACTCAAGAGCAGTAGAGGATTAGTAAATTTATTTGTATTATTTAAATCAAGGCATGTAAGATTTTAACTTTATTTGTATCTGGACTATGATTGTGTTTATGATATTGTCAGTACCATGTGTGTGCACAAGTTGTGGGTCTGTGGGACCCATACTCACGGTTTTATTATTTAATATTTATTCGTTTAATGTTTTAAATTATCTAACATATATGAACTCTTTACAAAGTGTTTTAATGAATCCCACACTTTATATTTAATTCAACCCCTTAAACTCTGGATTTTTAATTAAATTCTCCTTTAAATAATTTAAATAATCCGCCACGTCACCTCCCGTACTCCGGGACGTGACAGAATGGTATCAGAGCTCAAGGTTATGAATCTTGAGAATTGTGCACACATAGGTTTGACAATGAAATACCTCTGACAGTCCAAATTTTGTTTTCAAAAGTGAGAGAATGGCACCTAGACGTCATTCGACTGCTGACGCTAGGTTTGGAAACGATGAGAGCAAGATGAGGTCTATGTTTGCGGCTTTTCGGCAGATGGCAGCCAGGGCTAGACCGGGAGATTCTGATGTTGGTAGTCGACATGCGTACTTTAAAGAATTTCGACGGGCGTCAGTTTTGATTTTTGATGGCAATGGGGATCCGCAGTTGGCAGAGTATTGGTTGGACTCGATCTTGAAGCATTTGGATACTCTTGGTGTGCCTGAGGAGTATCGTGTGGAGTTTGCTGCGTATAAGCTCGAGGGTGGCGCTAACACTTGGTGGAAACAGGCTAAGCGTCTAGAGCAGGGTGGTGATATCAGTTGGGACAGGTTCGAGGAGCTGTTCTATGATCGGTATTTTTCACAAGGGTATAGAGACCAGAAGGCAGCTGAGTTCTACAGGTTGCAGCAAGGTGATCTGTCAGTTCAGGAGTATGAGACAAAGTTTAATGAGTTGGCTAGGTTTGCTCCATCAGCTGTGGCATCGGAGCGTGAGAAATGTATTAAGTTTCAGGAAGGGCTCAAGGCTCCTATTCGGCGGCAGTTGGTTGTTCTACGGCTTAGGAGTTTCGGAGAGCTTGTGTCGTCGGCAATCTCCGTGGAGAATGATTATGTGCAGTATTGTGAGGACTGAGCCAAGGCTTCAGGAGGACCGCAGAGGAGTGGCAGGAAGAGCACCAGTAGTCGTCCAGCTCCGGGGAAAGGTAAGCAAGGCGGCGCGACCAGTGGTAGCAGCAGTTCGTCTGGCAGCGGGTGCAGCAATCCCTACAGCTTTCATTGTCATTTCTGTCAGCAGCTCGGACACATCAAGAGGAATTGCCCGATCAGGAGTGCTCGTCTTGGATCTCAGACCAGGGAGGATGCCAGTCGTCAGTCTCAACCTCAGACCCTACCTCCGCCTCCGCAGTACCCGTAGTTGCAGTATCCCCAGTTTTCTCCTCAGCAATTCTCATATCCGGCACGGGGGCAACAGCCGCAGCATTTTCAGCGCAGTGTTCCTCAGTATAGAGCGCCAAGTACAGGTAGTGTGCAGTCGTCTCCATCTCAGCAGCATCGACCGAGTAATCCATGACCTAGCAATGTCGGTAGAGGGAAAGGAAAGGCGCCAGTGCAGGTTCATGCAATGGCATCTGGGGGGTCAGATTCTCAGACTGGTAACGCGGTTGTCGATGGTATGATCTTGGTTTCCAGATCTTTAGCTCGTGTTTTATTTGATACTAGTGCCTCTCATTCTCTCATTTCGAGTTCTTTTGTACATGCCTTGGGATTAGAGATAGAAGAGTTTAATGAACCCCTAGTCATAACTTCTCCCTTGGGGCGGGTGTGTGTAAATTGTATGTGTAAATCCTGTAAAATAAAGATTGGGGATGGGATTTTGAAAAGTGATTTGATTATACTCCCTATGAGCTCCTATGATGTGATTCTAGGGATGGACTGGTTGTCCAGGTATAGTGCAGTCGTGGACTGCTAACTTAGAAAAGTGACCCTAGTGTCTAATAGGGGATGGTGATCACTTACCAGGGTGGTGGTGATTGGTTAATGAGTGAGCGTCTCATGAAGTCGTGTCTAGGAGGGCGAAAGAATCTAGGTTGTTGTGCTTTTCTTGCCAATCTAGATTGCGAGCCTTATGTTTTGGGAGGCAGTAGCGATTCCGATGGTTGATGAGTTTGAGGATGTCTTCCCCGACGAGTTGCCAGGATTACCACCGCATCGGGAGATTGAGTTTGGTATCGAGTTGTTTCCAGGGACATCATCGATTTCTATGGCACCTTATCGGATGGCGCCGGCAGAAATGAAGGAATTGAGGAAGCAACTTCAGGAGCTTGCTGATAAAGGATATATTCGGAATATGTAACGCCCCTATGTGGGGGTTAACAGTTTTTAATGAGATAAAATAAAAATAAATAATAAAAGTAAAACCTTAAAAATAAAATTTACCCGGGACTTAAATGAAAACTCTCAACTCAAAAATAAAAATATAAACGACAAATAAACCACAGTTTTAATGTAGCACCTTAAATTTAATAATATAAACTGTTGTCATCATCATTTTAACCCTCAACACATTGTAATACAGTCACAGAAAGTAACAATTGATGCTTACATTATCATGAAGAACATTCTCAACAATTGAAGCAGTCCCAATGTAATATAGCTACATCACTTCCTCAACTATATTTCTCGTAGCCACCTCACACTTAGTGAGTCCTGAAAAGATAAAAATATAATGGTATGAGCAACACTATGCTCAGTAGAGAAAGCCATTACTCACCTCTATCATTACCACATTAAAATCTGCATGGTTAGTAAGTTACATCATATTCCAGATTATGGGGTTTATTATGATCACATCTTATGGATACCGTAGTTAATCATTACCAAGTGTCATAATTACACATTTATACAAATATTAACAATCATCATTGTTCCTAGGTATCCATGTTAAATTGAGTATCACTCAACTCATCGAAACCCAAATGGGCGCACTTGATCACCCTATAAACATTCCAAGGGTGTTCCGGTGAGGGGACATCAAGCCCCGAGTCCTCACCAAATCGATTCCTGTACAGTGTGTTCTGGGACTTTCAACCCAAGGAAGCGTCATCGCCTTCCCCCTACTTTACCTTTTAGGGTATTCATGCCCAAGGACGTAACCGTCGCCCTTTTCATGTCTCACAATTTCTCTATATTAAATCATTATTAATAGAGTTAATTTTCCTAACCATGCTTCTCAATTTATAACATGTGTCAATTCATTATGTTCCTCGCCGTACAATACAAGACGAGTCCATGTCATAGTTTCATATGTGATACACATATAATATCAGTTCAACATAGATATATATATATTGCGGCAAAACAATCAATTTTAATTCTATAAAAACCTCACAAAAGATGAGTAATAGAATCCCTACCTTTCAAGCTTATCAACAATCTTTTAATCTTGGAATCAGTTAACGTTAGCTCCATACTCCCTTGATCCTAAGGCGTGCATAAGGACAATTAAAACTAAAGCACAACATACAACTACATTCATAAATAAATCATGTGTAAACCTATCTTACTAGTATGCCATTAAAGCTTTTATATAAATCTCTTTTGAATACCACAGTAAACAATTTTTGTCTTAACACAATATAAAATGTGAACAAGTAATCTATATGTTTTAGTCCCTAATAAGATTCATCAATCACTTAGGATAATATTGGAAAGGTTGCAAGACATTAAAGAATTAGGTGGTGAGCAAAGATGGGTTCTTGGTTCAGGTTAGCAGCTGGTATACCATAACAAATTGGCAGATTTACTAGTTTCCAATACAAAAATTGAATAATTCTTAGAAAATAAAATACAACTCCGATTTAGGTTTATGATAGCTCGTTAGAAAGCCTAGGATGCTACTTTTCAAATATGCAAACCAATTCATAAAATTCATTTTAATTTAATCTTAGAATTTCAAGAAATAACCACTGCCCATAGAGGTATTACAAAGTTTAACAATATAAATTTTCTGTCTAGGGCATATACACTTAGACTTCATACATATTCTCCAAAATAGCAACAAACATATACTTAGGTTTAAGAACGCAAATTTGAATAATCCTTTAGTATAAAAGAAAATTTATAAATGAAAGACTAAATTTGTTCATAAGATTCTAACCTCGGATTATGGTTAGTTGGAAGCTTGAAATGGCTTCAAAACAGGTTCCTTTAGTTCGGTATGACTGAAATTCTTGCTCAAATGGAGGTGATCGTGGCTGATTTTTATGGCTGCCTTGAAGAAGTTCTCTAAGTATTTTGCTTCAGCAAAGAAATAAGAAGAAGAGTGTGGGAACCGTGGAAGAGAAAGGAAGAAAAGATGAAGTCTTTGAAGAGAAGTGATAGAAACAATTATAGAGGAGACATGTTGAAGCATGTCACGGAGGAAATAAAGAAAATGAGGGTCAAGAGTAGTTGGAAAATATATCCTTATGTCTCATCTAAAGACTTTAACACACATAATGCCAATATGACATTTTTGAGATTTATTAGAAGTTCTAAGGCTTTTTAGTAATCATACTAAATAAATATAGGAGAATTTTAGAAAACTTAAAAATAGATAAAAATAAATATTATAAAATAAATTTAAATGAAGCAATTTTTTTTTATACATTAAAAATTAATTTAATTACCTCAATACCCGTTAGGAGAATAACGGGTGTCACAGAATAGCACATCTCCGTGGGGAGCACCGGTTTTGTTTGCTAAGAAGCACAATGGGACTCTCAGGTTGTGTGTGGATTATCGGCAGCTGAATCATGTTACGGTGAAGAACAAGTATCCCTTGCCTAGGATTGATGAGTTGTTTGATCAGTTGGGAGGTTCGCGATACTTCTCAAAGATTGATTTACGGTTGGGTTATCATCAGCTCAGGATCAAGGAAGAGGATATTCCCAAGACAGCTTTAGGACTCGGTATGGGCACTTTGAGTTCCTGGTTATGTTGTTTGGGTTGACGAATGCTCCGGCAGCTTTCATGGATTTGATGAACAGGATATTTAGGCCGTATCTGGATCAGTTCATGATCGTGTTCATCGATGACATTCTTGTGTATTCTAAGACTTGGGAGGAGCATGAGCAGTATCTCTGGATCGTGCTTCAGACTCTGCGGGAGCACCAGTTGTATGCTAAGAGGGAAAAGTGTGGGTTTTGGTTGACTGAGGTCAAGTTTCTGGGTCATGTTATCTCGGAGCATGGTATTTCTGTGGATCCGTCCAAGATTGAAGCTATATTGGAGTGGGAACAACCAAGGAATGTAGCGGAGATTCGCAGCTTCTTAGGTCTTGCTGGATATTATAGGAAATTTGTAAAGGATTTTTCGAAGATTGCAGCTTTGTTGACGAGATTGATCAAGAAAAATGTCAGGTTTGAGTGGGATGAAGATTGTGAGATTGCTTTTCAGGAATTGAAGAACCGGTTGACTTCAGCTCCAGTGTTAGTTATTCCTAGTAGTGACGAGCCGTATGAGGTTTATGCGGATGCTTCAGGGCACAGACTTGGATGCGTGTTGATGCAGCATAGACGTGTAGTTGCGTACGGATCGAGACAGCTACGACCTCACGAGCGAAATTATCCTACTCATGATTTAGAGCTCGCGGCGGTGATTTACGCGCTGAAGATTTGGAGGTGTTACTTGTATAGAGCATCGTTTCAGGTCTTCTCCGATCATAAGAGTTTGAGATATTTGTTCACTCAGAGGGATCTCAATTTGAGGTAGAGTAGATGGGTAGAGTATATGGAGGATTATGATTTCGCGTTGCAGTATCATCCCAGGAAAGCTAATGTGGTCGCGGACGCACTTAGCAGGAAGTCTTCAGGGATTCTCGCTTGTTTGGTTTTTGAGGACTGTAGTAGGGATGCGACAGTGAGTGAGTATCGGCTATAGTATCATGAGGACTGTGATCGCGTTTCGGTGTATCATGTGGAAGCGACTCCAGCTCTTGTTCGGATGGTGAAGCAAAGTCAGTGGCAGGATCGGCATTTGCAGGAGATTTGGTCCCGGATTCAGAACGGGGAGCAGTTTGAAGAATGGAGCGTGTATGCAGATGGATCATTGTACTTCTGGGAAGCTCATAGGTCTCAGTTCGCTATTCATCCAGGGAGCACCAAGATGTATCGTGATTTGAAGAGGCAGTATTGGTGGAGAGGCATGAAGAAAGACGTTCGAGAGTACGTGGCCAAGTGTTCGACGTGTCTTCAGGTGAAAGCTGAGCATCAGAAGCCTGCAGGTCAGCTTCAGCCGCTTCCTATTCCAGGGTGGAAATGGGAGCATGTGACGATGGATTTCCTCACAGGTTTGCCGAGGACGGAGCAGCGACACGATGCAGTTTGGGTCGTGGTCGACAGGTTGACGAAATCGGCGCATTTCATTCCGTTTAGGTCGACGTGTTCGAGAAGGGTTCTCGATGAGTTGTATATGCAGAACATTGTGGGTTGCATGGGGTTCCTTTGTCCATCACCTCTGATCGAGACACCAGGTTTAATGCTAAGTACTGGAGGAGTTTTCAGGGGGCTTTAGGTACAGATTTGAACTTCAGTACGGCGTTTCATCCTCAGACTGATGGACAGTCTGAGCAGGTTATTCAGATTCTCGAGGATATATTGCGTGCCTGTGCGTTGGACTTCGATGAAACTGGAAGCAATGTTTGCATCGGGCGGAGTTTGCGTACAATAATAGCTATCAGGCGAGTAATGGTATGGCACCGTTTGAGGCGTTGTATGGGCGACCGTGTCGGTCACCTGTGTGTTGGGCCGAGCTGGAAGATAGAGTTATTCTTGGGCCGGATGAGATCCGTGATAGCAACGAGAAAGTCACGGTGATTCGAGATCGATTGAGGGCAGCTCAGAGTCGGTAGAAGAGTTACGCAGATAGGAGACGTAGACCCTTAGAGTTCGCGGTTGGAGATTTCGTTCTCTTGAGGGTATCGCCTCGTAAGGGAACTATGCGGTTTGGGGTGAGTGGGAAGCTCACGCTGAGGTATATTGGGCCGTTCGAGATCACTCAGCGTGTTGGTGTGGTCGCTTACCGGCTTGATCTTCCGCCCGAACTTTCTCATGTTCATGATGTGTTTCATGTGTCGATGCTTAGGAAGTGTCCGCCTGAGCAAGGTAAAATAGTTTCATTTCGCGATGTGCAGGTTCAGGAAGATACGACGTATGAAGAAGTGCCGATTCAGATCATCGATCGAAAGTGATTATTTTGTGTCGTCGTGAGATACCGTTGGTAAAAGTCGTGTGGTAGCATCATGGCGTTGATGAAGCCACTTGGGAACTAGAGTCGAGTATGCGGGAATTGTATCTGCATTTGTTTTGTTTAAATGAGTTGTAAATTTCGAGGGCGAAATTTCTTTTAGGGGTGGAGAGTTGTAACGGCCCGAAATTTATTTAATGTTAATGTAATATAAATGATGAATTAGTGTGCCATAATTAATGTTTTAACATTAATTAGATTATTTGGTTGGATCTTGAAATTTTAGTTGTTTTGTTAATTTGTTGAATCTAAATGATTTCTTATTGTTTTAAAATAATGTTTTGAGTTTTAAAACACAACAGTTTGTAAAATGTTAAAAATAGTCCGTTTTACAAAACCGTGGGCGGCACATGGTTTTTGCACAGTAAAACCGCCCACCAATTTTCTCTATTTATTCTCTCTCTTTCTCCACTCTCCTCACTCTCTCTGGTTCCCCCCCCTCTCTCTCTCTCTCTCTCTCTCTCTCTCTCTCTCTCTCTCTTTTCTCTTTCACCGTGAGCCATCTCTCTCTCTCTCAATTTCTCTTTGAAAATTTTGAAACCCAATTTCAAATCCAAGCTTCGGGTTAGCAAGGAGGAAGCTCGGGGACGTGATTTAGCAACCGAGAACGCGGTTTGAAGCTTCGATTCGAGGTTAGTTTGAAATTTCTAAACTTTTTCCAAAATTTCTAATTTTGTGCATTTTGAAATCTAGGTTTGTTTAAGCTTAGAAAACCTTGGATTTGAGTTAAATGAACCTAGAACAACTAGAATCTAAGCTTAGATTGAAGAAAAACGGATTGAATTCAAGATTTTTTATTTTTCCTATTTTCAGATTTTCAGGATTTTTGTGTTTGAATCTTGTTTAAATGAGTTTTAAAGTGTCTAAATATGTTTTTCTATCATCTATGAATATTTTCTATGCCTGAGATTTGAGAAAAACAGGTTAGAATCAAGATTTGGGTTTTGGGGAAATCGAAACCCGTGGCTAGAATTTCTGGGTTTTCCCAGTTCGACAGGCCAAACTGCGTGTTCGGTAGGCCAGAATAGGGATCGACAGGCCGGTGTTCTTCAGTCCGGCAGGCCGAACCTGGAAATTGTTCGGTCGACCGAACTTTTCTTCCGGCAGGCCGAAGCAGGGAGTCCGACAGGCTGACCGAGACATGGAAATTTTTGTGATTTTTACCCGTTTTCATTGTTTTGAACCCTGATTTAAATTTCAATCTTATAGAATGATTTTAAAGGAACAAATGGCACACTAGGACATCATGAAATGGTTTAGTAACCTAGAATGTCTCGAACTAGATATTGATCGACTTAGTTTGTATCTAGGATCGTTCGTGGTTCCGCGGAGCTAACGTATAGCGGACCGGGATTACGGTGTGGGGCAGCGACACGAGTATTGAGGTAGGACTTCTACCTCATTTCTTTGGTAGCCTAGTTTTGAAATGATTTGCCTTTGAAAAGGATTTCTATTAAAGTGTTTTCAACGGTTGTTTGAAAAACGTATTTATCGGTTATATTTTAATATACCGTGATCTGAAATGAACTTCGTAATGAATGTAAAGAACAACACTCGGTAATTGGGTTTTGAATGATGATAATAATAAACATATAGGCATGATGCCATATCAGAGATTGAGTCGTGTAGCGATCGACCTTGGGGGCAGGTCCCGAAACCCAACTGGGCCACTACGGTGGTGATACTATGGTTTGCCTAGGAAAAAGAAAATGATATTCCTGGTTATCTAAGTAAACTGTTATGGGTAAGAATGGTTTTACTCAAAATTGTTTATTTATCTACCTATTTATATATTCAAAGTTTCTTTTAAATAATTCCTGAATAATGAAATGTTCCTTTGAATTAAATTATTTATAAAACTTAGTCCTACTGAGCCTTTCGCTCACGTTTTATTTGTTTTAAATTTCCCCCTCTAGGTGGTTTCCCATTTAGGTTTGAAGAGGACTCTTCAGACAGGACTCAAGAGCAGTAGAGGATTAGTAAATTTATTTGTATTGTTTAAATCAAGGCATGTAAGATTTTAACTTTATTTGTATCTGGACTGTGATTGTATTTATGATATTGTCAGTACCATGTGTGTGCACAAGTTGTGGGTCTGTGGGACCCATACTCGTGGTTTTATTATTTAATATTTATTCGTTTAATGTTTTAAATTGTCTAACGTATATGAACTCTTTACAAAGTGTTTTAATGAATCCCACACTTTATATTTAATTCAACCCCTTAAACTCTGGATTTTTAATTAAATTCTCCTTTAAATAATTTAAATAATCCGCCACGTCACCTCCCGTAGTCCGGGCGTGACAAAAACCTATGAAGTAAATACTTCAAGCTAGCTAATTAGATTGTTACGCAAATTACATAATTTTTTTACTCACTAGGAATATATGAAACTCTAAAACATTGCTAACTTTTACTCAAATCTTCTTCAAGTTGAAGATAAATCGTGGAAAAAAAGTTTCAAATTAAAGAGTTAATTTTTTTATATGACGATGACAATTGTAAGTTATTTGCATTTGAAATTTTGTGGTTTTTTTTTTTTTTTGCTTTTAATAAGATTTCTTCTCTTAACAAATGATAAGATTGTTGTATCTATATGTATTTCTGTTAATCATAGACTATTATTTTAATGAGCAAAATTGGCATGAAAACTATTATTTTTGATAGCATAATGCGAGTTTACAAGTTTAAAAAAAATTAAAAAATAAATAACATATGAATTGTATTTTGTTATCTTATAATATTTGAATGTTTCATGCTATAGATATTATATTATCATAGTTCTCTCATAAAAATATGACTTTTTATTTTAATTACCATTATTGTATACTTTAGAAAACAATTCTTTTAAGTACAACTATTTTTTTTACTTATGATTTTTGTATATTTGTTGTTTATATTTTACATTATAAAAATTTTAATTCTAACCACCCAATACCTGCATTACACGTATTTATACTAGTTTAACAATATGAGCAAAACAATATAACTACAGTACATGTAACATATGTTATGTTCCAAAAAACATTGAGCAGTGGCGGAAGTAGAATTTTTATTTAGGGAGGGTGTAAACTAAGAATTTAAAAAATACCAAAAATCTTTTAAAGTATTGAGTCCTAATTTTATTGACTAGTTATAAATGTTAGAAACATGCATGTTTAGTCTATTGATTTTTTGACACCTAAAGAGTTTAGGTTTTTTTTTCTTTCTTTTTTTTTTTCAATCTACTTGTACTCTTAAGAAATTAGTTTGGTTATTTCTTAAGTAAAATAGATTAAAACATTACATTTCAATAGAAATGTGTTTTATCATTGAATAGTATGTATGTATATACAACTAAGAAATACAAATTTTAGCAAAATAATTAGATAAAAAGTTATTTAGAAAGTAAGTGCAAGATGTGCTGAAAAAAGAAGAAGCTATAGTAGGGATACATTTGAAAACAAAATTACTTTTACAAGGGAAAATTAGAGAAAGGTCTTTATGAGAAAATAATAATAAAAAGGGTTGCGTTAAAAAAAAAAAAGAGCTTAAATATGACCACATTTTAAAAAATTATTTTAATAGGTCATCTTGAAAAACTATAAGAACTATTATTGATATAAAAAAGATTACACAAAAAAATATTTAGAAGGGAAAAAATTAGAAAAACAAAATGCTTTAACAAGAGAAAAATATTTCAAAAAAGCACATAAAATTTAATAGGAAAAAAGAAACAATAAATAAGGAAATATATTAAAATTAGGATTAATGAATAGATATTTTATATATGTTATTAACTTTGGGGGCAACACATAAATATATATATATATATAAATATACATGTATATAGAAAGTTCAAATGAGTTTAAATATGTTTAAAAAAATAAAAAATTGAGTGGATGCATCCTCGTCCCCACCTCCCTTCGCCCTTAAGCATAGTCGTGCATGCATGCATGCATCGTTAGGAGTTGTTGTTCTTTTTCATTGTCGGTAGTCGTTGGATTAAATTTTTAATGCTCAAATAGATGAATGGGAGCAATTCTATATTAGGCTTGTAAATTTTTAGTATGGACAAAACACTTATAGATTGATGGTTGAAAAGGCTAATTTAACACAAAACAATAATTCTGACTGATAATGAAAAAGAAAAGTTATTATCGTAAAAATTTCAAAAAAAAAAAAATGGACATTTATGTTTTTTTCAATATATATATATATAATACAGTGTTCCTCCAATAGAAAGCATCATGTATATTATACGATGTAGCAACTAGAAACATAATAAAGAGCTTAGTTGCAACTTGCAAACTTAATCTAATTCCACATTTCTTACGATTTTCATTGTTGATTAATATAAAAATAATTTAGCTTTCAGCATTTGATCATACAATAGTGGCTTTTTTTCTTTCTGAAAGAAATTTGACGTCCTTGATTGAATATCTAGTTATTCGTGTAATCTCTGACGTGGATCTTACGATATGACAAGCTCAAAAAGTTATAACAACTGACAAAAAGGTTATCCTATCAACCTTTATTATTATTATTTTTAGAAAATGTTATGTATAGCTTTGCAACATCTTTCAAAGGGACAGAAAAAACAAAAAGAGAAAGAAAAAGACCGAAGATTTTTCAAGAATAATAAATCCCTCTAGGTTATACTCGACAGCTGAAAAAAAAAATAGTATACTTTGAATATTATTTTAGTTGTATTCTAATGTATCATATTTTGGTTATAAGGCTTAAACATTGAAACTTGTAAAACGGCAAAAATGAAATTTGTGCAAAAATGGTTGTTTTAAAAAGTAACATAAATTTATTTGCTTGGACATATAACAATAATAATAATAATAAGAAGAAGGAGAAGGACGACAATGATGATAACAACATGAGACTAAAATCAAAATATTTAATTAAATCTTACACTTAGAGATGTGTAACCACCAAACATTCACTTTCACAAATAGGGAGCTTCTTATTTATGCATATATACTATCATATAATGTATTTTTTGGCTCAAATTAAATTTCATTTAAATCAAATAATATACATATTTAAAAATAATTGCAAATAACTACCAATTTTAAGGGAATTCAATTCTAGACATTAACTGAATGCATCGGTGAAGACGATTGACGCACAAAGATAAGGAAAGAGCTGCTCAACACATAAAAATTGAGCACAATTAAGGTTTGTTAGAAAGAACCACTTTAATTGATGGATAAAACCAACCGATTAAGGCCAACTCTTAAATAGTATGACATGAATAGGACGTTTGAAAAATAAGTAGGAATTGAGAGTTAAAATTAAAAATATAGTAACATATGAAAGTTCTATATTATAATATATTTTTATTTTATATTATAACATATATATATATATATATATATATAAACATATAAAAATTGTATACTGTTTAAGTTTGTCAAACTTATATATATATATATATATATATATATTTATTTATATATGTTTTCAAAGAGAGAGAGGACGTAGAGCGGCGCCAACATGGTCTCTTGTCTATCATACACAGCTTGGGTGTTGATAATCATTAACCAATAATAATCTAACAGACGAGGTTATTTTGATAGGGGAGTAATTATTAATTAGATATTAGCGTCCCAACAAAATTATTAAATAGAAAGAAACCGAAATATGGACCGACGAGGTTTTTAATGACAAAGATTCACTCTTCCCATCTCCTCTCAAAACCCCATTTTTCATTTTCACGCCCTATTATAAATAGTTAAATGGGTGTGTCTGTATCGTTCCAGCCTCCTCCTTTCTGAATGCTCTGCCGGAGCAAAAGCTGGCGATTTTCTTCCTTTTATTTTTGACTTTCTTCAAAACCGAGCAAGACTTATTAATCCAGGTATTTTAATGATTCTCTGTATTTCTCAACTTCTTCTTTACTTTCTGTTTAAACAGTTATGCTTGAAAGTTGAAACGGTCGGTGAAATGGATTTTGGGCCGTTTTTATTTTATTCTATTGTTTTTTTAGAAAAAAAATTGTATCTTTTGGCACCCAATTGTTCACACCGTTTGTGTCTATTGGTCATTGTGAGACAAGAAGATTGCTTGGCAAAAGATGTAATTTTTCTTCAACCCTTTTGGCTCCTGATTCTGATTATCTTTTTTTTTTTTTTTTTTTTTTTTTTGTCTTCTCTTTTTAGGATTGAAGAATATTCTGGTTTTGGAAAAGTGGACTGAAACTTGCGTGGGCAAAAATAAGGTTGTTAGAGCTTATAGGTAACGTAATATCAGCTATTGGGTTTTACTAGCTAGTGTGAAAGGTGTCTTTGTAATCTAAGATGGTCATGGATCAGTCTTTTGGTGGACTGTATGGTTCTGATAAGGGATTGGACTTAGGAGGCGAATATGGTTTCGATTTGTCGAGTAAAAATCGAAACGATGATGATGATTTTAGGTTAGGGACTAATGGTAAGTTTGTTGATCAAAAGTATTCAAATTTGCTCCTATTGCCTCCAGAACCAATACACTTGCAGAGTGATTTAGCCCCGAATCAGGAGGAGGGGGATGCTCACGAGGACTTTGATTTTAGTGATGTAGTTCTTAAGTACATCAGTCAAATGCTTATGGAAGAAGATATGGAAGACAAGGCCTGCATGTTTCAAGAGTCTGCAGCGCTCCAAGTGCAAGAACAGTCGTTCTATGAGCTTATTGGGCAGAAGTATCCTTTGCCCGATGATGATCTGACAATCCCTTGTGCTGATCAGAAGCATGAGAGCCCGGATTACAGTCTTTCTTTGCAAGACAGTAACTGTAGTATTAGCACTAGTACTAGCAGTAGTGCCAGCCTAGTGGATCCCGGGTGGAATTTTGATCCCAGGGACTATAAGTTGCCGCAGCAAGTTGCTTCTCAGTGTACTTCTCATTCATCTTATGGCTCTTCAAATGGGGCAGGTAATCTTGTTGACGGGTTCGTGGATTCTCCGATGAGCACCCTTAGGGTCCATGAAGCATTTAATGAGATAGAGTCGGTTATGCAGTTTAAAAGGGGGTTCGAGGAAGCGAGCAAGTTTATTCCGAATGCTGATAGTCTCATTGTCGATTTAGAGAGTTACAAATTTTTTTCAAAAGAGTTGAAAGACTCTAAAGATATGACGGTTGGTGTAGAGAAGAAATATGAGAGTGAGTACTTTCTAGATGGATCAAGGGGAAAGAAGAATCTTCATAGGGAGGATGTCGCTTTAGAGGAAGGGAGGAGCAACAAGCAGTCGGCATTTTGTAGCGAGTCAAATGTGAGTTCAGATATGTTCGACATGGTTTTGCTAAGCTGCGGAAAAAATGACTCCTCTCTCTATGAAGTCTTACAAAATGGGGCAATCAAGAATTCTCAGCAGACCGGTCAATCCAAGGGTACGAATGGCGGAAAATCTCGCGGGAAGAAGCAGGGAGTTAAGAGAGATGTGGTAGATTTAAGAACTCTCCTGACCCTTTGTGCACAATCAGTTGCAGCGGATGATAGGAGGCGTGCTGAGGAGTTCCTAAAGCAGATCAGACAGCATTCGTCTCCTACGGGTGATGGGATGCAGAGAATGGCTCAGTGTTTTGCTGACGGTCTTGAGGCACGCATGGCTGGTTCTGGTACTCAGATCTACAAAGCACTTATAACCAGGCCAACATCAGCTGCTGATGTTTTGAAAGCCTACCATCTATTTCTTGCTGCGTGCCCATTTAGGAAGCTGTCGAACTTCTTCTCAAATAAGACGATTATGAATGTAGCTGAAAAGGCAACGAGGCTTCACATTATTGATTTTGGTATCCTTTATGGCTTTCAATGGCCTTGCCTCATTCAACGTCTCTCGTCTAGGCCTGAAGGTCCTCCTAGACTACGGATCACTGGAATTGATTTTCCTCAACCGGGTTTCCGACCTGCAGAGAGGGTGGAGGAGACTGGACGGCGCCTAGCAAGTTATGCTGAGACTTTCAAAGTTCCGTTCGAGTTCAATGCGATAGCACAGAAGTGGGACACCATTCAGATTGAGGATCTTAAACTTGATCGTGATGAGGTGCTCGTTGTCAACAGCGTGTTCAGGCTGAGAAACCTACTAGACGAAACTGTTGTTGTGGACAGTCCGAGAGATATTGTTCTGAACCTTATCAGGAAGATGAATCCGGATGTTTTTATCCTGGGGACAGTGAATGGAGCTTACAACACGCCCTTCTTCATAACTCGATTCCGAGAGGCTCTGTTCCACTTTTCTACAATGTTTGATATGCTTGAGACAAATGTTCCCTGTGAGATTCCGGAGAGGATGCTGATTGAGAGGGAGATATTTGGTCGGGAAGCCATGAATGTCATCGCTTGTGAAGGCTTCGAAAGGATTGAAAGGCCAGAAACATACAAGCAGTGGCAGGTCCGCATCTTGAGGGCTGGGTTTAGGCTGCTTCCTTTGAACCAGGGGATCGTGCAGATGGCTGAGGACAGGGTGCAATCGAACTACCACAAGGATTTTGTCATCAACAAAGATGGGGGGTGGCTGCTGCAGGGGTGGAAGGGACGGATTGTTTACGCTCTCTCTTCTTGGGGCCCAGCTTGATGAATATACAAACCATAAGAATGTTTGCCAAGTGCGAGATTGGAGGGTCACCAAAATGGTAGACATGCTGCAGCATTTAGTATGTGATTGCCCTATGGATTTCTAATTGATGAAGTGAAGGTATTAATGTGAAAAATGCAAGATCTTTACTCTATTGTGACATTGTTGATGTTTTGTGTATTAGTAGCTTTCTTTTGTAAGCATTAATTGCAATATGTTCTGGTAATCAGGTTTATTAGCATCGGAAGTTTGGTTGCTGGCAACTTATCTCCATGCTTCAAAAGACCTGTTTTTAAAGTGAGGTAGAAGAACCAAACATTATATGCTTGAATGAAGAATTTGTTCTTCCAATTGCCAAGGCATTTTCTACATCTCAAAAATAATGATATGTAGTCTTCTGAATATTACAGAAAATGCTGTGCAAAAATATCAAATATAACCAATGTTTAGGTCAGTATCGGCAGTATATTAGTAAACTGGTAAAGATTTGCATGAACTGAAATAGCATAACAAGCAAGAAATGCTTGTTGCTGGTATAGTTTGTTTCTGATGTTTTAGCTGGCCTTTTGTTTTCTAAGCTTTATGTTTGGGCAACCAATCATATTGGTTCATGTGGCCGCTTCGACCGCGCCGACGAGGATGATGGTGGTGGCGTAAAGTGGCATCTGTCCGTCGTTCCATCACTCGCCTTTTGTGTTTTTTTCTCAACCTTTAATGGGTGGACTGTTTATGTTTATTCAAAGTTCCTAGACACTTGATCTCTGTTAATGAAACCAGTTGAGGAAAAAAAAAAAAAAGGTCTCTTATTTTCGTTGTTGTTGTTGTTATCCTATTTTCTTTTGACACATTAATAGGAAAGTAGAACAAAAGGGGAAGATTCCAAGTGTATTCCCACCAGCGTGCAAAGTGGTGCCATCGCCTTCTACATGTGTCGTTTTGTGGGCAAGTAAAGTCAGCCTTTCAATCCATCGCCTTCTAAATGTGTCGTTTTGTGGCCAAGTAAAGTCAGCCTTTCAACCTCCTTGGTCCATTCACGTCACTTATTCTTTACTTCCTTTCGCTATCAATCACTCTTTTCTTTTTCCCTTTGATTCCGGTAAAGATGGATAGAAACTCCCCCAGTTCCGTATTGGGCATGCATTTGAGTTAATATTACGACATTATGCCATAAAAGCGAGATATATTGGGAAAGTCTCAAATTGGTAACACTCGTAATAGTTTTTTTTCATCAATATAACATTATTTATACATTTGTGTAATAATCTGCGTCAACGTAACTCTCAATGTTATAAGTGTTGAACTACGGTTATTAAGTATTACACTAAAATAAATTGAGTGTTACACAAATTTATGAATAAAGTTATATTAATGAATAAAACAGTGATGGGGTTAGAAATTTTTATTAGTGGGGGTTAATTATAAAAGCAAAATCCAATCAAAACAAAAATTTATCAATACACTTAAATTGTCCGAGATAGATTTTTATGCCTATTGGAATTTAGAGAAGGTGATATCTTTAATAAGGGTTATAAGATTACTTTAATTTTTAGTGCGAGCTGTTGTATATTAATGTAACACAATACTTATTTATGTATATAAAAATTTTAAATATAAGAACGAAATATGCTATAAATTTTTAAATATAAATTTTTAAAATTTATATATGCACACATGAATACTAATTGGGTGCCCTTTTTTTTTTTAAAAAAAAGGGAATTGGGTGCATACATATTCTCTAGCTTTTGTCACCAAGCTGTTAGATGCAGGGAATGTAACCATAGATATATATATATATATATATATATATATAGAGAGAGAGAGAGAGAGAGAGAGAGACAGCCACTCCATTTGTGAGGAAGGTCAGCAGTTACGTCGATTGGCTAGTACAGGATTGCATGACTGGTTCGGAGAATGTATTATTGAAGATGATTTTAGTCGTATCTTTTTTAAGTATATTATATGTATGGCGCAGAGAGGAGGAGAGACGAAATAATTGCACATCTCTAATAGTTAGGGGACAGAGATTTGACAGGTTGAGTTAATATATTCCTCTAGTGGAGTTTGATCTGGTTGAGAAATATTTTATATTGCGATTGTCATGCCTTCTTCATGCAGGGAAGTCATTATATATGCTTTGGTGAAAACGTAGAATGTATCCTAAATGATGTAAAAGGTGATCTCAATCTTTCAAAAAATTCAGCACTCTACATATATATATATATATATATATATATATCACACTTTTTTTTTAAAAAAATTATCCAATGGCTGGAATTAAGTCACAAGGATTCTTGTATTTCAATTGCACAATTGCAGCATATTACAGTTTACACCACAGGCAGACATGTGGGTTGTGGTGGGTGGGTGAAAAGCTCACTCCATTTCTTTAATGTGGGTTTTCCTTATTTATTTATTTAACTTGAGAATGGAAGATTTGAATTTTTCATGTTTTGATTTTGGTAAAGTTGCGTGTGGATTATCATTAGGTTATGCCTAGAACCATTGCTTTGTTACTTTTTTTTTTCCTAGAAAAGTTTTGGAGTCATGTTTTTCAACAACAATACGATTATGAATCCAGTATTGTATGATAACATTTTCGATGTATTAACAGCCCCTAATCAATTTGAGTCTATAAAGTGTATGTATCTAAAGTAGTTTTAAAATAATTAAACCTTTTTTTTGGTAAGAAATGTTTAAGAAACTTATGTATATAAGTCCTATAATAATTTAAAAAAAAAAAAGAGAAAAAACTTGTGTATTAAACTCTATGAGTACCATAAGATGCAACAATAATTGATGCGATTCTTCTCTATAAACGACAACTCATGTTAACTCCCAAATAAAATGTAACTTTAGCAGTTAAAGAGAAAGGAAAAGAAAAGAAAGAAAAAAAAACCTTAAAACTTAAAAACTTAAAACTGGTGCATATTTTCTATGTCCTCATTTTGTGTCAAGATTAAAAAAAAAAAAAAAAAAAAACTTTAAAGTGTATTGAATTTTATGCCAATTATTTTTCAATTGGTTTATCAGTTAAAATTTTGTTGTATCGAAATCACCGCATTGTATTTGTTGCAAACTAGACGCCATAATTCTATATAGAGCAAAAAATATAAAACGAAAAATAAATAAAAAAACACATACAAAACTTATAATGGTTCACTGTCAATATGAGAGTTACGTCTACTTTTAACTATCGTAGAAATTATGCCATATGATGAACAAGAAGTTTATAAGAGAAAATTCTACACACTCTTTATATTTATTTTTTGAGTTTCACAAATAAATTTTAACATCTCCTATTTATAAGAGTAATAAAAAAGAAAAGTTTAGTTTTTTAAAAAGATAATGCTGATTTGCAACCTAGCACTGTGGCCTTAGCTTCCCAGCGCCAGACACTATTACAATTTCGAAAATCCTCAATCCAATGCTGTGATGCCCAACTCTCGGCCAAAAATGTGATAAATGGTTGAAACATTAAATTAGGCTGTACAACTTAACAATATTGTGTGTGTGTTTTTCCACTGAATTGTACATATTCTCTATGTCCTTATTTTGTATCAAGATAAAAAAAAAAAAAAAAAGCTTTAAAGTGTATTCACTTTTATGCCAATTATTTTTCAATTGGTTTGTCAGTTACAATTTTGTCCAATTCTAAATTATTCAAAAGCCTTTAGAATCAATATCAGATTAGAACATTTTTGCTGCGCCGAGAATGAAATCACCACATTGTAGTTGTTGCGAAATAGAAATCCTATTTGTACCAAAAACAAAAAACACTAAATTAAAAATAAGTAAAAAAAAATTTATAGTGATTCACCTCCTCAACGTAAGAGTTACTTTTATTTTTAATCGCGGTAAAAATTTCACTATATGATGAAGAAAAAGATACAACAGAAATTACACACTCTATAGTTTTTTTTTTCCTTGAGTTTCACAAATTAGTTCTAGCCTCCTATTTACAGCAGTGCACAAAAGACAGAGGTTAGTTTCTTGAAAAATAATACTGATACGCAACCCTGCGTTGCAGCATCAGACGCTATTACGACTTTAGAAATTCTAGACCTAGCGCCTTGGCTCCCAACTCTAGGCCAAAAGTGTATTAATAAAACTTAATATTTAATCAGATTTAATTAATAAATTTACCTTAAAATTATAATTTTTGTGTAACGCTCCTATATGGGGGTTAACAGTTTTTAATGAGATAAAATAAAAATAAATAATAAAAGTAAAACCTTAAAAATAAAATTTGCCCGGGACTTAAATGAAAACTCTCAACTCAAAAATAAAAATATAAACGATAAATAAACCACAGTTTAATGTAGCACCTTAAATTTAATAATATAAACTGTTGTCATCATCATTTTAACCCTCAACACATTATAATACAGTCACAGAAAGTAACAATTGATGCTTACATTATTATGAAGAACATTCTCAACGATTGAAGCAGTCCCAATGTAATATAGTTACATCACTTCCTCAACTATATTTCTCGTAGCCACCTCACACTTAGTGAGTCCTGAAAAGATATAAACATAAGGGTATGAGCAACACTATGCTCAGTAGAGAAAACCATTACTCACCTTTAGGTTTTTATCATTACCACATTAAAATCTGCATTGTTAATAAGTTACATCATATTCCAGATTATGAGGTTTATTATGATCACATCTTATGGATACCGTAGTTAATCATTACCAAGTGTCATAATTACACATTTATACAAATATTACCAATCATCATTGTTCCTAGGTATCCATGTTAAATTGAGTATCACTCAACTCATCGAGACCCAAATGGGCGCACTTGATCACCCTATAAACATTCCAAGGGTGTTCCGGTGAGGGGACATCAAGCCCCGAGTCCTCACCAAATCGATTCCTGTACAGTGTGTTCTGGGACTTTCAACCCAAGGAAGCGTCATCGCCTTCCCCCTATTTTACCTTTTAGGGTATTCATGCCCAAGGACGTAACCGTCGCCCTCTTCATGTCTCACAATTTCTCTATATTGAATCATTATCAATAGAGTTAGTTTTCCTAACCATGCTTCTCAATTTATAACATGTGTCAATTCATTATGTTCCTCGCCGTACAATACAAGACGAGTCCATGTCATAGTTTCATATGTGATAATCATATAATATCAGTTCAACATAGATATATATATATTGCGGCAAAACAATCAATTTTAATTCTATAAAAACCTCACAAAAGATGAGTAATAGAATCCCTACCTTTCAAGCTTATCAACAATCTTTTAATCCTGGAATCAATTAACGTTAGCTCCATACTCCCTTGATCCTAAGGCGTGCATAAGGACAATTAAAACTAAAGCACAACATACAACTACATTCATAAATAAATCATGTGTAAACCTATCTTACTAGTATGCCATTAAAGCTTTTATATAAATCTCTTTTGAATACCACAGTAAACAATTTTTGTCTTAACACAATATAAAATGTGAACAAGTAATCTATATGTTTTAGTCCCTAATAAGATTCATCAATCACTTAGGATAATATTGGAAAGGTTGCAAGACATTAAAGAATTAGGTGGTGAGCAAAGATGGGTTCTTGGTTCAGGTTAGCAGCTGGTATACCATAACAAACTGGCAGATTTACTAGTTTCCAATACAAAAATTGAATAATTCTTAGAAAATAAAATACAACTCCGATTTAGGTTTATGATAGCTCGTTAGAAAGCCTAGGATGCTACTTTTTAAATATGCAAACTAATTCATAAAATTCATTTTAATTTAATCTTAGAATTTCAAGAAATAACCACTGCCCATAGAGGTATTACAAAGTTTAACAATATAAATTTTCTGTCTAGGGAATACACTTAGACTTCATACATATGCTCCAAAATAGCAACAAACATATACTTAGGTTTAAGAACGCAAATTTGAATAATCCTTTAGTATAAAAGAAAATTTATAAATGAAAGACTAAATTTGTTCATAAGATTCTAACCTCGGATTATGGTTAGTTGGAAGCTTGAAATGGCTTCAAAACAGATTCCTTTACTTCGGTATGACTGAAATTCTTGCTCAAATGGAGGTGATGGTGGCTGATTTTTATGGCTGCCTTGAAGAAGTTCTCTAAGTATTTTGCTTCAGCAAAGAAATGAGAAGAAGAGTGTGGGAACCGTGGAAGAGAAAGGAAGAAAAGATGAAGTCTTTGAAGAGAAGTGATAGAAACAATTATAGAGGAGACATGTTAAAGCATGTCACGGAGGAAATAAAGAAAATGAGGGTCAAGAGTAGTTGGAAAAGATATCCTTATGTCTCATCTAAAGACTTTAACACACATAATGCCAATATGACATTTTTGAGATTTATTAGAAGTTCTAAGGCTTTTTAGTAATCATACTAAATAAATATAGGAGAATTTTAGAAAATTTAAAAATAGATAAAAATAAATATTATAAAATAAATTTAAATGAAGCAATTTTTTTTTATACACTAAAAATTAATTTAATTACCTCAATACCCGTTAGGAGAATAACGGGTGTTACAGCTCTACCCCCCTTAAAGAAATTTCGTCCTCGAAATTTCAATTCTAGCAATACTAGTAAAAATTTTAATTCCATTATGATTCCAATTCCGAGTCTAAACCGTTAATGTTGTTTGTCCTCCAAATTTAAGTCATCGTATCTCCACTTATTTACTTGCATAATAAATCTTACTCCTAAATCCCTCAATGAGAGTATTTCTGACAAGTTTCAACTTATAACACCGTATAATAGTCTAAGAATCTGATCAGGCATACATATTTACCATACCATGATTCCAGTCCTTCATTGTCCATGGACTGTGATTTACAATCACATTTAAGGAGATTGCCAGAGAAATTTTATATACTTCATCTTTAGGTTCCTTTTCCTTTTTGAGTAAGGAAAAGTCAAATATATTTGATTTCATACCTCAACTAATAAACTAAAACATAATCATAAAACATATATCACAAACACTTATATTCAAAACCATACATTAAACTTATTCATAGAGATATTAAACGGAATCTCAGAGTTGCAAACATACTCGACATATTTTTCATTAAACAGCTATCCTCATGACACAAACATTCAACCCAAATAATATACTCATATTTCATATGGAATATCCCCATAACTGACTCTGGTACTTCCACATAATATTAACAAAATATTACACATTACAAACATGATACGGATACGTTTCGAGAATACAAGGCACTCCGTATACCAGCTATCCATATCATGCATGCTTATAGGATACAAAAACATCGATAAACAAAAGATCGGACCTTAAGAAGGATGCGTTTCGAGAGCATCAAGTACTCCGTATCCAGCCATCCCGGCATTAGGCTCAATGAATCTAAAAGATTGAACAACAACGTACCACAAGAAACACAGAATACAAGGCAAACGGTTATTCGTAACACACGAAATACGGACACACATGCCTACATGCCAAAGATAAAACAAAAAGATTACAGATGGAGATTCAAATCAATTGGCCGCTCCCGGCTTTCCCTTTCCCATTCAAGCTTGGATGTTGCAGTGTCGGATTCTGGATGTATGATTTGCATTTTATCTATCAATTCCTCAGCTGTTGAAGCAGTGACAAAGATTTGTCTCTCCGATTCTGTAGTGATGTTTTCTTCCACAGCGTAATCTAGAAATTTCAAAAGACCGTCATAAAAACCCTTTACATTCAGCACTCCCAAAGGTTTGGAATAAAAGCCCAACAATTGCCCACAAGCAACTATAAATATTTCCTCAAGAGTACCTAGACCACCAGGTAATGCTATAAAAGCATCAGAATTATAGATTATGTCTTTAAAATTTTTAGGGATACTCCTGACTCCTTCTCCCTTACCTATGGCTTCCTTACAAAGGTTTCCTTCAACTGGAATATGAGGCCAAATTCTTACATCAGTAGCGTCGCTAGACCTAGCTGCTAGTGCCATGTTTACCATCATTTTTATACTACCACCCCCATAGATTATGTTAATCTTCTTGTGTGCTAGGACTTGCCCTAAGTGATTTGCAGCTTCTAAATAAGCTTTATCTTTTCCAAGGCTGGAACCACAAAAGACACAGACATTCTTTATTTTCTTCGTGGACTGGGAGGTAGACATATTTGGTTTATAGAAGTGGTTGCTTAATGTCTGCTCCACTTAGACTTCGGGTTCTACATGAGATTTTAAAGATGAGAAATATACAAAAAGGGCTAAAGAGATAGACGAGTAGGTAATGAAAAGGTAATCCAAAGATTTAAACAAAATCTTGTGCGGATAAGAAAGTAAGATAAGGTGATTGATAGTTTACAGAAAATCTGATTCACTTTTTGAAAAAGATTAGACTCTAATTGTATAACTTTTGACAATTGAGAACAATTTGACAGAAGACCCTCTTGACACAACTGTAGACTTTTTGACAAATATACACCAAGTCTAGAAATTTAATATAAACGACAAATACTGTAGAACTTTTGAAATTTGAGACACAAATCTTGAAATATCTGGATAAGCTTTTCAAAATTTAAACATATTACTGTACCGTATGTAACGTGTCTGATAAGATATATATTTTATTATATATATATTTAAGAAAATCATAAATTAAATAAGATATTAACACTTACTGTATCAATCTAATAATCACAATTATTTCAAACACAAAAGCAAATATTCTGAGTAAAAGAAAAACACAAACTGTTGAACATCAGCTAAAACTGCTTCAAATAAGTAAAGACTAAATAACTTTTATAGAGCGATGACTTATTCCCCATCCAGTTTTCTTATGGCTTGGCAAACAGGATCTAAAAATACCATATTCCTGAGGCGTTGTCTTTCTGCATAAAATTTGGGCCAGAGTTTAAAAATAGCTCCTTGAACATATCCACTAGGGTGACCGTGGAGAGGAGGATGGATGCTATCCAAGTTCTCCTTTGAAAGTCCATTCCTACAAAACCTTATTTTATCCTCTCGATTCGTAGACATATAACCAGGTGAAGTACATTTACCGTTACAATTTTGTCTTCCACATTTGTTACAAGTGACCACGATGGCACGGGCTCTTCTTTTAATTGCACTTCGACTAGTACCTGTTCCTGGTAAACCGACATCTTGACTAAAGTCACTCGGACGGATTTTCCCCTCTATCAACATTCTTACATCACAAGGGATGCTAAAACGCATAAGAATCCACAACCGAGTAATTCTAGCCTTGTATTTCTTTCTGAGAATCTTTTGGGAGAGTGATGGGAAATACTTTCTCAGGTGTTGGTACTTTGGGTCCACGATGAGATGAAAGAAGAGTAAATAGAAAGGAAAAATTAAGATAGTAAATTGCAGAATCCTAGAATTCCTTCTTCTTTTAGAGGAAAAGAAGAATTTTTAATGAAAAAGAAGAGGATTTGCGATTTAGAGAGAACATAACAAATTAAGAGAGAAAAAGTGAACTCGGAGAAATAAGCTCTTATGCACAGTAAACGTATATGTAAACAATAATTAAACCACTGTATATAACACGTATAGAGATCACGTGGGAGAGACAGTGTGAATCAAACTGATTTAAGATTTGAACTAGGCCCAAATGTTCTAAGTTGAAAATGGTCAGGTTGTTTCGGGCCTTAACACATTTAGAACGAGTTAAATAACAAACATAAAATTGAAAACCAATTTGTATAAATCTTAAACCCAATTCAAAGTCCACTATAGATAAAGTTAACTATAAACAACAAATCTAATTTAACGACAACAAGGATCTTCCTGAATGATATTTAAAATCATTTCATAACAACACAATCTTCCAGCAACTCAAATGATTTTGTTTTAATCAAAACCTTATTGAACAATACATACACCCATATGTTATTCATAATACTTAACATCTATCAATGGATTCATCATCATTACTACCAAGGGTTTAGAATGCGACTAATCTTGAAATCAATACGATTTACGTCTTCCAACATAGACCATATCAATGAGCAAAGACACTTGATGTTACTACTTAAGAACATCTACAATCCCCACAATTCTACTTATACCATATCGAATTTCCTCATATAACAAAACCGTAGGTAACCAAAAGATTCACTGATACACTTAAATACAATGTACGTAACAAAATATTCCAATTTTGAGATTCATGCATTCTAGACTTTACACAGTCTCAATAGACCAAAAGTCTAACATTTATCTCTCTCAAGATTCAATACCATGATTCCCAACTTATATCATATTCCTCAAATATATAAAACTTTTAAGAAAAGACATTGACACTTATGTGCTCCATCGAATCCACACATAATCATTACTTAGGTTTGAATCAATTACGAAAAATTTGGCATATCTATGTCAAACTTTAAAATCAATAAATCAAGCCTTATATTTCTCATTGTTTTTCACGAGACAAAAGGCTTTTAAATCCTCTTATCTATACGAATTTCTCATCGTTTATACGAATTAGATATGCTTATAGATCCAAATATTATACGAATCTCTCATAAGCAATCTACTTATAAACTCATTCCATATAATTATCATTCCCTCATAACTATTAATACTTTCCTTCTATATAATTATTGTACTCATATAACCATTAGTATTTTCATTCTATGGCCTTTCCATGTTACATCCTTCTAGACTGTATAAATCAATGTGAAGGTTCATTTTGATGATGACAATAAAAAATTCAGCTTCAAAACCATCTCAAAAATATAGTTTTTTTAAAGTGGTGCTACACTCCCTAGGTTAACCGAACCTAGGCTCTGATACCAAAAATTCTGTAACGCCCCTATATGGGGGTTAACAGTTTTTAATGAGATAAAATAAAAATAAATAATAAAAGTAAAACCTTAAAAATAAAATTTGCCCGGGACTTAAATGAAAACTCTCAACTCAAAAATAAAAATATAAACGATAAATAAACCACAGTTTAATGTAGCACCTTAAATTTAATAATATAAACTGTTGTCATCATCATTTTAACCCTCAACACATTATAATACAGTCACAGAAAGTAACAATTGATGCTTACATTATTATGAAGAACATTCTCAACGATTGAAGCAGTCCCAATGTAATATAGTTACATCACTTCCTCAACTATATTTCTCGTAGCCACCTCACACTTAGTGAGTCCTGAAAAGATATAAACATAAGGGTATGAGCAACACTATGCTCAGTAGAGAAAACCATTACTCACCTTTAGGTTTTTATCATTACCACATTAAAATCTGCATTGTTAATAAGTTACATCATATTCCAGATTATGAGGTTTATTATGATCACATCTTATGGATACCGTAGTTAATCATTACCAAGTGTCATAATTACACATTTATACAAATATTACCAATCATCATTGTTCCTAGGTATCCATGTTAAATTGAGTATCACTCAACTCATCGAGACCCAAATGGGCGCACTTGATCACCCTATAAACATTCCAAGGGTGTTCCGGTGAGGGGACATCAAGCCCCGAGTCCTCACCAAATCGATTCCTGTACAGTGTGTTCTGGGACTTTCAACCCAAGGAAGCGTCATCGCCTTCCCCCTATTTTACCTTTTAGGGTATTCATGCCCAAGGACGTAACCGTCGCCCTCTTCATGTCTCACAATTTCTCTATATTGAATCATTATCAATAGAGTTAGTTTTCCTAACCATGCTTCTCAATTTATAACATGTGTCAATTCATTATGTTCCTCGCCGTACAATACAAGACGAGTCCATGTCATAGTTTCATATGTGATAATCATATAATATCAGTTCAACATAGATATATATATATTGCGGCAAAACAATCAATTTTAATTCTATAAAAACCTCACAAAAGATGAGTAATAGAATCCCTACCTTTCAAGCTTATCAACAATCTTTTAATCCTGGAATCAATTAACGTTAGCTCCATACTCCCTTGATCCTAAGGCGTGCATAAGGACAATTAAAACTAAAGCACAACATACAACTACATTCATAAATAAATCATGTGTAAACCTATCTTACTAGTATGCCATTAAAGCTTTTATATAAATCTCTTTTGAATACCACAGTAAACAATTTTTGTCTTAACACAATATAAAATGTGAACAAGTAATCTATATGTTTTAGTCCCTAATAAGATTCATCAATCACTTAGGATAATATTGGAAAGGTTGCAAGACATTAAAGAATTAGGTGGTGAGCAAAGATGGGTTCTTGGTTCAGGTTAGCAGCTGGTATACCATAACAAACTGGCAGATTTACTAGTTTCCAATACAAAAATTGAATAATTCTTAGAAAATAAAATACAACTCCGATTTAGGTTTATGATAGCTCGTTAGAAAGCCTAGGATGCTACTTTTTAAATATGCAAACTAATTCATAAAATTCATTTTAATTTAATCTTAGAATTTCAAGAAATAACCACTGCCCATAGAGGTATTACAAAGTTTAACAATATAAATTTTCTGTCTAGGGAATACACTTAGACTTCATACATATGCTCCAAAATAGCAACAAACATATACTTAGGTTTAAGAACGCAAATTTGAATAATCCTTTAGTATAAAAGAAAATTTATAAATGAAAGACTAAATTTGTTCATAAGATTCTAACCTCGGATTATGGTTAGTTGGAAGCTTGAAATGGCTTCAAAACAGATTCCTTTACTTCGGTATGACTGAAATTCTTGCTCAAATGGAGGTGATGGTGGCTGATTTTTATGGCTGCCTTGAAGAAGTTCTCTAAGTATTTTGCTTTAGCAAAGAAATGAGAAGAAGAGTGTGGGAACCGTGGAAGAGAAAGGAAGAAAAGATGAAGTCTTTGAAGAGAAGTGATAGAAACAATTATAGAGGAGACATGTTAAAGCATGTCACGGAGGAAATAAAGAAAATGAGGGTCAAGAGTAGTTGGAAAAGATATCCTTATGTCTCATCTAAAGACTTTAACACACATAATGCCAATATGACATTTTTGAGATTTATTAGAAGTTCTAAGGCTTTTTAGTAATCATACTAAATAAATATAGGAGAATTTTAGAAAATTTAAAAATAGATAAAAATAAATATTATAAAATAAATTTAAATGAAGCAATTTTTTTTTTATACACTAAAAATTAATTTAATTACCTCAATACCCGTTAGGAGAATAACGGGTGTTACATTTTGTAAAATTATTATAATATAAATAATAAGCCGTATTAAATGAAAATTTCATTGTATTATGATGCAATGTTGGATATTTCTAATACAGATTTTATTAGTTTAATTACTCAAAAATTTGTAAATAATATCCATAAAATAAATTTTATATCACAATTAATTATAAAATTGTGATATAAACACATGGGTATAAAGAATACAAATATGAGATAGAGTCCACCGAGACTTAACCTAATGTAAGAAAGAGGCCCATGCAGTATAAGTATATTGCTAAGTGAAAACACAGATATGAAAAAAGTTACGTTTGGCCTCTAAAAGAGAATTGAAGGTAAGAAAAATAGTTTACACAATTTAAGGATATGAAATGGCACTGATTTGACCACAAAAGTATAAGAAAAATACTGTGCAGTGAAAAATTACACAGTATAAATTTTTAGCTCCACAAAGTGGACACTCCTTGGATTTCTATTGGGCCACATGTTATGAAAGCTGGCCCAATCACCTCATGACACCTAGGGTAACCCACTTGATTACCCCATGAGTCACCCATTTGGATAAGTGAGAAATTAATGTGATTTTATCCAAAATTTCTCTTCCATCTTCTTCCTCTAGCTTCGGCAACCATTGAAGAACCCTCTCAAAAAATTTCTCAAGCCCAAAACTTTGCAAAAACAACCCTACTTAAGTTCAAGAGGCAATATTCAAGGAATTTTTACAAGATTTAAGGTAAAAACCTAAACTTTTTAAGGGTTTTTAGGGTCTTTCTTGGAAAAAAGAAAGGAAACTAATTTATGTATTTTTGCATGAAAGTGGCGTCTAAGAAGGAGACCTAAAGGAGCCTTAAAAGGCTAAAAATAAAAAAAAAGTGCTATTTGGGGTAAGTTTTGATTTTAAAGTTTTGAAGTTTTATGATTTTTGTTTTTGGTTTTTATTTTCTCAAAAGCATATGGGTTCTTGAATTAGTTTTGGTTGAAACCCATAGAAATATGAATTCTGGCAGGTTGAGAATGTGAAAATTGAGGTTTAAATGTTGAAAATGATAGTTGTGTAAAAAGAGATATTTTAGCAATTTTAGTATTAGTTTTTCAAAAGTGTTGCAAGATGTGGTAAATGATTCCAACAAAGGTTAAAATTGTTTATACAGGGGTAGATTTACAGTTTTAAAATATATTTTTATCAAAGTACCCTAAGGACTAAATTGAAGGAAAAAGTTTTCCCTCGACAGATTTGAAAAAGCCCCAAAAACACCCATTTACAGTGAGATTTTGGGAAAAGTTAAAACACAAAAGTTGTAGATCTCGATGAAACTGTTAAGCATTGCGAACGGTTCGTCAAAAAACTCAATTGTTTGTGAGTTTTTGATTTTTCAAGAATTTGTTAAAAGTGAAAAAAAAACGTTAAATGGTAAAAATGTTATTTTTCAAAGTGATTTAAGGTATAATACTTTGAGAAAAATGTTCCTTATAAAAACAAACACATTTTGTGTAAAGAGATAAATTTTAATCCCCGAGGCAAAATCGTCAAAATTTTCAATTTAGAGACTAAACCGTAAATTTTTATGGAAATAGGGCATGAATGAGAAATAAGGAGATCTGACCCACTAGGGTGTTATTTTAAAATTAATATGCGGTTATTTTCATAAGAATAAAGAAATGAAGCTCGGGTAGGTTAGTAGATCCACTGCGGCAAAATTGTCATTTTTGCCTAAATAACCCGAATCGCTTTGAAATGTTTCAAATGGAAAAAGAATGGTTAGAAAGTTTCCCGCCCTTCGTTAGAAATGATAAAGTAGAGTTAAATAGAAATAAGAAAGCCATTGGTTTTTAGAGTTGTATATAATGATGCAACTCAATTCATTAATTAACGATCACTTTGTGTTGAAACACAGTGAAATTTGGCTAATGGCTTTGTAATTGGCCAACAGGATCCTAGGAGTCTAGGAGAAAGAAAATCAAGGTTGATTTATGCAACCCACGAAATTAAGTAAGTACCCTTCCCACCTACAGTATGAAAACATAGATATAGGATGTATGTGTATGTATACCTGAGTATATAATACGGTGTAAACTTGTGTGTTGTTATGAGATGAATACCTAGAGGAACACTATGGATATATGTGAATATATGATTAAAATACCTAAGTGTATAACATGTTATGTATTAGTATGTACAAGATATTACGTACCCGTGTGTACAATAATGAATACCTGTGTATATATAAAGTAAATACTTGTGTGTACTATGTTATGCAACGAATGTATGTGTTAGATAACATGTGAATATCACATCATGCATGGTATGTCAACCATAATAAATGAACTGGTAAATATGTCACCAGAAATTAAGAAAAGTGTCGTACCGACTCTTGAATCAATGGAAGTTTAAAGGATATAGATGATTACGGTGTTACGTAAACCTAAATGAAATTGCACAATTGTACGAACACTTGGGCCCTAGTAAAGATAAGAAATAATGAAAATAAGAAAAGTTTATAAAAAAGCATAATTGACCCATGCATTTATTTAAATGTCCATGTGAGATTTATGAGACTTACTGGGCATTAGCTCATTAAGTATTTCATGCTATAGGTATTTCGACAAAAAGGTCAAAACAGATCTTAATGATGAGCTGGCTGACAGATGATGTGTGTAGATTGGATATGGTGTCCGCTACTAAATGTTTCCGCTATGTATATTTTAAGTTGTTTTGAAATGAAGTGTTTAAACAGAAAAGTGTTGTAAATGTAAAAATAATTATGTAATTATGAATGTGCGAAAGTATTTTGGGAGTTACCAAAACTAATGTAAGTAAATTATCTATTTCGGTTTTAAAATTTTTTTTTAAAAAATTTTACCTTTAAAGTAAGTAAGAAAGAGTTTTATCACGGCTCAAAAAGACGGGTTGTGACAAAAAGTGTGTTAAATTGTTAGGGTGTTAAATTAGGCTATACAACTTATATTTAATGTGTTTTTTTTTTTATTGGGTATTGTGTGTGTATGTGGTACACACACAGTTTTTTCATCAATATATTAGTTAAAAGGAACCCCTCCACACAATTCCATTGTCGTCTAGTCCGGTTTAGGATACCTGGCTTTCACCCAGGCGACCCGGGTTCAAATCCCGGCAATGGAAATTTTTTTTTTTTTTTTTTTTTGAGGTCGGACTCGGGGTTGTAGGGTTTTAGATGAACATAAGATCCAATCAAAGGGTTTAAGTTTTTACATTTGAAAAGAAGAGGAAAGAAAAAGAAAGAGTCTTAGAGAGAGAGATGAGTGGGGCAGGAGCTCCAGATTTCTTCTACAGAGAAGCTCAACGCCTTGGCTATGTCGCTCGCTCTGCTTTTAAGGTCCTTCCCTCTTTTCCTTCACCTCCCTCCCTCTCTCTCTCTCTCTCCTAATTTTTTTTGGGGTCAAAATCTCATTAAATTTTGCATTTATCAGCTGCTTCAGATACAGAAGCAGTGCAAACTCATAACACCAGGCTCATCTGTTCTGGACCTTGGTTGTGCCCCTGGTGCTTGGCTTCAGGTCTCATTTCCACACCACCCTCTTCAATAATCTCGATATATATATATATATATATATATATATATATATGTTTATGGGCCTCTTTCGTTCTATCGATTTTTATGGGATTCATGTTGTTTTAGTTATTTTCTAATGAAACTATCGTTACCAGGTAGCTTGTCAGAACTTGGGTCCCCTCGCAAAAGGTGGGGTTGTTGTGGGCATTGATATCAAGGTCTGACTCATTCATTTTTTAGTGCTTTTTGTCATTTTTGTGTTTGAGAATGTTAAAATTAGGTGCTAAATTTTAGCTAAATTTTAAAACTTGTTGCTTCACTGGCAATTTTTAAGGATATTGATACGGTGAAATGTCGAATATGCAGAGCAGAAGGTAAAGGTTCCTCAGCTTTACTGTGATTCAAGAGTTCAAACTGTTTGTGCTAATATCATGAACTTCCCCAGGGACCGAATAAGAGCACTCTCTCCTCAGGTGTATTTCAGACTCGGAAAAAATGGAAGTAATTATTTTACATGCATTGTTTTTAGATCTTCCGAAACGGAAAGGTGATTTGGTTTGCTTGCTTGCTTGTTTGTTTGTTTGTTTGTTGCTATGCTGTAGAAAAGTTATTCTGTGATACTTTCCGATATGTGTCCCCCGGTTTCTGGAATTACTACCACAGATTCAGCTATATCGTTCGAATTAGGTATGCGAGCTCTCGATATTGCCATTGGTAGAGCCGCCTCGGTGCAGATGGAGGGTTATTTGGAAGGTTCAGTTACTTGTTCAAATGAAGACAGCGATAATGGTATATTGCAAAAAGGGGGTCACCTTGTGATTAAGCTTTTAGAGAGTGGAGATGGGCAAGGTCTACTTTCTTCTTTTTCTTTTTTTCCCCTACCTTTTCAACAGATGCTCCGAGCGTCTTCTAAAACTTGTTCTCTATTTCTTGTTTTGCAGAACTCAGCCGGATTTGCAAACCATTGTTTCAAAAAGCGTCGTGGTTGAGGCCTAAAGCTACAAGGTCTTCGTCAAGGGAGATTTATTTGATATGTCAAGGTCTGCAGTCACAGAAAAAGGTGTAGAAACCTTGCAAACAACAGGAGGACAAGCAATACAAAGGAATTGGCAATGCTTTTTTCGCTGCTATAAGGAAATATACTTGCACCCATTTTTGGATGTTTATCTGGATTGTCTAATTGGTAAGCCTAATAAGGCTATGTAGCCTTAGTCTGAGGCAGCAGAGAGCATTGTATTTCTGACAAAAGTTCTGATATTGATCTGATTTATAGTTTTATTATTGTATGAGGCCTAATTTTTTCTTACCAGAAAAGAAAAATTAAACGATACCATGTGGGGGGATTGGGTTCTAGATTCTTGCTCTGAAGAGTGAAAGAAAACTCAAATCTTTATTTATTGGCGAAAATGAAGAATTACTCGTTCCAGTTGCACTAGTTTTCTTAGTCCCAATCGGAGTATAAATGTATAAACTCAAATCTGTATATCCGCTATTCTAGGGCCACACTATACAGAGTTATCAAAGAAAAAAGAGAAAAAAAATATATATATATATATATATATTTATATATATATATATATATATATATATGTCTCTGAAGACGCCACTCATGGTATTATCTCCAGATAAATAAATAATTTATGTTAATCTTTTCCCACCTCTTTTCGGCCGGGTGCTCGTGGATCTCCATATAACATTATGTGCAGCAATGCATGCAGGAACATCAACGAATCTGGGTTCTTCCTAATGACCAGAAACCAACATCGTTGACAGTTGCCTATAGTAAAACCGTGGGAAACCACAAAAATTTTGGTGAGCAAATGTGAGTTTCATCAAGTAAGAGGATATTTCATCTGGGATCGGTCATGCTCACCGGAGTTTTCATGGATGGGAACACATTCCAGAACCGAAGAGTTTCATCGCCTGCTCCTGTAACTATCGTCTGCATAAAATAAGCAAGTTTAGTTGGTTCTGAAGCATATCTTTCCTAGCAAGGAGAAACCCAAGTTTTGTTTACAATATCTTGTATATAAACTTACCTGACCATCTGGTGACATTGCAAGGTAGAGCACTCGCATGTTATGGCCAGTTAGAGTCGCTACCTATTTAGAGAAGAAAATTTATGGATGGAATCAAATCTTTTGTAGTTACAGAAAAAAGTATATAGTTATTTGTAAAAAATCAATACGCTTGTTATATACCTTTGCCATTGATGAATACTTCCACACCATGATTTGATTCTGTGAATACCCATGAGTGCTGACTAGCTCATTAACGTTCTTACTCCAGGCAAGGTTGCATACCTGCATTATGATGGTTGTTAAGTTAATGAGATATTTCTTCATGGTTGGTATTATGAAGAAAACAAACACACAAAAGAAATAAGAATGAAAACTTGAGGAAATATAAACCTGACTTCCTGTGTCAACACAGTTCAATTGGTGGCCGTTTGTAGTGTTCCAGAAGCGAATACATCTGTCTGCCGTTCCACCTCCAGATGCAAGAAGGCCGCTCTGGTGGGGTGACCAAGTAATGGCCTTAACAGCTGCCGTATGTTCTGTAAGTTTCAGCAATGGTTGCTGAGAGTGCTGGTTCCAGACCAAGAGCTGGACATAAAGTCATTGAGTCAATAATTGTTTGAGTTGTGGGTGCTAAACATTGAAGATGAACAAGAGAATTCAAAGCACTAGAAGTACCATACCTGATTATCATTGCCGCCAGAAGCGAGCTCCCTATCATCAGGAGACCATGTTAGCCCACATACCTATGAGCATGAAAATTCAGTCTCAGATTTTGAAAATATTTCATGATTAATAATAATTTGGCATGATTCCTTTCATGGCAGTTGACGAAAAGAGGAGGAAAAGAAAACCGAATGCACTTGTTTTTTGTTCTGAATCTCTTTCTGCAAGAAAATCTTAACTAAACATAAAAGTTTGAATGATGTCATGTCAACACAAGTAATGAGAATACAAAACACTGTAGCTTATGATTAGTTCTTAAGCTTTCAAAAGAGTTCTTACCTCTGACTTGTGGCCAACAAGCTTGCTAGTGAAGTCATTGGAGACCCGGAGATCATGTTGAAGAATGTTCCTGTCCCTGCTACCTGAAGCTAAAGTACGCGAGTTCCATGCCAAAACACCCGTTCTTGTTTGATGCCCGCCCATTGTTCGGACCTTTTTGCATTGACTACCATCCCAAACCTATTAAAACAGAAGCCCCAAAAAATTCTCGATCACTCCCAAATTTGCATACGACTAAAAAGGAAAAAGGTATAGTTGTTGTGCAAATTGAGTACCTGAACTTGGCCAAGATTTGTACCAATTGCTATGTATGAACCCTCCCGGGTCCACTGGACAGAGCATATTCCATCATTAGGTCCCAATTCACACAACTTTGTCACCTGAGAAAAAAAAAAGATTGAAAAAAAAATAATGTTACTCACTTCACAAATTCACATTGCCATTTTAGCCAAATCTAGGTGGGCAAACAAGGACAGCTTAGTTGGAAAAATCACCTTGCTGTTTGTTGCACTCCATAGATAAACACATGTGCCCAATCCAACAGCAAGAATATTTTGGGAGGACCAGTCCACAAGGTTCAAGTAAAAGTCATCGTGTAGTGATGGAGCATCAAGAACCTGCAACCAACTTTTGCAGTTTTCACTCTCGGTTTATTTGATTAATGACTTTTTCTGGAGTTTTTTATTATTTTCATTTACACCTTTAATTTTTAATTTTAATTGTACCCAATATTTTAAATTGTTTCTGCTTCTGCCTATTATTTCAAATCTAAAAACCCAAATAACAACAACAACAACAACAACGCACAGTAGTACTTAAGTTTATATTTTTTAAGGAAGAAATTAAAAAAAAATGATATCCATAGATGAATAGAAAAGAAAAAATAAACACACAAATGATAAAAGAAAAAAAATAATTATATGAAACTTTTGATTTAGCCCAAGATTTTAGTGTTCATGGCAGGTATTGATCCGCGTTCGGACCAAAGAGCACAAGATTCAACCTTTAGGCTTTAGATCCAGACTCAGCTAAATGTATTCCCCTTTTTCATTGGAAAAGTAACGTCTATATCAAATCAAGATCAAAATTAATTGCAAATATCATGGCAGTTTTGATCCTCAAGAGAGACTTGACACTAATTAATGGCTGACCTTATGGGGTGTCTTGGGGACTTTGCGAGGCGGCTTTGGAGGCGTCGAACACTCGTTGGAGAACCCACTGTCGTGCCCCAAAATCGAAGGGGAGTATGGCGAGCTCGGTCCGGAGTGATCCGTCTTGAACCGCAGCATGTTCTTGCTCGGACTGCTCATCGGCGAAGCGGAACCAGCCTGGTTCCCGGTGCCACCTGCAGGGGAAGAAAAACACCCGAAATCAGACCCGAAGAGCTCCGATTTTAAAAGCCTCGAGTAGGCCTCGTTGCCGCCTTCCTTGGCGGGCGAGGCCTTGTCGATTAGCCCGAATGTGTGGAGCCTCGACGACGACCGGCACGGAATGAACCGGTCGCTGCAAGTCGAGGACTTCGATGAAGGCGACGAGAGGCTTGAGATCCCATGGAGCGATGCCGAGGTGAAAGTCTGGAGCCGGAGAGATGTCTCAGACACCCCAGCTGGGAGATTCAGTCCCGTTTTCCTTGTTTGTGGGGAATCCATTTTTAGGGCTTTTCGAAGGTCGTATTTTCTTCTTCTTCTCTATAATCTTCTGTGTGGCCTGAGGAAGAGGAAGAGAGAGAAAGAGAGAGAGAGAAAAAATAAAAAAAAGAAGAAGGAAAAACTCTCTGCAAGCAAAGAGGGGTTTTTGTTTCTTCTCGGAAGATTTTGCAACGGTCGAATTTTGGTAGGGTTATAGGGGCGGATTAGGAAATGTAATTCTTTTATTTTTATTTTTATTTTAAGTAAATCACTTTTCGGTATTCTGTGCCGTTTAGTTGATCCAACGGTCAAATGTGTTGCTCAAGCTTTTACCAAAGCCAGAAAAAGTGGCCGTTGCTATCAATCTTATAGTTTTTATTTATTTTTTTTTTTTATGGGAATGTCGCTTAATTATTTGGCTTATTTGTTTGTGCTTTTTTTTTTGGTGGATGTAATCTTGGTTACACATGAAGTTGAGGTTAAGCTATTTATCTACTGATAAGGGCTTATAGCTGTAACTTTTTAATAACTATCATATTAAATCAAATTTATATATTCTATTTATTTTGCATGAGCTGATAGTGATAGTGATAGTAATGATACGATGTTTTATAGATTCTATTTGAATCTATTTATTGTAAAATCAAATTTAATTATGTTGAAAGCTAATATTCTTTGTTAAGATGGTCATAATTAGAAGTGCTTTGGTCATTTAATGGTATTTCAATCTTACCAAAACGTGACAAAGAAATCAATAAAAAATAATAAATTTGAAGCTTAGTCATCCCTGCAGTCTCATAAATTTGACATTGTCAGTGTAAGGATTACTTTCTTCTCTTCATCAAAGGCATTTTTTTTACATTGTTTTTAATGGATTTTAGTAAAAACAGAATCATGTATGAACTTGGAAAATAATAAATCACATTAGTAGTGCTAATTGTCATTGTGGAAGCAGTGGGCGGAGTCAGAAATTTGTTTTAAGAGCCGTAATTAAAGTTTAATTTTGGAGGAAAAAAATGTCACTACAAAACCAACAAAAAAGGCTATAATTTTATTCAAATCATTGAGGCTTAAGCAAGGATGAAGCTTGAAAGGATAAAGAAAACATATATATATATATATATATAGATAAAGAAAACATATATATATATATATATATATATATATATATATATACATATAAATAAATGAGAATACTTCCAAATTATCCAAATAACAAATTAAAGTTTCATCAGTTTGATTGATAGCATCCATTTGATCAGGGCACAGAATATCTGAGATACCACTCAAAGATCACAATCTTGTGTAACTTGTAAAACTTTATCACTAAAACCTCATCAGCCATAGGCAAATGATAATCTAAATTAAAAATAATTTTCTAGCCATCTGCTACAAAAGACAATATACAACAAGCACGTCACTAGAGCAATCAAAATGTATAACGAAATTGGTATCTCCGAAGCCAATCTTCACCCTTCTCGTAATAGTCCGCCTTACTGAAAGTTTGAGTCAAGAACTCGGGGGAAGCAGCATAAGCAGACGCTCCCCGCCATGCATCGAGAATTGGATCCATTGCTTTCACCACCCTTATGGGCGAACCACAAGGCCTAATCATCCGGATCCCGGCTTCCAAGCGCTCGCTTATACCAGGAAACAGACAACTCCCCCCAGTCATGAATATTGAACTAGTCAGTCTCTCCTCCAACTCTTGGTCCTGGGATGGCAACCTCCTTATTGAGACTCCAGCCATCTCATCTAACCCTGCCTGGTCGATGCCAATCCAATTGGGACGGAATAATATCTCAGGACATCTGAACCTCTCAACACCGAGAACAATCTGGTAATCTTCTTTGGTGAGAAGTCGGAACCGTGGAACTTCAGCAGGCTGCGAGGTTCCAACTTCTGACCTTTGAACAAAAGATGGGTCCACTTCCTGCCACAAAAAGAATCCGTCATAACATGGAGATTGACAACAATCCGAATAGAATAGCGGTTTCATAACATACTGGTGAGATAAACTAGATAAAACTGACCTGAAGCCTAGAGGATATGCGAGCTAGCTCTGCTTCATCCTCATCGGGTCCTTCATCCTCGTCATCATTATCTTTGCTCATCAGTTTGTACAATTGCCAATCTTCATCCCTTGCACCAAAAGTATCTTCACCCTTACCACGATCAAAGGCGGCTGTTGTTAAAAGTCGCATCCTTTCTTTCTGGGCAGCATTCAGCCTCTCGCCACGGCCAACACCTCCAAATATATTGTTTCCGTTTAAATGTCCCCCATTTGTTTTTAGTCTCTTTCTTTGTTCAACTTTCTCCGACAGTTCTTTGTATTTGGCATGCAACTGCTCTAAATAAAGCTCTGGGTTTTCTCTACATCATGAAGAAAGATAACCAAATGAACAAAGGTAGAGGACAAAAAGTTCTATTACTTCTGAAAGCAGAGAGTACGTTAAATAAATAGATATCTGCTACTACGACAGTTGTTGTTCCTACTCCAACTATAGCATGTGTGAATCTACACTTAGCACATACAAGCGTTTTGCTTCATCTTCTTGATTTCTCCTTTCTCGCTCCAACTCTTCTTCTTGGCGCTTCTGTTTAGCTCGCTGCCGGCCTTCAGATGTGGTCTTAAGAAACATTTGCCTTCTCTTTTCCTTGAGCTGTCAAGAGAATACAAAGAAAAGATGTTAGGTGTTCAGAGGCAAAGAGACATAAGCATAAACATAATTCACAAGTGCAATCAAGAGCTGCCTCAAGATAATTGAGATCATTGATAAACATGTAGCATGTAAAAGCATACCTGCTCTGCGGTCAGCATGTTGTCAGGGACATTAATAAGAGAAAATTTTTCTTCCAAAGTAGGATCAGTCTTATCCTCGGCCTCGGCTTGCTCACCTTTCCGTTCACCTTTTGCCTTTCGTAACGATTGTGTTACCTTCACCATGGCAGCTTCTATTTCATGCTTTGAAGCATACCCAGTTTCTGACAGGAAAGATGGTATGTTATCCTCTTCCACTTGCTCAAGCTGCTTCAGGAGAAATTCTAAACCGTTTAATTCATTCTCTAGTTCATTTATCCTAGAAGACCTCTTTGCCTCCGCCATTTCTCGCAAGCGTTGACCTTGTTTCTCCTTAATGGCTGCCTTTCTTGCAATCTCTTCTTCTGAGGGCAGGACCTCAGTTGGAGGGGGAACCCATGGAAGCTGCCAGCACCTGGTTCTCTCTTCCGCTTCCTTGGTCCCATTCTTCAACAGATTATAATGCACATCTTTAGAGTTTGATAACTATAATGACAAAAACGAGCATAAGGGTGGAAGATCAATTATGACTACCTGAAATAGTCGAGCTTGGGAACCATAGTCTTGAGAAACATAACAGTGTTCCATTTTCAGGTCTTCAACCTTCTCCCATGTAAACCTAGACCTATTAAATTTTATATATGTTATCAGAAATTGTATATATATAACTACTTCAAAGCACCAAAATCTATCCATATCTACTCACGTGTGATGGGGGTATTTAAGGGAAAGTAGTTGCTTCAGATAATCAGTGACATGGAATCCGCCGATGTTAGTCCTGCTGCACCCATTATAAACTGGCTCACCATCCACAAACTGGAGTCGAAAAGCACATAATTATCATCCCCACAATGAAATATTGTACAAAGCATAGAAACAGATTCATAAATACTGGACATTTGCACAAGTTTTATGATTGGAAAAAGTACAAACCAGATGTAAATGCAAAAAGATTTGGCACTTATTGATTATGCCTGAAGCAAAGACAAGCTTCAATAGGAAACAAAAGTCATAAATAAATCTATCAAACATTATAATGAACAAGAAGAGCAACTTGCTTTTGTTTAAGAAAATGAAAATGAAAATGATAGACAAAGCATGTGTCGCTGACATGTGCACAAGAGAATTATTTCATTTCATGCAGAGACGTAATATCTGCTAATAGACAAATTTGGTGACCACACATGTGTCGCACTTAATTTTTTCAGACTACTAGTGATACATTAATTAGAATTATTGAATGAATTAACGCAATACCAAGCTAGAAAATCATACTGGGATAACATGAGTAGTTGTAAATCCAGGGCAGATAGCAAGACCGTCTTTATCACAAATCCCACGTTGTTGATTATACTTGTAGCTGAATGCAGCATCAACACCATATGCTGTGAAACATAATAATCCAACCACCCAACAACACCCCCACCCCCCACACCCCCCCCCAAAAAAAAAAAAAAAAAAAGGTCTTCAGATAGCAGCAAACATGGTAAAGGACACAAGATGCATAAGATTTAAACTCCAGCAAAAAAAGCATCATTAGAACATAGAAATGACAAACAACTGTATGTGTATATATAATCACAAGACCAAGCCCATCCATAACGACCAGAAAACATAATGGCTACTCGTCAGGATAAACATATAGACCTTTCTTTGCTTTTTTTTTTTTTTTTTTTTGCCCACCCGCTAGAGGTCAAGTTTTCTGGGATAGTGAAAGTTGATATTGTTACCTATCGATGGAACTCCATAAGTCTCAAAGAGAAGTTCAGCCATTTTACTACGAGAATGAACCGGGTTGCAAACACATTCAGTAAGCAGTATAGGATGCTCAATCTGTTCTGTCTTCAAATGCAAATTGAGTCAAGCGTCAAACAAACATAATATGAAACCTTCAGAAAGTAACAAAATAATTCAAGAAAAGGAACTTGAATGTACATAGCAACATAAAGAAAAATAACAAAAAAAAAACTGCTCAACTGTTAGTAGAACCTCTTCACATCTAAAAACAACTCTACTCATATTAACGGTCAGCCATTCCCATTTGGGATACAAATGTAGCAGAGGGTGTAAATGAATATGAGCAATAACCCAGTATTGCACAAGAAAACCAACTAAAAGCCAACATTGTGCCTGTAAAGCACAGATTTACCCAAACTGCTAGAGAACAACAAAACATACTGAGCCATAAGGAGGATTTATGTAGCAGAAAATGCTGAAAAATATTACTAAAATAATCCCTGTCCTTTGCGGTGAAATCCATAAAACAAACAAAAAAAGCAATATCATTTTTTCATCTGTACCTGTGATCCTTCTGCACCCAATCGATCGAAGCCAAAGTCAAGAATCTATGATAAAAAGTATGTATGTTAGACCACAATTTATAAATCATTTAACTAATAAGATGAGAATAAAGAAGCATAAATGGAGTAATAACAATAAAAACAAAACTGAAATTGAGTTCCCTGCGTCTCATGTATGATTTTCAAGTCGAATGTGACTTTATCTAATTTACGGAAGTGCCCCAAGACTAAAGGGATCCATAGAGTTCAAAAAGGAGCATCAACCCCATAGGCAATAATCAAAAAGCTTACATATTCCATTATTTCAAACTGATAAACCACATTGCTGTCAAAAGCCGAGCGCGGCCCTGAGCGAGTGCAGTCAAAGTATTTCAGCAGTGCAGGATCATGGTCACCAACAATAGTGACAGTTTCACCTGTGTCACGAATTCAAGTAAATCACCACATTTGATCATCTCAAAAATTGCCACCCCAACCACCCCAAAAACAGTCTTTTTTTATCATGAGAATTCACCCAGCTTTTGATCCTTACAAAATGCAAGAAATTCTACAAAAATTGCTCAATTCAACAACAAAGACTACTTTTTTTCCCCTTTTTTCTTAGCTTAATTCCTAGGCAACCAAAAAGATAAAAGCTCAAAACTGTTTGTGCACCAAAGAGAGCGAGAGCGAGAGAGAGAGAGAGAGAGAGATTTTACCAGTGATCTTATGGCGAGGTCTCTGGACAATGTTGCGGAAAATAACGCGAGGGTCAGTCTCACCCGCCCATCTGGAAAGTTCAAGCCAAACCAGAACAACATAAAAGCAAGCAATTACGCAAAAAACGCTTTTTATACTGAACTTACACACAAAGAACACGAACCAGAAAAAAAAATTACGGTTTTTTTGGTTCTCTAAGAAGGGAGAGAGAGAGAGAGAGAGAGAGAGAGAGAGAGAGAGAGAGAGAGAGATACCCGATTCGGAAATAGGAGGCGCCATTGTCGATGACGATGGGTGTGGAGGGGGAGAAGAGGGCGTAATCGGATTGTCGTTGTATCTTTGAAACGAATGGCATTTCGTTGTCGTTTGGAAGGGACAGGGGAGGAGAGGGGAGGGGAGTTTTCTCGGAGGCTCTCTGGGGTTTTACCGGCAGCTCGGCGCCTTTTTTTTTTCCTTCTTTGCAGACGGAGCGGTTCAAGCCCCGCCGGTTCGAACCGGCCGGTTCGGCAAGTAAAGTAGCTTCCCCTTCTTTTCCTTACGATTGTACTTTGCTGTTCTCTCCTGCAAGTTTGCTGTAAATCAATACAAATGGGCCTAAGTAGCAAAAGGGTTTGGACATTGAAAAGCCCAAATTATAGTCAAAGAAATGGAATATCAAACTCACCATTTTGATATTTAGTCATAGTCAAAGAAATGGAATATCAAATTTACCGATGTACTTTAAGGGAATTTTTATAAATTTCGTGTTCTAGGACTTACTTTTTATAAATGCCACATATGTTTTTTTTGTAGTGCAACCTAACATATTATATGAATAATAGTGTGGTATAATTTTTTTTAAATGTAGTATAAATAAACACAATTTTTAAAATATGACATAACATGTAATTTTCTCCCTACCTTATTGAGTTGCACATATTATATGTGTAGCTTGTTATTTGTAAAGATTCAAAAACACCTGCTATTTACCTCTTTCTACAAGGTAAGTAATACTATAAAATATAGGAAAGTAATACCATAAAAAGAATGAGTAATTCTTTTATTTATTCCAATATAATAACCTTTCCGGTTACATTTTTTTTACGGTTTTGCTAAACATTTTTCATAGTTTATCATTTAGTATACTATTGGTTTACTTTTTCTCCCCTTGCAAACTTATATGACGACATAGAACTTGCAAATTTATACGATAACCAGATTGTGCACTTTGCGCCAAATAAGTGTTCCGCATTTGACATGACATTTAACTGACGGGACGCGCTAATGGCTGCCAATCCAAGGCGATGCTTTGGTCGACACACACAAGTGGACTATGGGGATGTCAAAATCACCCGTAAATGGGCACGGGTGTGACCGGCAGTTTATAACCTTTATTTTTTTTGAGTTTGGATCGCTTAAAAAATGGAATTTCAGTAGATTGCAACTTGAACACACTAGTTATTTTCATTATTAATATTTGTTCTTCTCTTTGCTCTAGTTGAAGCTAGCGCCTCTCATAAGGTCATCCTAAACGTGATAAGAGTAATTGCATCTCATGCAAATATCCTTCACATAAAGGACAGAAAGAAAAAAAAAAAAAAGGTCCATATTATCATGCTTGACGTCCTTCTTTCACCGCCCAAAAAGACGACAATTTTAGCTCTAAAAGAGGATGTTTTATCACTAGTTAAACAAAGAAATACTAGTTGTTGTTGTTGTTGCGTGTGTCTTTTTTTTTTTTTTTAAATATAAACGTTGTTCACTTTTTAAATTTATAGTTTTTTTTAATTGAAGAGAGCATTAGTTAATAGACGAATGGCTTTGCTTCAATAAGAATAGCCCTAATAATTCAAAGATATTTATGATTCTATAAATCTAATGAAAAAAAAAATGCCCTGAACTAAAATGATTTGATGGGCATTAAGGATAATCGTCTTGCTAACAAGCAAATTAACTCCTACATATATCTAGATCAAAATAGAGAAATGATCCTCCATGAAAAATGCATAATTAACTCCAACATGAAAGCATCATAACTCAAAAGTAGTGTCCCTAGGAAAAAGAAAACATCCAATATATAATCAAAATTTTCTCTTCCCAAATTTCAATAATAGTAGTAGGAAAAAAACAAAAAAACAAAAAAAGAAGAGGCAAACTTAGAGTTGTCAAACAACTGGACAGCCGTTGGCTACCACCCCAGGTGCTGTAGGGCAGCTGGCCAAGGGGCAATGATCACCATTTGCAAGACCCCACCAATTAGGACCCCAAATTTCCTTGGACTGAAGGGCAAAGTAGAGGAGATAGGCAAGAAAGCAACTCCAGCGTCAAGAGCAGCTGATAAGATATAGTTAGTGCTTTGCCCACCAACCTTTGTACTTTCTATAGACATAGAAGTTGAAGAAAATACCGACAACTCCCCGTGTAATGTAGTTCACCGAGCGCGATGTTGGCATTCCTCCAGTGGCTGCAAAGATGATCGGCATGTTGAGGTAACTGATTTACTTCTTGTTGGGACATCTGCGTGACAATAGCCAGACTGGGACAGGCGCGAGCAGCCCAATGAGGAACAACCAGTTCATTTCAGGGTATATGCCTTACTTCGTGAGCAGCCTTGCATGTCCCACCACTCCCCAGATGATGGAAGCGTTGTAGAAGACATCGTCGCCGGGGCATGTCCATGGACTGCCCTTGGGCAGCAATGAAGTGTCACAAATGTTGGGACAGTGGAGAGAAGCCACCATGCCAATCCAAATTAAACACTTGAAGCGACTACAGTCCCAACTAGCTGAAACATAAAACAAGGAAAGAAAGGACTATTCCATGAGTGAATAACTATTCTACCAATAACTTAGCATTATTTCGGTTTGAAAAATGAAAATTTCATATGTCTGAAATTGTTACCTGAACAATAAACATGGACTTGGGAGGGATCTTCATGTAACGACCCAATTTGAAGTCACCAAGGAATCCAAGAGCTTGTGACATGCTGATATAGCCATAAATCTTGAATGCCACATTGGCAAGAGGCTTTCCAGGATAAATGTACCCAATAACAAATTCTATAATCACATTTAATCTCGGTTGTTGCATACACACGCACAAAAAGAAAAAAAAAGCTTGCTTGATTAGTGGGTTTATCACATGGAACAAAACCCAAATAATATATGCTTGTGTTTTTTCTAGTGTGGATATCCGCAGTCTGCTCTTTCACCATACTTGTTGTATTCTTCCACATCTTCCATATTGTTCTGCTCATCAAAATAAGAAAAATGTTTGATCAAAAGAATTGTTGTAACTAAACTCAAAAGTTAAAAACATTTATTTTCCATGGAAGAGCACAACATGAGATATAGTTCATAGTCAATGTGTTTTTAATAATTTTACTCTTGTATTGATTATTGTAATATATAACGTAAAAGGTTTTTTTATAAATGACCCAAGTCAATCTACTATTTAATAATAAGACAATGGCCATAAATATCCGAGTCAATGACCCTTGGAGACGATCTAAAGGTCCAAAAGCTTTAGTTTGACTAGAAAGTTAATAGTGACCATTTTTTACAAAAGATACCACTTTTTCAAGTGGAAATGGCTTTCTAAACATAACTCTGCCGTTAAAAACTTTAGAATCGCTATGAATTATAAGCGAGTTCCAATGTTTTTGTGGTCAAAACAGCCCTTTTATGTTTTACTGTTGCATTTTTTTGAAGTTAATTAAGAGATTGCAATTTCTATAATTTTTGTTGTTAGTGATGGAATATATGATATTGCCCAATTTTTTGTTTCCCTGTTTGCAGCCAATCGAAGTGTGAATCAAGGAAATGGAGCGTCCTGGAGGAATAGGAGTTAGAATATTTTCCTAAGCAAGACACAGCAAACTACAACTTATAATGGTATGGTATAGATATGGTAAAAAATATTATAAAATTGATGATGTAGGTGTACTAAATTAGAATAAGTCAATTTTTTAAAATAGACATATTCAATATAGTGCGTAGAACCTTGAATACATTTGTATTTTAGGGAGATTTTGATGAATGACTTTTTGGAAATTTTTTTTTTGATGAATGGTCTTTTTTTTGTTTGGACAGTTTTTGGCATAAAAAAAAAAGGTTTTTTGGACATCAAAACGGTTTCAGTTTTTTTTTTTTTTTTTTTCATTCTGTTGAGGTTCCTTATTTTGCTACAGTTATCTTCATTTTTTTTTGAAAAAAATGAGACAGTTTACCTGCACAAAAAAACATGTTTTTTTGTTAAAAAAAAAGAGAGAACTTTTACTCAATTCAATTTTTTTTTTTGTCTCATTCATCAAAATCTTCCTTTTATAGATTATAATGCATTGTAAATATTTATTTATTATTTAGGCTGGTAATGGATAATAATACACAAGATTGGTCACCCGTAGGAAAACCAAACTTTTTGCAATTTTTATTTGTACAAAAAGGCCATCAAGGTGGCTTCATCAAAAACAGTGGCATATCATTTTTTCATGAGGTTTTTATAAAAATGTCATGAAGACTTTTGTAGTCTAAAAAACATGGATCAAGTTCTATGTTTCTACGATGATTAAAAAACTATCGTGAAAATTACAGTTACTACAACGGTGGATTCCACAGTAGTTTTTAACTGTCATGAAATGAACGATTTCTGGTAAAGGAAATGCAAATAGTATGTACCCTTAGAGGTATTTTCTCTTGTTTTTGAGCTGAAAAAAGAATTATCAAAAAAAGAAAAAAGAAAAAAAACGAAGATGAAAGAAAGAGACATTTCTTGTGAGCTGATCTGAAAAACAAGAATGGGAAAATATATAGTCGTCGATTTTTTTTTCCTTTTTTGGAAGATATATAGCTGTTAAAGTTGCTTGTGAGTAAAGAACGCTGATTGTTGTCTCGGTCATTATATGCAACCGTTGAATGCTATGAATTTCTTTCTTTCTCTCCCCCTCTCTCTGGTTTAGGATTTGTCTAAAATTAAAAAAAAACCACAAAATTCAAGATGTTTTCTGAATTTTGATTTTTTATCTTAGTTTTTTTTTAATATATTTTTAAAGCTATAGAATATTTTTCATACACGGTTTAAGGGTGATTAAGTTGTTTTACTTAATTTTTTTAATTCGTAAGGATTAAATTGAAATAAAGTTTTTAAATTTAAAAAATACTTTTGTAATTTCTTAAAATAGAAATATAAATTGAGAAATAATTAAAACTAATAGGTATAATTATACAATTAATTTGGTGTTGGTAAATGCAATTTTTTTTGGTAATGCTACCAAATGTAGTTATTCAATTTCTAGGAAGAAAACTCTACGTATTAAATGTCAAATAGATTTATTTTTTTTGAAAATAATATCAAATAGATATTTGTACCAGAGAAAAAAAAAGGTACAAAAGGTCAAATTATTTGGACCCATTAAATACGACGGCCTCAAATTTAAAAAATTGTGCGTGACTATATCAAGCATTCAAGATCCGAAGACCAGTCAAAACTTGATTCAAAATAAATTAAAACAGCTTTTAATATCTGTTGAAAAATAATTTTTTTTTTGAAGGAAAAAATAAACGATTTGGCTATACAGTCACAATATATATATATATATTTAAAAAAACGTTTTGGCTATAGAATATACTTGACGATACACATCCGCGGAGCTCAATAGTCAATACAAAGTTTACCGCCAAAAAAGCGTGGGGTCAAGATTCAAACTAAAACCCTGACCGCAAGATCTGTCCAGCGTGGCAAAAAGGCCAGCCATTCTAACACGTCAGATCCACGTCAGACTTGGCTTCAAATCAATAGCTTTCCTTCCACCACACGTTTTCACTTCTCTAGATAATAACTCACGAAAACTCCAATAAATACTAAAATACCGGCTTCAAAAAAAGAAAAAAAAAACTCCTATGGAGATCTCCTTTTCTAAATTTAAACATAATACGATATCATATTCATATCTATTATAAATACTATACTTCTTCACTTTTCATTATTAGATTTTCAGTTTCACCAGATTTAGAGAGAGAGAAAACAAATGAAGGTGGATAATTTGGTGGTTTCGACGGCGACGATGGAGGTGGAGGTGAAGGAGGAGGAGGAGTGCGTGACGCCGAGAGACAGCGGGAGCAGGATTCCGACGCCGGCGGTGTGCCCGCCAGCACCGAGGAAGAAACCGCGGCTAGTTTCGGAGTTTAAGGAGGAGGAGGAGGAAAAGGAGTTTAGATTTGAAGATGCTGCTCTTGAGCTCATCTTTGCCCTACGTACGGCCAATAAAAAGAAGATCATCAAGAATGGAAAAGATCAGAAAGGAAGCTTCTTTTGTTTTTCAGATTCCGAAAATTTTTCAAATTAAATTTTAACCAGGGTTAATTGAAAATATTCTGATTTTTCCCTTCTTTTATTTTGTTTTTGACTGCTATTGGTACTATACGTGGCTATATATCATACATGAGGAATTGTAAAGGGAGGGAGTATGAAGTATGAACTGTGATATATGTGATATATGTGAATTGGTAATGAACTTTATTTAATTATTTTCTTAGTATTTTAGTCACAAGAATATTCAAGCAATTTTCTTGGCCTATAAAGTTAATTTGTTCTTGTATGGCGATTTGCTACGATATTAATGGCGGCTAGCAACCGAGAATAAATCCCGTTTGAACCATTCGAATCCATAAAAAGTTGGATCTTTCTTGGGCCTTATTCTGTGGCCTATTAGGTTGTATCGGGCAATTTGGGCTTTCATAGGGAGGCCCAAGAAGGAGTTCTGGATCCGCTTTGCATCACTAGTTGACACCCCGAGGGAAGGACGACAATTTTCAAAGACACGTGTATAAACAGACGACATTATAGGTGAGAAAATCTGTGATCTCTTGGTGTGTCAGGCTACGAACGATGCAATTGTCAACTTGCCACCAAAGAGATTCTGTGGTTAAGGTTAGAGTTTTTGTTTGTGCTTTCTCTTAGTGTAACAAGGGAAGGAAAAGTTGCTACTTTTAAGTAAATGTTTAAAATTATGATATTAGAAAAGCTTAAATAAGTCAAAATAGTTCTAAAATTTTTCAATATGTAATAAAAATATTATTGCGAAGTTTATAATTTCTTTTTAGAATTTTTTTAGGGTATGTCTTATTAAAATTCGTGTGCAAGTTTCAAAATATACTTTCAAAGTGTTTTTTTAAAACGTCATATTTTCTGACTTTGATTGGAAGCGCATGGAGAACCAAAGTACCTCTGACAGGATCATTCAAACACTTTTAAAAACAGTTTTTAGACCTATAATGACAATCCAAAAATAACTTGTAAGAAACTTTGCCAAACAGAATACTAGTGATTTACCTTTCATCGAAAACAAGTTGCAATATAATCTTCATGTAGAGAGACTATACAGGTGTTTCACAAAATTAATTGAAATATATCAGTTTTAACTTAAATAGTATAAAGCTCTTACATGTTATAATGTAAAACAAGATCCTACGATACAAAATTTTCACATACTGTAATACTATCAGTTTAAAATCTTAGTGTGAGAAAGATTAATGAAAGCTCGAAGCCCTAGCAAAACTAGTTTGCAAAAAAGTTTTATGTTAATTATCCTTTCAATTATATCTAAAAACTCATTCAACAAAAATAAGTTTTTTTATGTTAATTGTCCTCTCAATCATATCTAAAAACTTATTTAACGAAAATAAGTTTAAAATTATAGGTACTAAGGATATTTTGGTAAGTCGCATACTAATTTTCTAAAAAAAAAAAAATTCGAGCTCTTTTATTTCGTTGTTGGATAATACACTTTTACACTTTAATAAACAAAAAATTTATCAAGCGCTACATCTTGGTGTAAATTATCAAACAACCTAAAAAATAACCAACCTTCAACTTCAATATCAAATTACTCAATGGTTGTAATTTTGTAGTTCAAGCTAATAATTTGACATTGTTTTCTCTTATATACTACAATATATTTGTTTTAGCTTGTGATTCCAACTCCCTTCTTGCATGCGGTGTCACTAAAATATCCATCTCCTATAGGAGGAATAAAATGAAGTGACTTGAATTGTTTTAAAAAGAACAAAGTGAATTGAAGATCCAAAACGCAGAGAGTACTCTTTATTAAGTGGAAAGTGCATAAGCCATATATTATGGTGGTGAATGATTGTACGGACAAAGGCAAAACCCGGTGACCAAAACGGTACTTTCTGTACAAAATATAGTGTGGTCAAGTGGAAATCTTTGGTATTGGGAACTCATAGACAAGCATTATTGGCTGCCCCCTTTTGATATGGGTTTAGTTACAGGGTATGGGAATTTTATGGCGAATAATAATAATAATAATAAATAAATAAATAAATAAAGAGAGAATATTTAATAAATAACAAAAAAATTATTATGATAATTATTTTGTAATTTTACACTATAAAATGTGAAAAATATTTCAATTGTTATCCTGCCATTAGATGCTATCTAATATGTTGAAAAAAAAAATGCTATTTTCAATTCCTTATAAATATATCATGTGATGTAATTTCTTCATACAAAAAAATTATATGCAATTTTAATCGCTATACTTTTACAAAAAAATTTTAAATTCATGCATAATATTATTTTTTCCCCTATAATAAGGTTTTGATGTAAGGTAAAGATTATTTGAAATTTTACAATTAAAATTAATTTTTTTAAACCCTACCGGAAGTTTAATTCAAACATTTCTGTGGGTTCTCAATTATACAGCCAATCTTCTACAGCAAATTGGCAATTTCAATAATGAAGGTTTAGTTCCATTAATTCTGTTTGTCATCAACAACTAATTATCTATAGAAAATTGACAATGCCAATATTCTAGTATTCCTTTCAAGATTGTATGCTTATATTCTATAGGTTGTCATGAATGCTTTGAATTGGTACTTTGGCCAGTCCTAACAACAACAAATTAAAAAAAAAAAATCTGAGGTTCTTAGTGTTACAAACACACGCATATATATATATATATATATATATATATATGTCACGGCCATTTTTATTTTCAAAGGCCGAGTAACGACAAATGATTGAATCAAACAAAATATTGATTTTTGAAGGAAAATTAAGGATATGCATTTGAATTAGTAAAGGTAAGCATCACAATAATTAACAGTTGATGTGGTATATATAATTGATTTTTATGCTAAATTTAACCCCCATATCTACCCCATTCTAGTTTAATAGAGACCACAGCTATTAGTCAAAATTATGCCAACCCTAACATAGTCGAGCCCTCTACAACTCTAATCAATTCACCTCGAATAAGTGCAGTAGTACCTAGTATCAAGACATATCACGAATCACGTGAATTAATCATGCAGTAATTAAGTATAAAAGAAATTTAATTCTCTATTAACTTGTAAATTAAGAGAATTTCATATTATTACTTTTGATATAAAATGTAACTAATCAACGTTCATAAATGCGTATAGGGAGCTGAAGTACTTGGCATCATATCATCACGAACAAAGAGAGTAAACTAATTAGGCAGCAGAAATGTTCAGAAGGATCACTTCTTATTAATTATTTATCATGTATTTTTCTGAAAAAGAAAATAATTGTGGTAATTAATTCGAGAAATTGCAGTCATTCCTGCGTTGCATGGTATCATATATATATATATATATGTATGTATATATAGCCATGATCATGCACATTATGTCCAAGTCTCGCAATTACTCGACGTTAACTTTTTCCCATTTCGAGTCCATCCATCATTGCATTGCAGGTTGACACTGTTTTCCCTAACATGTAAGAGAGAGAGAGAGAGAGAGATAGAGAGAGCCTTAAATAGCAAAATCGTGCATGGAGCTATTTTCCTTAATGAGAAAGAGCCGACCAGCTTTACCACACTTGAGTTGGGGTCAAACTGATCAGCTAATTAATCCGCTCAGATAATTTCTACCAGAAAAATTGACTCAAAAGTATATGTTCTTTTTTTCTTTTCTTTTATATATTCTTTTTTTCTTTTCTTTTCTTTTTTTCCATCTCTCGATCGATGGAACGTCATATCATATATGGCAAAATATCTTTTGGCACGAACACGTTTACCTAAAAATTCTTCATTATAATTTTACTGTCACAAATTGGTACTTGGTTCCGGGACATTGGTGATCATGTACAAACAAAAGTGCAAATGTATATTCTTTTAAAAAAATATAAAGGTTCAATTTATATATATGTTTTTTAGACTTTGGTATATATTTCTAGAAAACATATATATCATCAGAGTATGTATACATACATGTAAATTGATATAATATACGGTCCAATTCACCGGACAACAATAGATATTCTGTCAAATTCTCTTGTGGACAATCACATTAAATATTCAAGAGAAAATAACAATTAATTTTCGAGAAATTTTAATCGGAACCAGCAAGCTAGAAAATTGATTAGTTGATTCACAAAATCTTCATGTCCATGCAGTCGTTCTAATTGAAGACCCCACATTAGGCGTTACAAATTAATAACATGTGATAGACGAAAAACTAACATGATGTGCGATCTAAACTTTCTAACATATACAATCAATAGTGTCTTTTATGTATTCTAGTTAATAATCAACTCTATAAAGCTAATTAAATTTTCATGAGAAAAGTATCAATTTAGCAATTCCATCAACTGGAATGAGAGATTGAGGGAAGGAGAGACTGAAGGACGAGATCCAACTCCTTGTTTTGGGAGAGAAGAAATGATAGAGAGGAGACATAGAGGAATGACCTGTCCCCCAAGACCACAAAAATTACTGCTTCCAACAATAGAAAGATGCAACAAATCCATCGCATTGAATTTTAAACTAAAACTATTTTACCCTCCAAAGAAATTATTAACAAATAAATACATATCATCTATATCCTTTCAGGTTTACAACAGTAAGTATTAGACAAATAAGTATCCTTCATCTTTTAAACTCTCTCTATCCATACTGTTCTCAATCCTTTAACCACACAAAGGCTTAGAGCACTGATCTCACAAAGTGACAAAAAATGAAGCAATTAGAAGATAAAGATTTGTAAAACATATAAGCACGTCATGAAGAAGGCTATCAATGTGTGTTCGTGAGTATATATAGGGTCAAGACCTTAGAGTTTCCATTTAAAGGAAGCTATAAATGAGGTGCAACTTAGCATCTGTTATGTACTGTGTGCACAAATTTCTCAGCGAGATTTCTGGGCAGTATTTGTCGAATCATTTCAGATCTGCGCAGAATAAGAAGAGAATGTAGGTTAGGGCCGGCTTGATATGCATAAAGTTGAAGAAAGAGACAAGAGAAGAGTGTCATATGGTGATCGTCATGAAAAACAAATTTGTGGCCAAGAACCACTAATAGCAGGTGCGTGAGATCTAATATATTTTAAAGAGGATTTAATTATACAATAAGCACACTAATTGGAAATTATTACATCTCATGTGCATCTTCTTAGAAATGTGTGAATAAAAAGTCACACATTGACCAGATATGAAATGGAGTGAATAAGGAATTTATAAAGGCTTGCTCCTAACAATAGATAATATACAAATCAGATTGTACACATGGTCAAATACACACACAATATGAATCCCATGAAAGCGACTAGTGATTTAATTTAAAAGGTGCTTCCAAAGTGAGTTGGAACTAAAAGTTACAACCGAAAGTATTGTAACATATGAGAGTTTTAGATTATAGTATATTTTTGCTTTACACTGTAGCATATAAAAGCTTTACACTGTTTGAATTGAAACCAATGAGTTGAACTAAATTTGCCAAACACTTTTTTTTAGTAGTCAACAAATTCTATATATATATATAGATATAGAAATAGTTTTAAGAAAAATAGTTCCACATAATTAATTAGAGGAGATAATTTTCATAGCGTGATTTGCAAAAGACAGATAAGGGTATGTGAAATTCTCACATATGACTCCAAATTCTATATGTGTGTGTGTATATATATATATATATATCTCAATTATACAAGCTTTATTTTCGTCTGATATAAGAGGACAAATATGTAGGGCACGAAAAGAACACGTAGCCCCCACCCTTGTGAAAAGAATATCTCAAAGTATTAATCAATCAAGAAAATGATCAAACACAGCCGGTTATATTATATCTCGTACTACACTACATCTCTTTCTCCAACGCCAGTGTGACGCTTGTATGAGCTAATTAGCTGCTCAGAAGTACCTTTTTTTTTTTTTTTACCTTTTTCTTCTTTCTTTTTTTTTTCAACATTAATGAGTTGTGGCATGTGATGATGGTGAAGAGGACGAGACGAGTATCAATTGTATCCAAGCGACCGCCCTCTGAAAGAGAGTTTGCTTTCCATTTGTAAATATTCAAAAAAAGCAATAAAGTTAGAATGACTTGACAGAGACAGAATATGTAAGGCCCCAACCTTGATAGGATATCGTGGATTATAATGATCCGATGTAATATGTTTGGACAAATTGTAATTCACTTTCATGTGTAATATATGTAACTCCAAGAATATTTTATCATCTATCTAATTCAGGATATTGTACAACTAATGTATATGATTTCTGGTGGCTTGTAATTAGTGGATATTTTTTTAGCTGTCAAATGATCAGGATACACATAAAAGCAGCATTTAATTGGGTTGGTTGTGACTATAGAAAATGGTAAAAAAAAAAAAAAGTTTCCACTGCAGACAAAAATGGTGTATATTCAGACTAAGGATATAGAATAATAATATTATCCTTTGAGTAATTAGTACTGTAATTCATGATGTATGATAAATTTGTACCGTTTGGTTGTCATTTCTTTTTGCTAAAATTTTGAGTTTGATTCAATCCTTTCTAATAAGCGGGATATTAACAATTCACTTCTCATCTGTCTGGTTGTAAGTTAAAATTCAGGTGATTTGAAGTACTTAGAGAGTGTTTAGCAATGTCATTAAAAAAATATCATTCTAACTGTTATAGTGTAAAACTTTCACATGCTACAGTGAAAAACAAAAGTATGCTACAGTGTAAAGCTCTCACATGCTACAGTAAATTTGTTGTAACTTTTGATTCTAACTGTGTTGTCAAATACACTTTTAGATTATGATCGGAATTGCACTTTACATACACTAATAAATTTTATATCTAAATTGAAAATAAAATCTAAATTTGTATTTGAATAGTTTGAATTAAATGGTTGTAACTGTTAAAAATGGGACGTAGTATAGGTGGAATGCATTAATTTGCTTTTGATTAATGCATAAGGTTCAAAATGGACGAATTAAGTAGAGTTCAAATCTTGAAATCATGGATTTAATTGGATTGCAAAATTCAAACTACACAATCATTTTTCTCCTATAAACACAAAACTAGATTAGATTCTAGGTCCAAATCCATGAACCAAACACCAGTTTGTCTTTGTACATCACACAAGAATGCATTGCTGCTCTAAATTAATATAGTCTTGTTTGGTTTGCCGGTTCAAATTGTGACGATTTGATCCTTTTTAATTTAAACTATGTAGTTTAAATTGCAATCTGAATTGACGTTCGAAAGTGTAAAATCTAAACAACGAATAAATTTTGAATTGTTATTTATATAGTATCAAAAAGAGTTAATTGTATTGTTGCACCCCCAATTATACAGTTTTTGTATAGTATACGTTGAATTTTTAATTTTGATAAAATGCACATTAAATTTTGAAATCATTGTCAATTGAAGTCAAATAGCTAATGAGCGTTAAAAAGTATGGACGATTTTGATCATAGGATTCACATGTAAGTTTTTGTAAGAGTACAGCTTATCATTTTAAGAGAAAAATTAAAGCTCAATATATGAAAAAGAGTACTAAATGAAAATTAAGTATATGTTTGTTTCATGCATTCTTTGAACTCAATGGACTCAAATTTGGATTCGAGTATCAAGAATCCTTTGAATAGGTGTTTGTTTCCCCCAAAAACCAAATCATTTAAGTATCAAGAATTTAAGTTTTTAGAGTTCTGATCCTCCTAAAACTTTTGATACTCGGATATCTTTGCTACAGTAAAATTAAAATTCTCTCTCCTATATTTGAGGAAAAAAATCACAACTTCTTCATTTGATATCCAATTGAGATAATTCTTTTTTCACTGTGTTCCTAATGAAGAGAGGAATAAATCAAGTTTAAGATCATTAACATTAAGATTTTATTAGATTTATTAATAAATCAAAAACTCTCTTCACTACCTCTCCAAACATAAATTCTAATTTCATTAACTCAAATCGAATAACAATTCGATTAAAACTTAAAGTACATCTAAACGTCAATTCAAATAACAATTCAAATCATTAACTCAAATCTTAATTCAAATCACACAAACTCAAATTGAATTACTAATTTAAATCCATTTACTAGACGGACCCTAAAAGTAGCCATTGGTTCTCAATTGCTACTGATTTCAAAGTCCATAGTATATTTGGTTAAGATTGAAAGTTTAGAATGCATTGTACAAACAAAAAAGTTCAAGGTGCAATAGCACAATTTACTCTATTAAAAATAAAAATTTAAGAAAACAAAAAAGTTACAGAAAAAACAAAAAGGTCAAGATCGGTTGAATTTAGGAGAATAAATTTTCAAATTGAAAGTTTGAGCATCTTCAAAATCATCTCGACAGTTCAAACTGAAGAACTAATTTGATATATATGCTAAACATCGGTTTGGGTTTTTGGTACATGGGTTTATGTGTAAACTCATGTACTAAACGCCACTTATTTTCTTTTACTTTTGTAACCTTGTTTGTGGGTAAAAATTAGAAGAAAGAAAGAAAGGTAAATAAAAGAAAGAGTAACACCAAACGGGCAGTATTGTATTACAATTGACTAGTAACAACTACCAGGATGTACATACATTGAATTATGAGGGCACGGTGACCAAATTAAATTCTTGGGCAAAGAAAAAGTCCGTCAGGTTATAAGGTCTAAAGGAGGACAGTGTGTATGTCTCACTTGGACATGTGCACAGTGCCACATTATACCAGTACAGCCAGGCGTGCGTGAGAGATTTTGGACTAGTCCACTTCTCCGTGTTCGACGAATGGTGTCTCGCACCAGACGAATACTGCTGATGTGCTGAGCTGGTTTTTGAGGTTAACCTCGATTAATTTTATAGAATTTTGAATCATCGGTTCGACATATACCAAACTAGGTTTGAACTGAAATCTTCTCCGTTCAAACGAGTGAATCAAACATACTGTTTTTGCTTTGACTATTTTTTCAGCATCTGAAGTATTATAGCTACCGGATCATAACTTGTTTTCTTCTTCTTGACCGGAAAATAATTTTGAACATATGGTACCACATAATATTTATTGGCATTTTTGCAGTACTACTACTCTTGGGATTTGCTAAATTTGGTCCGCTAATTGTGGGGGGGAAGATGGGCTTTATTATTATTATTTACTATTTTTTTTTATCTTTTTCTTTTTCTTTTACTAGTTTCGTGCTGTGCTTGGTTTTTTCCTTTTCTGTACATAGGGGTTTCATAATCTCCAGTACTGACCAGGTTCCACTGCATAAGTACGTGTGCAATTACTTCTTCAACCTCCAAGTTTCCAATTACTGGTTTGTGAAGTTTATCAGTACTCAGACTTTGCTGAGAACAATTTTGGATCAAATATCTATTCTTTTAGAAAATAATTAATCATGTTACAACAAAATGCACCCTCTAAAAACTGACATATATTGCATAATATATTTGTTTATGGAATATAATTGATGCAGTTTGATTAAGCAAATTATGGTGATCAGGCGACCCTTAACTTGATGAAAGGTTTTCTTCCCTTTATTTTAGTTTTTGAATAGTTAATCAATCACCAAATTCATAGTAGTTTTGTCCTTTTGGCTTTTATCATAGAGTTTGTTAGTCTTATTATCATTCTTAATATAAATTAATTTTTAGATTATAAATACTTAAATGAGCACTTAAGTTGTTGAAAAGGTGAGCCAATAATTAGCATTATATTTTATATTTCAACAGTTTCACTTCTAAAGATGTGTCTATCAAAATTAACACAAATATTAGCGTCTGCGACACGCAAACTGAATAGTTATAAAAGTAACCAATATAGTTAAAAATTTAATGACATTCGTGTAAAATTTACGAATCTAATAAAATTTGGGAATCTAATCACGCCTTCATAGAATTTAAGAAATTGCAGACGCAAGTAGTACAAAAAATCAATGAAATGTAAACGATCCCATTAATCTTTTGATGTAAACTAGGTAAGGTCATCAAACTTTATTAAAGTTTGATCATAAACAACTATAGGTAAAATTTGTCTGTATTTAATATCCACTAACTAAAAAAGAGAGAGTAGAAATTATTATCAAGTTGAAAGAATATGAATCTATGATTGACACTACTAATTTACTATAGAGCAAAAATTGAAAAAACGACGAAAGGATTTGGATCAGTTTGAAAGGGGCTTGATGTGAATGTAAAGGAATCAATTCTACTAATAACTGCTTAATTTGATAAATGGAGATTCAAATGCGTTCGAGTACAAAGTACGACGCATAATTTATTGATAGTGGGGACTGGATGATCAGACGGAAAATGACTAGCAATATATATAACATGATCATTAAATTGCGCGGTTGCAAATGCACATTTAAAAGTTGCAAAATATTGTAGTACTACTGCTAAAGGACCTTCAAATAGTGCAAATGGCCAAAGTCAATTCTGTTCTGTGCATAGGTGGCTAAATGGCATATCATGATCAGTAAAATTTCAGGGGTGTTTGGTAGGCTAGTTAGAACTATTTTTATTGTAGCATGCGAAAATTTTACAATGTAGCGATTTTTTTATTGTTATTGTAGCATATGAGAACTTTTACACTGTTTATAACTGAAAAAGTGGTTCAGACTATCACTTGCCAAACACCGTTTCTCTAAGCATCTTAATTAGTGGCCTTTTAGCCTCTCGCCGAGAAAAACTAAACAAATCAACCGTAACGTTACATTAATGGGGGAAAACACACATGGCAAGCAACCACGATATATATGTGTGTGTACTATATGAAATGATGAATAGATAGTGCAATTAATATAATTCCTCCGCATATAATAGTCCAATTTTTAGAGATCTGGTCATAATGTTTAATTAGCTAGTATAATTTTGTTTGGCAACCTAATTACAACTAGTAAGTTTCAAATACTACAGTATAAAACTCTTATATATTACAGTATAATGCTCTCACATCCTACAATGTTTTGGTTTCAAATTATATCCAACTATGTTACCAAAAAATCTAACTCAATTAACCGTAATAAACCCAAGGAAAAGAGAGAGAGAAAAATTAGAGAAGAGAGAGATGACCGGGATGACAGGGAAAGAAACCTTTGGAGGTAAGGGCGAGTCGACAATATTATTATAAAGAAGCATAAACTAGGAGATAATTAAACGAAATATTAAAATATATTTATATAGTTTTGGATAATTATTAATATAACCACAAAAGGTCATAAACTTGGAAGACTTACACTGTTCCTCAGTAAAGAATCCAAAAGTAGTAAATTAGGGATCAAAGAAGGAACCTCAAACCCTAGAAGAGATAGAGAGAAGGGGACTCACAAATGCTCTCACCGGGCCCGTTGAAATATACAAAAATGGCTGGGTCAGGGCCTGCCTGTCAATTCTTCAATCGCATTCGCGCCCCCACTTGAAGAAAAATGCTTGTCGAGGACGCAACATATCCTCCAAAATCTCAAAACCCCATCTTTAATTTTTTTTTTTACTTTGGTAAGTTTTTCAATATGTTCATCAGAATATAGTCATTTTATATATATAGCTTTTATTTTCTTGACACCTGTGGAAGACAGACTGGGTCAGAGACATTAAAGTTTTTGGTTAATTTTGATGCCTTGGATTATGATGGATAACCGTTAAGTGGGGTAAGCTTAACTCTCTCTCTCTCTCTTTCTTTCTCTGCTATTCTTTATTATTCTCCCCCTCCTCTCTCTCTCTCGAAAACTCTATATATTTACACACTCAAGCCCTCTCAATCCCTCACTAGTCCCTCTTCAAATGTTCTCTCTCCACTTCCCCTGTAAATATATCCCCTTAGGTTTCCCGTTTCTTCCTTTTCGTTGTTTCTTTTTAGCAGTCTTAGGTTATTTCGGGCTTCGTAAACAAAGCCACAGATGGGATTTGATTCTTTTTTCCTTTTCACAAAGTGGGTCTTCCTCAGTTCATATATCTAGACATCGGTTAAAACTATTAAAGCTATTTCTACTTTCAAGTCCCTTGCTTTTTAAACACTTTCTTAATTGAAATCCTTTTTTTTTTTTTCTGTTTTTAATTTTTTTCGCTTTTTTTTTTCATGGGATGGGATTTTAGGGTTAGGGTTAGGGTAAAAATGTTATATTTTGTCATGTGATGCGGATCTAGGGTTAGGGTTAATCCTGCTCGATTGATCATCGATCGATCGATCACTTGATCTTTCTTTTTCCTTTTTCCTTTTGCCCTTTTTTGCATGGGGTTAGTGGATGATGCTAATGATGAAGAAGATCTAAAAGGATAATAATACCAGTCACTATTTGCCACTGGAGCATCATCAAGATTCACAAGTGCTCTTTTTTGGGGAGTGCTTGCTTTTGTGGGGGTTATAATAATAACAATAATAATAATAATCCCTTTTGATCCATGTGAGAATCTTGATGATGCTGCAGCGACAATATTTGACTAACAAATGCTACTTTCATATTTATAAGTTTTATGATGATTTTCATGACACAAGCTTCAGAATCATGCACGGAGGTCATTGATGCAAAGTTTTTCTGCAAAGTTTGATGTTTAATACATTTAATAGCTCAGGTAATGAACTATTTATTTGAATCACTAAAGAAAATTCTGTTTTTTGTTTTAACAGTGATTTGCTGATATTTTTTGAGCAGTATTTTTATTTGTATGTTTGTAGCTAACGTACACAGTTTGTAATAATAGCCATGGTTTGGGCTTTGTTCTTTGTTTTTATTTACAAATATACGTGATGAATAGGATAAGAAGTAAACAAAAATAATAATAATAATTAAAAAAGTGTAAACGACAGTTATATCCATGCAGTGCCTTGATATTTAACTTCTCTAGAGGTTCAAAAAGGCCTTTTCAAGTGGTTTCATTGATCTTCTCACGGGTGTTTTCTGTATGTTGTTTATTTGAAGATATTAGTAGTGTGTGTACATACATACATACATACATATATATATATATATATATATATGAAATTGAAATTCGCGGATGCTTTCATCATTTTCTAAGCACTTTTCTCAGGTACTCTGAAGAAGATTATCTTTTTTTTTTATTTTTTTTTTGAACTCTGGATCTCAATCTTAGTCTGGATCTGTGTGTATGTCTATCTATGCCAGCTTTCAGATCGGTGTCCAGCTTTCTCTCTCTCTCTCTCTCTCTCTCTCTCTATGCAGTGGAAGTATTGTGGTTTAAGTCATGAATACAATCCTTTTGTTCCTGTTGTACATTAAAACTATGCAGTCTTTGGCCGTCCTCTTTGGCTTTGGTATCGAATCTTATTTCTTTTAGCCACCCACTTTTTTTTTAGAATGACTTCTCATCCCAAGCTTTTATAATACATATATACATATACATACATACATACATACAAACATATATATATAGCAAAATTTTCCGGTAGATTAGGCTTTCTCTTCATTACTAAGTTACTACGCAATTGGGTTTCTTGAATTTACGCCGTACATGCATGAGATAGATCTAACCAGTGAATTCAAATTTTGCAGCTTGGGAGGATAAGGTGTAAACCTGTTTATACATACATACATACATACATATATAGCAAAATTTCCCGGTAGATTAGGCTTTCTCTTCATTACTAAGTTACTACGCAATTGGGTTTCTTGAATTTACGCCGTACATGCATGAGATAGATCTAACAAGTGAATTCAAATTTTGCAGCTTGGGAGGATAAGGTGTAAACTGGTTTTCATTTGCTTTGGACATTGGCCCTTTAGGGGTTTGGTCATGAAGCTCATTTTTATTGTCGTAAGAGTATAGAAACATAGATGCAGATCGACATATTTTCGATAAATGACATGCTGAGTGTTAAATAGTAGGAGCCTCAGATATTCACAAAATTTTCCAATATATATATAGGTTTAGTTCGATACAAGGTTAATAGGGTTTTGCTCTTTAGCAAAATTTAATTCCGTCTTTCTTTTATCTAAATATTGATTTTGTTTTGTACATTCTGTGCATACATGTGAGAATTTTCGAAACAGACACACGCACATATTTGACTTTTGTATTAGAATTTGTATATATGTTTAATATTATTCTAGTTTATTACTTGCTTCTGTTCTTTTTTTTTTTTCTTAAATACTTTTCAGAATATGGTTGATCAGTATCAAGTCATAAGCGCCAGAATCATTTGAATGTGCACAAACTTATTCGAAAAAAAGCTAAGAACACGAATATGAGTACATATTCTGACTTAATTTAATATTCTTATTTCCAAAAGAAAACAAGATTTTTCGATAGAAACACTAGTAGAGCATGCAACAATAGTAATTGTTCCAAGGAACTTCCCTCGTATATAAAACATACGATACCACAAGAACCATGTCTAAACAAAACAACCAAAAAACTAATGTTAATTGATGATCCATTTATTTATGTGGGCTCTTTTCATCGTCCAATATTTCATGTATAGCATGTCGATTCACCCCGATATACTTCGTTTACTTGCATATATAGCTATCAAATTGTTGAAGTACTTTTCTTACAAGCCAAAATTGATAAGCATTAACGTTTAATGAGACATCCTTCTTAATTCGAACACTTAGATTGGACAGGGTCTCATTTGGTGCTTCTCCTAGATTTTCTTCTAGTTAAGAATTACAGTCTTCATTGGCTTTCTTTTGTCGGATTTTTGAGTCATAGATCTCCAAATTTTATAACTTTTAGTACTTGGGTCCTTATTTTTAGAATTTAGACACTTAGTCCTTAAACTCTTAATTTATTGACATTTAATCCTCACTTTAAGAATTTAGAGAATCAGGTCCCCAAACTTTCTATTTATTGGTATTCTAAGTCTTCATTTTAAGAATTTGGATATTTAAGTCAACGAGTTCTCAATATTTTAAGGCTTTTTGTTTTTTTGTCCTAAGAACGTATATTTTTTAACAAAAATATCCACAAAAGCTTTTTTTTTTTTGTATTTTTAAGTATAACTTATTTTTGTCTAAAATAATTCTTAAATGTCCTAAAAAATTAATTATGATGATTACTGACAAGTAATTGATTATAAACAAAAAAAATTCACATATGTCATCAAGAAAATTAGTCATCCATTCCATTATATTTTAGCTAATTTGGTTCAAATTACAATAATAAAACTAAAGACCAACACAACAATTAATTGTCCAATGATATACTATTCAATTACATGCTTTTTATTATCCTCAATTATAATAAAGATATTAAGGAAAGAAAAGTGTATATATTAAAACAACTAAATATTTTTGGATTACAATTATTATTTACATCATTGTAATTTGGTAAAAACTTACTAAAAATAAAATTGAATGCATATTTATAAGTTTCTCTCCTTTTTTATTTATAATCAATCTTTCAATTCATTGTCATTAAATTTATGTTGGGGCATTTAAATATTATTTTTAGACAAAAAACAATGAGTCATAATTAAGAAAAAAAAAAAAGATAGCTTGGGGACCTTTTGCTAAAAATTACTTTTTCAAGACGTAAGGACATAAAGTCTCAAAATATTGATATTTTTTATGTAATTTAATAGTAAAAATTAGTTCAGGACTAATGGTGCTAATAAAAAAAGAGTATGGCGACTTAAGTATTTAAATTCTTAAAATGAGGACTAAAGTGCTAAGAGATTAAGAGTTTTGGGGACTAAAGTGCTAAGAAATGAAGAGTTTGAAAACTTAAGTGTCTAAATTCTTAAAATAGGAACCAAAGTGTCAAAACTACAGAATTTGGAGATCCCAAACGCAAAAATCTCTTCTTTTAGTTAGGCGTTTTCATTGTGTTTGTTTGTTTGTTTCTTTCTTTTTTCTTTTTTTTTTTTCATTGCTCGTCTTAGGTTTTATTTTGGTCATTAATTAGCGTTATCTCTTCAAGATGTAATATTTATTTTTCAATTTTTGTATTTTTTTCTTTCATTCTAATAAATTGGTGAGGAACTTGGTACGAGATAAGAATTTTAGCGGATACCAACGTTATTTGCATTGGCATGTGCTGTTTATTGGTACTAGTTGAGCTCCATTGATTCTTTTCTAAATCCAATTGACTTTTTGTTAATCTACAAAAGCTTCATTATAAACAATAAAGAAGTTATTGAAGATATAGCCTCGTACTAAATTCACATCTGAAAACACCAAAAGTGAAGGGTTTGAATTCTACAGCTTAAGTTCAAAAAACAAAGAAAAACAAAAGAAGAAATCAAATTGGTATAGAAAAGGGGTAGTTTCATAAATATGCCTTGTAGTATTTTTTTTTTTTATAATTTATCCCTCTATTTTAGAAACTACACCGTATTTTTTAATTTGAATAACATAATTCAATTTCATCCCTTTTGCACTATGAGGATAAAAAAGGGAAAAAGGCAAAGGTACTCTGATTTACTTGTTTTTTAAGTTCAAATGTACTCTTATTTAGATTGAATTTATTTCTGAAAAATAGTTTTCCTAAAAAAATGTAATAAAATTATTCTAAACATAAAGCATAATAATTCATTTTTTTTTCTTAAGTTTTAGCTTTGTTTTACTGATTTTTATGTTTTTCAAAACATTTAACATTTTTTTAATAAACTTTTTAAGGGTACTTTTATTTTTTACCTCCCATTTTTTTTGTCCAGAAAATGCATGGGGGATGAAATTGGAAGAATTTTTTCTAATCCGAAAAAATACATTTGCACTTTATGAAAATAGAAGGATAAATTGAGATCAAAATCTTAAAACTAGAAGGTATATTATGTAATTAATTAAAAAATAATAGTAAAAAAAGCAACGTTGCAAATGGGCATGCATCAGTAAAACTTGAATCTCAAGGAAGAGTATCTGCTTTATGGTTTTTTTTTTGTTATGTTAAATTTGCACCCTGCTGTCATCTCTCCTTTTGATAATTATGCTATCATGTTTTTTTTTTCAAAATTATGTTAAATGTTCTTTTTTCAAAATTTATTGAAGTAAATAGTAGGTTTTGAAAATATTTGTAGTAAATTTTACTTATAAAAATATTTTTTACTTTTCTATTCACTACGAGTAAAAAAATATTTTACTAGTATATTTTCTCTTTATTGCTATTCACTACAATTTTTTAAAAAATTTAATATTTACTTCAAAACGTTAAAAAAAATAATATTTCTCTCATTCGACCTTGTTTTTATTATAGTTTTTGATCCATTTCACTTTTAAAATTAAACCTAAAAGGACCGAAAAAAAACATCTTGGCAGGACCTGAATTTTTAAATTAGTAACTTAAAGGTTGATTATTTTACGTATTTCAGATGTGTATTTGTTCACTTTATGTCTACTAATGTACAGACATTTTATGTAATTTACTTAGGAAAAAGAAAAGGATTATACGATATTACTTGTTTGATGAGATGGGCAAAGTTGATATGAAATACAGTTTTTAGTGGGGAAAAAAAAATCCCTTTCATATTTTACGCGTGTGTATATATACATTGCTAAACTAATTTGTATATTGTGTATGATCACTAAATAAGATTCCACATGGTCTAACCTTTAAAAGTGCTTTGCGATATCGTTGGTCTCTGTGTATATTATATTGCGTCCTTAATGTTCCTACAATTCATCTATTTGAGAATCTACATTGCAGTGGGAGATCCTAACCAGGCTGCTAAACTCGATCGTTGGATAAGCAAGCATATAACCAAAGAATCTGTTGCAGCGGAATTGGAAAGATAGAAGCTTAGTGGTCTAACATGGACGGAGGATTCTAAATCCACTTAAACAGCCCCTTAAGAGGGAAAATCCCCGGCTAAGAAAGAAAACAATTTTGAGTTATTATCTTTCATTAGCATAATGCAATTTTGATTAATTAATCTGACAATCTTCTAACTGCTAACGATACAAAAATAATAATCAAAACTGCATAACAAGCTATAATAAATCAAAACCAGCATAAAAAGCTAAGATTAGAGTTGGTGTTAGTTGTGTACTTTTATTATTCAAAATTTTGGCCTTAGCTAGCAATTTTCCAACTTCCAACCTTTGTTGGTGCTGACCCCAAAATGCTTCAAAGCTTCAACAACATCGTAATGCTAGGAAGGCCCACAAACACTCGTGTTGTCTTGTTGTTGGGCCACTTCTTTTGGACCTTCAAAAAGAACTACCTTTTACTGTTTGACCCATATCTAACGCTAACAAGGCTTAAATATCTGGCTGGAATCGTGTATCCACCGTATAGGAATGCCTTTTTTTTTAATTTAGGATGAGAGACTCAAATGATGAAATCAAGTGTAGAAATACAGTTAGATTATGTTTAAATATACTATCTTTATAGGAAATTTAAGCTTAGTTTTTTGCATCAATGCAACCTAATCAACACAAAAATATGGAGGAATTTTAGAGGATGGCACGAGGGAATTCATTCTTAAAGATGACAGTTTTGGCAATCATTTTCTCTCATCATATATCATCTTAAGAAAGGTAAAAGAGCGTCACAAAACTAAGAAGTGAGTTTTTTTTTTTTTGAAATAAAGGTGATTTGATGAGGGCATATTTCCTAGTTGTTCTAAAAAATTTATCTATTTACATATAATAGCTAGTTTAATACTGACAGAGTTCTAAGAGAATGCACAAACTAAATAGGAACGTTAAAGGGGACGTTATCTAATTTTCTCTATCTTTGTAAACAAGAACAACAATAGCAATAATAATAATAATTAAATATTCAGCTAGTAGCAGGCGCAGAGGGAGGTTAGGCCCCGGGGGCGGGGGCTGCCCCCTTATATTTTTAATAATTTATATTTTTGCCCATAGCTTTTCAAAACTTTTCATGTATGGCCCCGTTTACAAAATTTTATATATGCCCCCCGTAGTAACAAACATTTTCCCTATTTAATTCCTATTAAAATTATTTTTTATTTTTGTTATTAATTTTTTTTTTGTTTCTAACTTGCTCCATCATGATAGTGTTTCTCTAATACACCTCTATTAAAGTATTTTTTAGTTCTCTAAAATAATAGTATTTTTTAAAATAAATATAGCATTCATAAACATATTTTTCTAATTACCTTATTGAAATAATTTTTCTTGACCGTGTTTCTATTTAAATCTCTCTTTTCATGCATTTTTAAATGCTATTTTCTTTTTTATACTCTCTAAATAATTTATTGATAATTTTGCCCCATCAAAATCATTTTTTATAAGTGTTCTACTCTTTTTTTTTTTTTTTTTTTTACTAAAACTAAACTCAAAAGAGAATAGTTAACCAAGAAAAAATTAAACTTTTAAGAATTTATATTTATGTAGCAAAAAATTTCAATAGATTGAATATACTTGTTCTTCTAACTATTTCATAGTATTGAGAGTTTTACACTATTTATAACTAAAAAGATGATGGGAACCATTTTTGTCAAATAGAAGGTAAAAATTTTTCATTCCTTGTCTCTACTTTTACCTTCGCAATCTATTGTTTTTCTTCTTTCTTTTTTTCAAACTAACTAAGTTTTCAATAGGACCTAATTCATTTTCTAGTTTAGAGTCTTAAAATTAACAATTTGCATTATAATATAGTCTTAACTAGCTCCAACCCTATTAATTTTAATGAGATTCTTATCAGAGAAGTGTTGTATAGTTTTTTTTTTTCTTTTTTTGCTTATTTTTATCTATTTCCAATTTAGGAAATGACTTGATTTTAGAGAATTTGTTAGTGTTGAGTAATTTATCTGATTCTGTGCTTGTAAATGAATTTATATAGAGTCTAATTCATAGTACTCATTACTAGTAAACATTCTCAGTTTTCCTAGTCCATAAATGTAGGCGTAACACTGAACCACATTTAAATCTTTTTTATTTTATTTTATTATTTATAAATAAAGAGTATTACTAATGATAATGAGTTTTTTTTTTGTTTGCCAACCCTAACCCTAATGATAACGAGTTAATTTAAAGAAATAACAATGCGTTTGATTTTGGAATGAATGTTTACCTTAAACTCAAATTCAAACGCCAAAGACAATGAACAAGCTAAAGTGAAGGAGCAGCAGTACTTGTATGTCTATGCATGAAAAAATGAATTAGGATCTTGTTGTTATGGAATCCCCAAGTTGGGCAAATACAATGCCTTTGCAAACTCCAAAAGAAGAAACAATAATTTTTTTTTAACTTTGAGTACTTCCTTGCTTTGCATTAAAGTTATGGTTTAGTACACCTCATTTATTGCGCGTGTTATTTTTTCATTTGGAAAATAACCCATGAGGGCATTTTCTACTTGTCCAAATTTCAGTCCTATGTACATGCATTAGCATATAAGACGATGTCTGTTACCAACATCGCAATTTGATCCCATTTATTGCAAGTTTATTATATTTTTTTTTTGTTCCTAATTATTTTCATGGAAGAAAGTGAATCTAATTTTTAGAGTTAGAGAGTTGCCTTTCAGTGATTGATGACTTTATTGCTTATGATTGAACTAATTAATGATTGGAAGATGCACAATGTTCTATATATATCTATAAGTTTTTTTTTAATTTTTATAACTAGTTTCAAATATGTTTGTTGAGAGATTGAAGATTAATAAAACAAACCCTGATAAATTATGATTAAAAATTTATAATTTGAGAAGATTGGATTCGCAAAAGTAGAAGGAACAACATCTTTCTTTTTTTTTATTCCCCATAAACAATTCATGATCTTAGCATCAGACAATCTGATAAAGCAGAGGCATAAAATCTCGTCCAATTTAATCATGATCATAATATCACAAATACAAGCCAAGAAAAAGGGACCCCAAAATAAAATATGATGTATTCAATCATCTAAGGAGATTTTTGTCGCTTTAATTCATGCATGTTTTTTAATTCGTTCTCTTAAATAGACAAAATTGAGTAAAATGAGCTTTCAGTACTCAAAACAAAGATATAGGGAATAACGTCTCTTGTCCCCTATTCCTCTTCTTCTTCTCCTCTCTCTCTCCTCTTTCTTGTGCTCAAAGTTTGACTGCGTTTTGGTTGGTTCTCTCCTATTTTTTGGTCGTTTTCTGATATTCCATATATCGGCATTTGATCGGCCACCAATATGAATCTTTTTTCTGAACATGTCATGCTCACATGGAGGCATGTGATGGATTCGCATCCCACTTGATGAAATATACAACAAATGTTGCGATGCCAATATCATATATATATATATATATTTATTTATTTATATATATATATACACACACACATATATAAATATACCTTCTCTTGTATATATATAATTTCAGAAAGGACAAAATTAAGCCTTGTTTTGACCAGATGAGAAATAGGATCTTGTTCTTTCCATAACTAATGGTTATAAGATAATATTTACTAAGATTAAATTGTGCTCTCGATGAGGCCCTAGTTAGCATGCAGAATCTTATGCTATCACAATTCACATGTTTACTATCTTATTATACGAGAGTTTGGAAGTGAACTAACTTTGTTTCTTGTAAGGATTAATGTTAACAGCATGATTAGTTAATGGTAAGTATTTAGCTTATACCCTGTTTTTATATTTCCCTGGTTCTTCCTGTACATACTTTTTTGTCTCGTTATATATTTTGCCAATTAGTTTAGTTTTTGACAAATCAACATAAAAACTGTCAAGTAGTGTAATAGCTAGATACATATTTACCGTGTGCTTGACATTCTCAGTTCAGATTAAAACTTTTAGTTGTTACAATATAAAACTTTCACAATTGTTACTATAGTGTTTTAAACTAATTGGTTCTATTTAATGCTTCCAAACTTCGTAGCTAGGATTGGATTTAAGAAAAAAGAAAAGAAAAGACTTGATGGACAGAAAGTAAGGAAAAGCAGACACATGATAATTTGCATTGCATTGAATTTATCATGTATAAAAATTATGCAGTCATTTATTTCTAAGACCTCTTATATTCGCATGACTCTCATGTATGTACAATGTGTCACGCTTTGAGACTTATCATAGCTCTAATTTTCGGTACTATATGGTTATTTATATATCCTCAAAAATAGAAATGTATGTAACATGGTTCATGCATAAGATTTAAAGCCCATTGTTGAACTTGGTTCGAATTTAAAAATTTTGATTCAAACCAATTTTGCTATAATATTTTTGCTCATAAAAGTCAAATTGTTACAATATTTTAGGGTTAAATCTTTTATTCAGACTGACTTTTTAAGCACCTTATTAACTATTCCAGACTCAAGCGAGTAAATCAAATACTCAGTTCACTTTCTTGGACGTTCATGGCCATTAATTTCAGTTAAATTACTTGTACATGTTGACATACAAAATTTGACCATCAAAAAGAGTTGTAGGGTAGTTGGCATGGTGGTTAGAACTATTAGTTAAAACTATAAACATGATAGTATGTGAGAGCTTTTACAACTATAAACATGATAGTACGTGAGAGCTTTTACACTATAGCAACTTTTTTTTTTATTATAGTATGTAAGAGTTTACACTATTTTTATCTAAAAGTTAATTAAAACTAATTTTATCAAATAGGCTATTATTAATATGATAAGCAAAAGAGAAAGATACTTTCACACTAAAAATTTCTAATCGCCGTTTTCGTAACAGAATATTTTGCACTATGGTGTCACTATGACACCATCCAATGAACATTGCATTAATAGTATATTGGAACTGCTTCCCACTAAGTGAAGTGTTTTCTACTGTTGGTCAAGATTACGGTTGATCTTAATGCAGAAAACAATGCATTTTATTGTTATAAAAAAGAAAATATATACATATATATACAGAGATGTACAAGTTGATGTTTATATATTCTTTTTCACGGAAAGTGGTAATTTATGCCCTTTATGGTCTCTAACAAGCAAAAGATATTTCTGCAAAAGGAAAAAAGATATGTTACTCGTGGAGAATCACCAATTTTGTCTGAGAATTACTCGTTTGGATTAAAAAAAAAAAGAAAAGAAAAAAAAACTGAGTTTTTTGCCAGTTCTGGTTTTGCAAGTGAAGCTTTATATATTTGTTTTTGCTTTACTGTTTCTCCTTTTGGTTTGAGTGGCAATAAGCATCTCAACGCTTTGGCAAATAAAGAACGACCACCTAGTTGACATGAATGACGTTAGCCACATAGCTAACGACGAGGTCGGTCGCCAAGATGACGTGGATGAGATTGGCCATATAGCTGATGACGTTTACCTAACCAACACGAACTAGGTCGGCCACTTAGTTGAAGAGTACAAGAAGTATCTCCCTTAGCCAAATACGGATGAGGTCAGCCACGAAGCTACAGGGGTAGCCAAAGAGACACTCAATCATATTCACCTAAGCCATATTAACCTCGGCTATGTTTACCTCGGCCATGTTCATCTATTTACCTTGGTCATGTTCACCTCTGCTATATTCATCTCAGGTTATATAAAAAATATGCCAAAATCATCACAACGTTTGACTTGGAAAATAGATAACTACAAACCTATTTAAAATTCGAGAATCATAAAAAACAGTGTTTAATATTTAAATTGATGTGACACCCGTTATTCTTCTAACGGGTATTGAGGTAATTAAATTAATTTTTAGTGTATAAAAAAAAATTGCTTCATTTAAATTTAATTTATAATATTTATTTTTATCTATTTTTAAATTTTCTAAAATTCTCCTATATTTATTTAGTATGATTACTAAAAAGCCTTAGAACTTCTAATAAATCTCAAAAATGTCATATTGGCATTATGTGTGTTAAAGTCTTTAGATGAGACATAAGGATATCTTTTCCAACTACTCTTGACCCTCATTTTCTTTATTTCCTCCGTGACATGCTTCAACATGTCTCCTCCGTAATTGTTTCTATCACTTCTCTTCAAAGACTTCATCTCTTCTTCCTTTCTCTTCCACGGTTCCCACACTCTTCTTCTCATTTCTTTGCTGAAGCAAAATACTTAGAGAACTTCTTCAAGGCAGCCATAAAAATCAGCCACCATCACCTCCATTTGAGCAAGAATTTCAGTCATACCGAAGTAAAGGAACCTGTTTTGAAGCCATTTCAAGCTTCCAACTAACCATAATCCGAGGTTAGAATCTTATGAACAAATTTAGTCTTTCATTTATAAATTTTCTTTTATACTAAAGGATTATTCAAATTTGCGTTCTTAAACCTAAGTATATGTTTGTTGCTATTTTGGAGCATATGTATGAAGTCTAAGTGTATATGCCCTAGACAGAAAATTTATATTGTTAAACTTTGTAATACCTCTATGGGCAGTGGCTTTTTCTTGAAATTCTAAGATTAAATTAAAATGAATTTTATGAATTGGTTTGCATATTTGAAAAGTAGCATCCTAGGCTTTCTAACGAGCTATCATAAACCTAAATCGGAGTTGTATATTATTTTCTAAGAATTATTCAATTTTTGTATTGGAAACTAGTAAATCTGCCAGTTTGTTATGGTATACCAGCTGCTAACCTGAACCAAGAACCCATCTTTGCTCACCACCTAATTCTTTAATGTCTTGCAACCTTTCCAATATTATCCTAAGTGATTGATGAATCTTATTAGGGACTAAAACATATAGATTACTTGTTCACATTTTATATTGTGTTAAGACAAAAATTGTTTACTGTGGTATTCAAAAGAGATTTATATAAAAGCTTTAATGGCATACTAGTAAGATAGGTTTACACATGATTTATTTATGAATGTAGTTGTATGTTGTGCTTTAGTTTTAATTGTCCTTATGCACGCCTTAGGATCAAGGGAGTATGGAGCTAACGTTAATTGATTCTAGGATTAAAAGATTGTTGATAAGCTTGAAAGGTAGGGATTCTATTACTCATCTTTTGTGAGGTTTTGGTAAATTAAATTTGATTGTTTTATGTTGTAAAATATGTATATTGTATAGCGATAAATATAATGATTTGACATATGTTATAAATTGAGAAGCATGGTTAGGAAATTGACTCTATAAATATAAATTGAATACAAAGGAATAGTGAGATGTAAAAAGGGCGACGGTTACGTCCTTGGGCACGAATACCCTAAAAGGAAAAATAGGAGGAAGGTGATGACGCTTCCTTGGGTTGAAAGTCCCAGAACACACTGTACAGGAATTGATTTGGTGAGGACTCGGGGCTTGATGTCCCCTCACCGGAACACCCTTGGAATGTTTATAGGGTGATCAAGTGCGCCCACTTGGGTTTCGATGAGTTGAGTGATACTCAATTTAACATGGATACCTAGGAACAATGATGATTGGTAATATTTGTATAAATGTGTAATTATGACACTTGGTAATGATTAACTACGGTATCCATAAGATGTGATCATAATAAACCTCATAATCTGGAATATGATGTAACTTACTAACCATGCAGGTTTTAATGTGGTAATGATAAAAACCTAAAGGTGAGTAATGGCTTTCTCTACTGAGCATAGTGTCGCTCATTCCCTTATATTTTTTATCTTTTCAGGACTCACTAAGTGTGAGGTGGCTACGAGAAATATAGTTGAGGAAGTGATGTAGCTATATTACATTGGGACTGCTTCAATTGTTGAGAATGTTCTTCGTGATAATGTAAGCATCAATTGTTACTTTCTGTGACTGTATTACAATGTGTTGAGGGTTAAAATGATGATGACAACAGTTTATATTATTAAATTTAAGGTGCTACATTAAAACTGTGGTTTATTTGTCCTTTATATTTTTATTTTTGAGTTGAGAGTTTTCATTTAAGTCCCGGGCAAATTTTAATTTTTAAGGTTTTACTTTTATTATTTATTTTTATTTTATCTCATTAAAAACTGTTAACCCTCATATAGGGGCGTTACAATTGAAGATCTTCAAGATGGCAAAAAGCACTTAATCTTATCCAAATCTACAGGGTTCCAGATACGTAGAAGAGATAAACTCAACAGAAGATCTCATCAAAGTCATCAAGTCAGTTAGATAAGAGATTATTTTGTATTTAAATTTGAATTGTAACAATAGAATCGGAATATGACCAACCTAATAACTATAAATAGGGGCTAGCTTTAAAGAGCAGCCTAAGTCCAATTCTTGGTATAAGCCCTAGCATTAGCTTTGTAAATTTCTCATAGTGTAATCTTACTACGCGAGAAAACCCATACTGGATGTAGCCTTCAATAGAAGCAAATCATTTTGAATTTTTGTGTTCTTGCTATTATTTTCTCATTGCTTTATTTACTTCGCACATGAGTGATTATTTTTGTGAGAAATTTGAGAGAATATTGTTAAATGAGTTTTGCCCATCATCAATATATATATATATATATATATATATATAATATGTGTATAATGCATGTTGTGTATAACACAGGGGTAAAGTATATGATCTCTTACCAAAGGGCATATGCCTATATTAAAAAGCTTCCTTTGTGGTCCGTATTAGGTTTGAATAGAAAATCAAGAAAAAGAGGAGACGGCGGGGAAGGACAAAACATTGTTGTTAATTAGTGAAAAAGATCGCGTGATTAAGGTCGGTTAAGTCGAAGGGATCGGGGGATTAACCACCCGCATGCATGATCCAAGATTCCCACAAGTGAATATAGATTTCTTTAATTTGGTTGTTAAAAGCTCTTCATGTGGTGGATGAGCTAATTAACATTAAAAACCTTCTTTTGTTGTTCATAGGGAGAGAATTTTGAATGGTTCAAGTTTACTTAATCACAAGTCAAACACAGAATACCACCATATAATACAACAGCAATTAAAAAGGAAAAAGAAAAATTAATCAAGATGAATATTTTTTGAGAGACTGTTCCCAGTTTGATGAACATATAGCATGCTAAAAGCTGCTGCAAAAATTTTTTTGGGAGAGAAATATGTTATTAATTTAAGCCTAAAAGCAATGATAATACAAATTATAATAAAACCATAAAAGGATCTATGCATAGAAAGTAAGCCAAACATACTCTTTTGTTCCTGATCTATCATCTATTTATATAGTCAGCCAAATTTGAGTAAAATTGGAGCAAATCTCCCAAAAAAAGAGTGGAACAGTTCTCAAAATTAAGATCATCCTTTAATACATTTATAGCTTGTTTGGAACATGCTTCGAACTATTAAAAAAAAAAAAAAAGAAGCTAGTTTGAACCAGTTTGGTTATAATGATTTTTCTAATAGAATTTAAATTTTACAGTGTTTTAGGTTCCAACAGTTGGTTCAAACATTGTTCCCAAACGAACAATTACTCTTCACTGGTGAATATTATCCAAGTGTAAAATGACAATGCACAATAGATCCTTTGTTAATTTTGTCCATGCAAATAAAGTATTGTTTTGTAAATCTTTGATGTTTAGCTAATTACAATGTTATATATGGGAACTGAAAAGACTATTATTCTTATTGCTTGTCTAAATATATCTCATTCCTTTACGAACACACATTTTTTTCATAAAAGCCACAGTGTTCAAACCCCTATCCTGTCTACCCCGTGAAGTATTATAGTAATTGATCCTGTTGACACCTTTATTATTACAAATATTGCATATAGACAAGGCCACATTGTCTTCATATGAATTCATTATATGTTTATCACAATTCACATAATAAGGAATATAATCAAATTTTGGATAAAAATACCAATAAATGTTGAATACTTTCCTCACTGTTTTTTCTTCTGCTGGTACTTTTTGTTTCTTTTCACAAGCTTGCGACAATCATATTGAAAAAAAAAAAAAAAAGCATAGAGAGAGAATATGACCTTTTGAGTTTTGTAGTCTCAAGCAATGCAAATTTTAAAAGCACTCATCCATGAATATTTAATATATAATAATACAATGAGCTGGTAAGCACATCCCAAAAGAGAAGAAATTATTAAACTTTGATATTAATGTGTTTCCCCATAATTAGTGGTCCCAATTTCTATATTCATACTTTGCAAGGGGGACAAAAGAAAAGGCCGAGACCGAATAAGACAAAAATTTTGCCATTAAACAAATTAAAAAAAAAAACTCCATTGACTAAACGTCAAATAATGCAATAATACGAAATCATGAGGCCATGGTCTTGCATTCAGGCCGTGGAGTTAGTTACTTAGGCTAAATCAAAAGGTTTTGTCTGCGGCAGCATGCTTATTGCATTTAATACAGGAACTTTGAATGGTCAAGTAGTGCGGTAATTGATGGAAAAAGGCAAAATCAAAAGATTCCTGTACAATCCAATGGGAGAAAGCTTGGTGGAAAATATTTTTGGACTTATTGCTCCCTGGTCCATCAACATTTGCATGCAAAAAGATAGCTCCTCCCTTCATTATGTCCATATTTTCATGCAAGCCAATATATCATGATTCACGAAGTTGAATTTGAAGGGAAAAAAAAGGTTAATATTTTTTTTCTTTCTTGAATTATGTTGTAGGATATTTTTTTAAAAAAGAGAGAGAGAGAGAGAGGGAATCCTTTTGATAGAGAATTGAGTCATTAGATTAACTTTTTAATAATTTGAAATGCCACTAAAAGCAGTTTTGTATCGTGCAATGTAAATTTTTAACAGAAAAAGTCACAAATCAAACTGTTAAAATCCTAACCCGAAAGCTAAAACATCCTGGTCTATTAGTGGAGCAAATTGTCTTCTCCACCATAAGAATTCCTAAAAAAATACTCAACTGTTAGTATAGATAGATGTTTAAAAAGCTTCACAATTCAAAGAAATATAATCAAAACTTAGCATTTAAAACTATGTGCGGCTTAAAACTAGAAAAAAAATTACATAATGTGTTTATTTATGTTATATTTAAAAACATTTATGTCACATTATCACTCATATTATATGTTTAAGTTATAAAAGAAGATGTCACACTTAAAGATGTATTTATAAAAACTAAAAATTTTAAAAGAGGACATATATAAAAATTCGCTTAAAACTATACCCTTAATTTTTTTCCGTCCCTTACTATTATTTTTTTTTTCTTATTTATTTAAGCCAAAGTGAAGATATGATTAATGATTGGAGGATTCCGCCGAACGATGAAGGAGAACACGACTGAATTGGACTTTTGGAGTTCATTGGATTTGGGAAAATCCATGATTGGCCATTAGACTGAAAGTAACATTTTCAGTCAAAAAAACCCCAAGGAAAAAGTGTACGTGCCTCAAAGTAAGATACTTAGTTTATTAAACACTTTTCTTCCTCAATTGACCGTGGTCTAAGATAAGAACCTTTGGCGAGAAATTTGCCCATCCTAGGGGAAGGTAGTAAACGGAGAATCATAGTCTTGGATTTCTAGCCAGCAAAGCAAGAAAATCTCATGTCTATAGGGATTTTGTTGTAAAAGGAAGGTTAAAAGTGAAGCAACCCTCTTTTTTAGTGGAAATAAGTTAATTCAAAAAACCTCATTTTGTTCATACTTCATAAAATTGTTACCTTATGTGATATGTATAATATACATGTATGGTTTTTTCACTATCCTTTTCAACGGATTTTTTTTTTATAACATATAAAAGTGAAAAACGTAACATGTTATTTACTAAATAAAAGCTTTACTTTATAACAATTGAAATTAATAAGTTGAAATTTTTTTACTATATATGTTTTATATATATATATAGAGAGAGAGAGAGAGGGCGTGGGATATGTAGAAAACTAAGAGAGAAAAATCCAATATCCATGGATTTTGTGTTTGTCTGAGTGCATTTAACCAAATCAGTGAAGTAATATGGGCATTGATTTGATAGCAGACTAATGAAAAAAAAAAAGAAAAAAAAAAGAAAAAAGAAAACCGCAGTATACGTACAAGAAACAAAGACCCAATTAAATGAAACTTATAAAAAGCTTCAGAGCTGATAATTTCACAGTCCTCAGCAGGGAGAGGTCGCTTTTTTACCGCTAAGACATGAATATGTGTAAGAAATGGAATAGAAAGAAACCAATCAATGAAGACACTTTTTGTATTGAGAATTGAGAATCACACAATATATGTCCCATATTAACAAACGACCAGTCAACACTGATTTGGTACAATTTATTAAAGAAGGAATTAGGCAGGCCGTTCAACTAAAGCTAGAACGGTGAAGATCACAGGTCACTGTGTTAATAATATTCTAAAAGTTTTCTTTTTTGTTTTTTATTTTATTTTATTTTTTTGTTAATTCTTGAAGCCGTCAAGGAATGAGAGCGAAAGCCGAGGTGGTATTTGTGTTACTTCATCATCAAATAATTGTCCCGAATTTAACTTTAGATGAGCCAATGGGTTCATAATATTTACAGGTGGTCCTGTTGAACCATAATTATTTGAAGTTTAATAGGATGTTTTGTCTTTTCACTTTTAATTTAACTAAAATTTTTATCTGTTATAGTATTATAATGTATGGTGTTTTGGCAATTTTCGTTTCAATCAATACGTTTGAATGCTCTGACGTATTATAGTGTCAAGAAAAAATAAACAACAGTGTAAAACTAAACACCTTATTATTTGTTTGAGCGGAAAAAAATTAAACTGTTAAGCTTTAATTTCTAATCGTTCCATTGGATTTGTGTAATTTTTAATTATTGGATAAAAAATCATATTTAACTAAATAAAATACACCAATTTAACACATTAATTCAATAAAACTACGACGGTTAAAACATGCATCCTACTAAAATGGTGTTTTTTCCTATCTTATTAAATTCTTTTCATTACTATTATCAAGAAACTCGAAAAGCAAGCCTAGTTTGAGTCGAGAAGTTCAGTTACTAAAAATGAGAGAGTCAATGATGGGTCCTTTACAGCCTAATTCTACTTAATTAAAAATGTTCATATATATTATGTAGCTATAGTAGAGATGTCAAAACGTCGGCGTGAGTACAGCATGTTAAAAAGACGGTACGGTGTGACATGATTGTTAAATAAGCTTAGCTCATCCCACTTATTAAATAGACTAGGCTTGGTATAACTGTTGGACACGAAGCATGTTAAGGGCACGGCACTATAAAGGCTCAGCACAAACACGTTAAAGCACGATTACGGTTCAATTATAAACACGATTATATACAACTTAAAACTAATTTTACTAATATATTTTTTATTTTTATAAATATTTTTATAAAGAAGTTTTAAATTTCTAATAGATTTAATTAAAAAGGAAAAAAGATCAAATAGATTCTTTATTGTTGGTAAGTTGTCAATTGCCAATATATATTTACCCACTTTGATTCATGTGAAAACTAAATAATGCAAACCACACCTTACAAGATTCTACTTGTTCTCAGAAAAAAGATTTTTTTTTATCAATAATACACTTTCTTTTGTTACGATTTAGTGTTTTCAATTTTTTTTTGTATATTTAACATTAAACAAGAGAAAAACACATTAAGAGCTAAACATACAACAAAAAGCATGAACATCGATACAGGCATAAGCACGCCCATTAATAAATGAGCCATGGGCTAGACTTAACGCCACAACATTAACTGGGTTGAGCCTAGCACAACACAATATATTAGGCAAGAGAAAGACACATTAAGAGCTAAAAATATAACAAAAAGTACGAACATCGATACAGGCACGAGCACGGCCCAAACACTGTATGGGCTTGGCCCATTAATAAACGGGCCATGAGTTGGGCTTGACACTATAAAATAAATTGGGTCGAGCTTAGCACGACACGATAAATAAATGGGTCGGCTTAGGCAAGGCACGAGGCACGAGGCACGCTTAGTCTTAAATTAAATGGGTTAGGCCAGGCCAAATCAACTCATTTGACATCGTAGTTATTAGCTAGTTAAGCCTTGTTCAGAACAAGAGAAAAGTGAAGGTAGGAGTAATTAAGGGCAAAGCTACACATAGACTAGAGTGGGTAATCGTCCCCTTTAACTTTTTTTCCTTTCAATATTGTATATAACATTTTATAAAAATTATATTATATCTCCTAAAATTATATTAAGCCCCCTTCTGAAATTATGTTCCGCCCCTCTAAGTTTTATGTCTTCTTCATTAAATTTTTCTTAACAATGTTAGTATACATTTCGCCCTCCTAACTAATTTTTCTACCTTCGTCTCTGGGAGTAAGGGTGGAAAAATGATGAACGAATTTAAGATTTGTGATTGTTTGGTAAGAGGAGGGCATAGATTGAGCATTGAATTCTAAATCCTCTACAAGAATTCTAATTCTAATCTTTGTAAATGTAAAAAAATAAAAAGAACTAATTTATACCCATCAAGATTAAAGAAAAGTCCTTTCTTTCATCTCCATTTTCTTCATCTAAGTTATATATCTTTCTTCTTTTATTTTTCTTTCATCTTATCAAACATAGCCGACTTCATACTTTATTTTTTTATTTAAAATTGGAAATTTTTATCATTAAGTCAAAAATATCATATAGGATACCAGCTTCTATGGGTGGAGAGATCATTCCTGCCACCGAATGAGGTCATAATCAATATTAAGAGCATAACAAGCCAAGAAATGAGCTGCTTTGCTTTGTTAGCCTACTTACTTGATGAGTTAATTACATGATTATATCTTCTAGTTTTAACTATTTTTTAATTTTCTCTCTATTTTTACAAACCATAAACGTGTTCTTAAATTTAATAAATTTATTTCAATTTTAGTCCTAAGAACCAAAAAAATTAGGGAAAGTAACGTAACTATCCTTATGAAAAATATTTTATAGATTTAAAAAGTATAAAAATCCTAAAACGAAGCATCAAATTTAAAAAAAATAAATGTTGAAATATTTCTTAAAATTTTTTCTCAAGAAGAATAAAAAAATATTTTTAAGAAATAAATTTGGTATATAATTAAGAGTATCTTTGTCTTATCATTACGTTTTTTTTTTGTCCGAAAAGCTTATAGGGATGAAATTGAAACAAGTGTGTTCTTGAATTTAATAAATTCATTTCAATTTCATTCCCAAGAACAAAAAAAATTGGGGAAAACAACGTAACTATCCTTATGAAAAAATATTTTATAGATTTAAAAAATATAAAAATCCTAAAATGAGGCATCAAATTTTTTTTTAAAAAAAGATCATTTTAAATGTTTAAATATTTCTTAAAAATTTTTCTCAAGAAGAATACCAAAATATTTTTAGAAATAAATTTGGTTTAATTAAGAGTATCTTTGCCTTATCATTATATTTTTTTGTCCGAAAAGCTTACAGGAATGAAATTGAAACAAGTTTTTCATATTTAAAAGATACCTTTATATAAATAATTAAAATTAAGAGATATATAGTTATGTAATTAACCTAATATTTGACTTACAGTCTTAGGTCTTGAAACACAAGACAACATGCTAGACACATTTGACAACAAATCACTCAACTTGCAACCAAATTATACTTGGGTTCCTACATTTTTGAACCATAGACCCATCAAAACTGGCTTTTGGTAAGAAATGTAGAAACCCTATTTTGAGCGTTGATAGTTGAAAACGGGCCAACCTGTTAGTTTTAAGAACGTGAAACCTCGCAAATTTGAAATATGTTTGAACCAATCTCTATAATAAAAATCATCCATACTTTTGTTTTTCTTCCTAAACCATAGTCTAAATTAATATTTCTAAACAATAATTCTCTGATATGATATTTTATTTCTTGTATAGATCTTTACATTCCAGACGGTAGTTTAAAACATAGTTTAAATGATATAGGTTCAAAACCACCCATTTAAATTATAAAGTTTAAAACCACACATATTCAAACTCATGTTTAATCTTACAATTGTCAAGACCTCATTGCACATGTTAGAAATTAGTTCCACGTCCCTTTCTCAAACCGAACCTAAACATGGTTTTAGCTTTAGCCTCTCAAACAAAAAAGACACCATCCAACTTTTTGGCTTAAGTCAGCCGAACTTCTACTTCATAGAGAAAAAAAAAAAAAAAAAGGAGATTTTGACGAGTCAAAACCAACAACATTTTCGTTTATTTGTTTAACTTTTTCATTTGCTCTCCTATCCTCGTTTTAAATTCACGGGCACCATGAATCTAAACAGATCGAACTAAACTTTCGTCTATACTTGTAACCACAAAGCTACCATTCTTCTAACAACAGTTTTGCAGTGCTTTTAAGAACATTCATGTTTAACAACGAAATTAAAACTAAAAGTTAAAACGATTTTACTATAGTATGTAAAAGCTTTACACTATATCGTTGTAGCAGTTTCAACTATGTAGGAGGAACAAGGTTAACCAAACTCACCCAGATAGTTGGAACCAAAAAACTGTAGCGTGTGAAAGCTTTACATTATAACATATTTTTGCTTTACATTGTAACATACGAGAGTTTTACACTATAGCAGTTAAAACTAATAAGTTCTAACGGCATTGCCAAACAAAATATTCATTAATTTATTTGTTTATTTTGGAAAAAAATCCATGCTATTAGTTAGTAATTTATTGTATTAGCTTAAATATTGTGCAAAGAGATGAAATAGATTCAACTTATCGAACTGTTTTGTTTACAAAACTTAGCAGTTGCTTGGCATCTTGTTTGAAACTAACTATAAAACTCTCAGTAATTACAGTAAAAAAAATAAAAAGTTGCTACAGTGTAAAGCTCTTACATGCTACAGGTTTGAAACTAACATTTTTAGTTCTAACCATCCTCTCAAACACCCTTTTAAAATCCATATCACTCTAGCAAAGCAAAGCAAAGCTACAAAAAGTTTAGAAGTCTTTTTAAATACAATTAATACTCTTAAACATAAAATTTAATAGCAAAAGAAATTATAAATAGGAGGCAAAGCTGCTTTATTCGGTTCTTAAACATCTTGTTTCATATTAAACAACAAAAGAAGCTTTTTTAATGGTTGCATTTGTTCAAATGAATGAACAGTTTTAATTAATTTTAATAGAAAGCTAGCAATTACTTTGTTTTTGCCCTTTTTTTTAGGGGTGACAAAATTCGTGTTCATGTTAGCACGTTTAAAGCATGATACGTTTAGGCCGAACACGAACATGACACGATTAATAAAAGTGCCAGAAATGCAAACACGAACTCGACCCGCTTATGGCACGCGTAACACGGTACGACACGATAAACACAATTACTAAGCGGGCCGTGATAGGTTAAAATGATAACAACACGCATATGACACGTTTATGACTCTGTTAACAAAAAATTTAAAAAAAATTAAAAAAATTAAAGAAAAGCCAATAAAGAAAATTAACAAAAACGCACTATCTAATTAATACTAACCTACTATAAATATTTCAAATATTTTTATTTTTAAGTTTAAATGTATTTGCAACGGACAAGTTGTGTCGTGCCGTGTCGATATGCTTATGGCCTGTTTAATTAAACATGTTAAGGCGTGTTAGACGTGTTAGCAGGAATCCAACCCGTTTATTTTCGTGTTATTCGTGCCAATTTATTTATAACCCAATTAATAAATATGTGGTTTAAATCTGTTTATCTCAAGTCGTTTTTATATCATGTTATCATGTCATATATGAGCTATAGTTTTTTCTCATGCACACGTGCCAATTCTCGAACATGCTTAATATTCGTTGAAGGTTGACCGGAAAGAAAACTAGAACATTAACGACTTTTGGTCCGAGCGACGGGGAACACAAAGCTTCCGCCGTGGCGAACAACACGTGCGCAAAGCAACGCCAGATAAACTATTTTCTTTCTTTTTTCAGTTTTTGTGATTTTTTTTTTTTTAAAGCCCACTCTACGAAATTGTTACCATGTGCACCATGTGATCTCACGACCCTTTCCTATGGCATTTGAAAATCGAATCTGTAAAGTTGGTAAATTAATTTCCATTTCTTTAAACAAAAAAAAAAAAAGAGAGAGAGAGAGAAAAGAAAACTTAAGTTGTTTGACATCTCGGTTGGTTACAATTAACAGATAGTATAAAACTCTCAATAGTTAAAGTAAAAGATAAAAAATCGCTACAATATAAGTTCTCATATACTACAGTTTTCAAATTAATATTTTCAATTTCAATCACTTTTTCAAACTTGTTAGAAGCAAGCATCATATAGTATTTGTTTTATTACAGTAATCTATATTTGAAATGTGCACTGTTCGTTACATGTTGCATAATTTTTCTTTTATTAGACTTAAGTGCCAACTATTTTCCTTTTCTCATATTTCACTAATATAAAGAGGTCATCAAAGAATCTCATCCTTATCTTCTCCAAAAAGAAAAAAAAGGAAAGGAAAGGAAAGAAAAACTCGTCTTTAACTGGGATTTTATAATGCGGCACCTTAATGTGCAATTCGTATTTTAGCCACAGAGCTTCAGTTTTCAATGTTTGACTTCATTATTCTTTCCCCCCCCACAAAAAAAAAAAAAAGAGAGATGAAGTTTTTTTCTTTTCTTTTTTGGTTTGTATTTAGAAGACATTTTTTTTCATGATACTCGTGAATAACGCTAAAATAGACATAACTTATACGGAATAATTGCCCAATATGGTCCATTTCTTTTAAGCTGATATAACTTTTGAGGACTAGTTATTCATTTTTTTATTTTTTGGAAATTTATATATTATCGAATTTTGAATCATATTATACATATATATATATATATCTATGAAAATATTTAAAGAAAAAGAGATTTATATATCATATAATTTTGAATCATATTATATATATATATATATATGTATATATGAAAATATTTAAAGCTTGTGACGAATCCATACACAACTTCAGGGGAAAAAAAAACTGAAAATTTGTTATAGGAAAAGAAAAATAAATCGACGATGTGTGACTTTACATTTTGTTTTGTTTTGTGTTTTAATTCTGTCTTCTTTTTTTTTCACTTTCAAAGACATTTTGGAGTTTTCAACAGTCAAAATCAAGCCATTACGTAGGCCAGCGTATGAATCACACTTGAAACGTCTTTTATATGTTTGATGAGAACAAAAATAGATAGTATACTTTCTTAATAAATCCAAAATACATACGTACCTGTATATGTGCTTGTATGTATCATGTGTGTGTATTTTCATATTAATCAAATTGGTGCATCCAATAATTAATTAACTTTAATTTACAATGGATGCAAATGCTTCATATATTTATATATATAGTTTGTTTACACCTATAGTTCGAACCGTTCACAATAAAAGGCTCTCTACTGGTATACTAGCGTAAAATAAAAAAACAGCTATAATATAAAGCTCTCAACAGCTATAATATTTTAAACTAATTTTAGTTTTAACCATGATTTCAACCACGGGTATCAAACAAAGACTTACACTAACACACTTTGAATTTTTTGTTGCTTGGTGAGTTAGTCCTGTAATTTGTTAATTTTGTTGGCACTTTGTTCCTAGTTGTCATCAATTAACCTTTGTTATCTACTGAAATGCATTGCTAAATTAAGATCGTCAAATAGGTCCTACTGTTCAATCTACAAATCATGAAAAGCTCAGATATCCTAGTAGCAATTTACCCATTTTCTCTATTAAAAAATAGAAATAATTTGGATTACCTAACTAGAAATTTATCGTCAAAATTATCCGCGAAACCACATGCTTTTAGTGATCCTGCATCTGGATTTGCAGTACTACAAATATGTTTTTTTAGGTAATAATTTTTTCTTTTCCATTTCGCATTAAAGGAAAATTAATTTGACTTTCACATTTGGTGACGTTTCCATAGAAATTCAAAGTTGTATTCACGTGCACATGTACAATAAAGAGATAAAAGATTGAGTGTTTTTTTTTAAAAAAAAAAGATGATTTTTTTAGGTTAATAAAAAAAGAGAATTGATGATTAACGTGATCTCTAATTTCTTTCCAAAATAATCCAAACAAAATGTTCACTGTATATAAATCTTAGATTATTAGAAAAATAATAACATGTCATGTAGGAAGACAAAATTGACTTAAGTGTGCTTAAATGAAAAAAATAAGAAAAAAATAAAAAAATAAAACAACTCTTTTTTCCCCCTCATTTTACTCCATCTTTCCATGCCTAAAGTCGCGAAAAACCTCATAATGATAGCGTATGTGTCTAACTTTAGTACATGCTAATGCAAAATATATACCCTTCTACAAAATAAAAATAAAATAAAATAAAATAAAATAAATTCATTCTATTCTCCTTATTTTGATCATATATCATACCATATGGTAGTGTGGTTGGTTTTTTCTCCCTCTTTTGATTAATGAAGAGATGAGTTCCTTATTTTGTGCCATTTTTGAAGGAAAATTTAATCTACGCACTTGTTAACAATTCTTAAAATTCATATTCGCCAAACATACAACCTCATTATTTCATATGACTAAAGACAAATGTACGCCAAAACTCAAATATGTGGCAAACAAAAGAGTGAATTTTAGAGTGTCGTTTCTTGCCATCATACCACCACCACAGGCGGTCAGCTTTTTCTATGAATCAAGCGGACCCTCCACACATCGCCATCCTTCACTAACCCCCAAGTCTCGCATCTGGCAAGAAGTTAAATCCTCTGATTAATTTACTAAATTACCATAAAAAAAAAAAGAATCATAGGGGAGAAATCAATAATTTCATGGAAATCCACTCAACAAAATGAAACAAACCATAGTAAAACCAAGAAAAGGAAAGAAAGAAGAAGATGGTATGTTGAAGCATATCGATGCAAGTAAGCATGTGTGTGCAGTAGTTTAGAGTCTGGACGGTTTGAAATTTCTTGGATGTGGTCGGTGCAACTTTCATGCACCACACAAACAAAAGGGAATAAATAAAAGAAAAATGTGTTGCAAAATTCTTTGAACTAGTACATCCAAGACTACGGGGGAACATAACTTCTTTAACTCTCCTTCACCACCACAGACGTCATGAGTCCAAATTGCTTTCCCTTGTATTTCCGTTTTTCTTATTCCTTTTTTTTTCCTATTTTTTTAAAGAAAAAAAAAGGAATTGATGCCTTTTGTAAAATGGTTGGAATGAGAATAAACTACAATTTATGCTTCACTTTTTTGCTTTGCCCAAGCTTGGTAACTTCCGAATACTTTCCATTTATGCAGGTCTGTTGAGTCATTTTTTTTTCTCTTTTTTTTTTATTTTTCAAGTTTATCTCCAAATTTAGCCATGTTAGTGCTAATGTGGAGAATTTTATCCATGTGCATTGTATCACAAGAAAAGGAAGCTACCTGCTTGATATTCTTCCTTTTTTTTTGGCTCCAAAACTTTCAAAATATTTGAAAACATAGATAGGATAAGCTAAATTTCCTCTTCTTTTTTTTTTTTTCTTTCTTTTGATTTTTAGATATTTGGCTTGGAAGTTAATGTTAATTTTGGCTTTACATACTTTTCGAAGACTGTAACCAGTTTTTGCATTCTTCAATGGCACCAAATTGAACTGATCCCAACAAGACATAATTTATAAAACTCAACAGTAGTCGAATATATATATATACATATATATATATATGTATGTATATATAGCATTTTGCGCTTTGCCCTCCAATTTATACTTGTCCAATCAATTTCTCTAGCTTGTGCATTTTCTAGCTTTTAATATGTCAAGAAATCACTTTAATTTAGATAATAAACTCATTATTCATAAATCTTAAACTAATAGGCTGTAATGGACCACTATTAGTAGATAGTGTAAAAGTCTTCAAATATCAAATTGTTCACAAGGGAAGATGCGCACTATGACTTCAGTTTTTAAAAACTAGGAGAGCCTTTGTTTGTGTGGCCCCTAAATTGAAAGGTTATTATAAAGCTAAGTATCACGAGATGACCTTATTTTTCTAAGTAGATCTAACATTTTTTTTTTCTAGTGTAAGGGTGAGCACAATGTAGGTTGTGTGGTTACTGCTAAAAAAATTTATTAAACCACAAGTAGGGTTAAAGGAGTTTTTTAATCATGGTTAAAAATATTAAATACATAACCAAGCCAAACCACGCCATTATATGTGGTGTGGTACAATATGAGTTATGCGGTTTAAGTCTTATGCCTTAACAAATTAAGACCAAACCAAATACTTAGCATATTTGTGCAATTAATATATGTTATTAATATCTATGCATAAAATAAAATATTCAACATATAACAATAAAACATAATAACAAAAAGCGTTACTAATTTTTTTATATGTAGAGCATTATTTTTATTTTTGGATAAGATTGATATATGTTGATTTTATATTAAAGAGTAAAAATTATTCAAGACAGTACTACGTAATCATGAAAAGTTAACATGTTTAAAATCATATAAGAAATATTTTAAAAGATAACATTTATAAAAATATGTGGTGCGGTTTGGTTAACTGCGATTTTGAAAAATTTAAACCGCAAAACTAAACTACACCTTGTGGTTAAGCGTTAATTAAACACCAAACCAAACCATCAAGGGGAAAAAACCATACCATACCGTGTGTATTAATATGTGTATTGCCTTCATATGGAGTATATTCTTCCTTTTCAAAATTAATTAACACACATTAGTATAAAAATCAAATTATTATGGTAACCCAATTCTGCTATAATCAAAATTCTTGCAAGTAAATATGTCATAGTTTTTATTGTCCTCTTTTGGGCGGTAAATATGCCATAGTTGTTGTGTCTAGATAGATAACTCGAATTTGTTCTATATTTAATATGTAGAATTGGAAAGAAATACATTATTATTTAATGTAGGATAATATTGGATTCTATTATAATAAATTCAGCATTTTCAAGTATTTGGAGTGTCATGGGAATAAAATATTGGAAAAAAAGCATATTCAGAATTTTCCAACCTACTCTTTCCGTTTTCTTTTGAACTTTTTATTTAGATTCAAGGATGGGATAAATAATATATCTCATATATGGAGAAATCAAAAACGACAAAAAAGAGTATATAATAAAATTTGAGTTAACTTTTAGCACTTCATGTTTTCAACATAAAATCCCGTACTCCAGCCGTGCGATATTATCTATAAAAGAAAAAAGAGAGTATCTTTTAAAGATTAAAAATTCCTAAGATTCAAATTTTAGATTCATAAAAGTCACATTTGTTCCCTTTAATATTCACGTTAAAAAGATACAATAATAGTTTAAATAATTAACTTTTAGTGCTATAAATGTTAAACACATCTACAACATGAAATAAATATTATATTACACTTCTTGTTCTATATGTTACATATTAGGCCATTTGAAACAGCAATTTAAACTGTAACATACAAGAGTTTTACATTGTAGCTTTTTATTGTCAAATGTAAGAGTTTTATATTATTTATAATTTAAATTTATGGTTTAAACTATTATTTCAGACAGAAGCATATAGTATTGTCAACAGAGGATAGATAAGTTCATATATAGAATATTTGACATATTGGTTTAAAGTAATTGAATTTATACTAATAATAATATAAAATTTTTATATATTATAATATTTAAATAATTTTTTATGTTTTAACTTATTTGTTAAACATAGTATTCCGAATAATTTTAATTTTAATATTAAAAGATGCAAATAATACAAGTCTTGTACGTAAACAGACAATTAATATCGTTGTATAAGGGGACTGTTTGTTTTGTATCCGAGCCCTTTGAGCGCTTTTTACGAAGGTAAAATTTTTCACTGGTCTCGAGACAAAATCAACAGTTACGATGGCACAATTGTGTCATCAGCGGCGCAGAATCTCGTGAGCACGGTTTCAAACTTTCAAAAAGGTCCAATATGCACCGGGTGTTTTAAAAGGGTGAGAAACCGTCGTTTTTAGCACTTTTTAGTTTAACTGATATGACGTTTTTGTATGTTATAATAATAATAATAAAATTATTAAATATAAAATTTTTACATATAATAATAAAAAATAATTTTAATTAAAGGTTTTTATTATTTTTCTAAACAGTCTTAATAAAAGGACGAGATCATAGAGGCTGTTATATAAATTTTTTAGTGATTTATTATAATTATGCTACTATTTAGAACTACATGACATATAGGGTGTTTGGAAGGGTGGTGGTAATCAATGGTGAGAACCACTTTTACTGTAGCATGTGAAAGTTTTTATACTGTGGCATATTTTTTTTATTGTTACTGTAGCATGTGAGAGCTTTACACTGTCCATAACTGAGATTGTGGCAGTAACTGAGTGGTTCCTACCACTGCTAAACACCCCATAATTTTCTTTTAAGAACTTCTTCGTTGACAAACGTTTTTTGTTTTACTCGTTAAATTAATTTGTCAACGATCTGATTTGTAAGAGTTTATATTAAAAATTTATAATATGTGATTTAATTTTTTTTTTTATAGATGGCTGTAATTTAAGGGTTGGAACAATAACTCTTATTAATAAGATAAAAGTACAGTTTATATCATAAAAATTCCTCTCTTTTTTTTTTCAAATCTTGCCACCAAATCCTCTTAACAGAAAAAGATCTAGAAAAAAAAATCATTCTATTCATTTTCTAAGAACCAAGAAAATATACACAATAATAACTTATTTGACATATTATAATATATTATTATATTTTTTATCTAATATAATAGAATATAATATGTCAGATATACTTTTAACAACCAACACGGCACACACAAAGGAGTTCTCAGTGAGATTTGGTGCATTAAATTCCCTTCCCTCCCTTTCACTGATCCAAGTAGCTCTAGCCTTCCCTATCCATGACGTCTGCTTTGGGGACCCGCCACCACACTATATAATACTATTTATTATCCGTCAAAAAAAAACAACAACATTAGATATTTTAATAAAAAATATTCATATTTTAATAATTCTCATTTTCATCGTTAAAAAAAGGAAAAGAAAATTATGGTGGACCTATCGAGGCAAATAAGGCCCAGGTGATGCCCACTGCCACACCCCTTCTGCAGACCTTTTCCTCCCTAAACCCATTATAAATACCAACCCTAATCCCACCATTTTCTCTATAACACTCTGCAAACAATCAAACCAAAAATTTCCTCAGTTTTCTCTCCACCAAAAACACACCCACTCTTTACTCAAACTTTAGAAACCAATGGCTTCTTCCATTACTTCTGGTGTAGTCGTGGTGAATCCATACTTTGACGAGAAATGGAAGCTGTCGAAGAAAGAGAGCTTGTCTCGGAGCCGATCTTCGTCGTTTCCTCTTGTGAAGAACAATTCATCTTCTTCTTCTTCGTCTTCGCAGAGGAGGTGTTCGTTCACGAGGAAGTGCGCGAGGTTGGTGAAGGAGCAGAGGGCTCGCTTCTACATCGTGAGGCGCTGCGTCACCATGCTCATCTGCTGGCGCGATTACAGCGATTCCTGATTCAGATGTAGAGAGAGAAACCTCCAAAAAAAATCTAGAGAGAGAAAGCGATGGCATCTGTCCGTTCTTCTCTCTCTTTCTTTCTCTCTCTGGTGAGATCTTTTTTGGAGAGTTTTTTTTTTTTCCCTAAATTAGCTCTTCGTTTTGGTGTTTTCTGTCGCGACGAGAAAGGGAAACAGGAAAGAAGAAGAAGAAGAAGAAGAAGAAGATTATGATGAAGAAGAGAGAGAAATATATACTTGTACATGGGAATTTTTTTTCTTTTTTGGCTTCTTTTTAGGGGTTAGATTTTTTTGGGCTCTGAATCTCCAACGATGAAGGAGACGAGTTCTTAGATGTTGCTTTTCTCTTGTTTTTTTTAATCCGAGAATTAGAGAGTTTTTTTTTTTTTTTTGGCATTTCAATGAACTAAAGCAAATAAAAAATATAGATTTTATCGTATATATGTTGTGTTTTTTTAAAAAATTTTCTTTGTGTAATTCTGATTAATTTTGGTGTTTGGGAATTTGGGTTTTTCTTGCTCTTTCATTATAATGATGATTGAATTGATGGGGTATTCCTTAAAAAAATCTCACGTAGAAAGAAGGAAATTCTATCTCAGGCTTTCAGTTTCGGCCATTGCAGTTGCAGAACCCTTGATGGAATTCTGGATCTGATGTGTTTGGCTGACGCAGATTTCTATTTTTTTTAATTGTTTTTAATTTATTTTAATATTTTTTTTTATAAAATTCTGATCATGGATGTTAAAAAATTAGTATTTGTATAATTAATTAAAAAAAATGGTCTAAGTCTCAGTGGCTCAACGTGAGGAGAGGCAGTAGGCAGAGCTGAGCCTCTTTGAATGCACAAAGAGCCAGAAGAGAGAAAATAAGAGACACCCTTTGTACAATATTTTATTTTTTTTTTATTTCTAGTAATTAAAATAGAATTTTCCTTCTTTATGTGGTAACAAAATTACACTTAGGTTGCTAAATAAAAATAAGTTGGACATGGGTTTTTGGGGGGAGTGAGTAAGAATTGGTAGCTATAATTGAAAATATTATAACATATAAAAATTTTATATTATAACGTATTTTTATTTTACAGTGAATTGTAGTTGAGTGAGTTTGTCAAAATATCAAATTCAGCGTATGGTTAATCGGACATTTTTACATTTTCAGTTTATAAATATTAAATACGTGTAAACATTTAATCTATAGTAATTTGTATAAATATTTAATTGTTTAAATGAATTTTTAATATTATATTTATATTTATTGTGTTGCTATGAAACAAATTGAATATCAACTATCCAATTATCCGAACAATAAAGTTATAGACACGAAAAAAAATATTACAAAATATCTTCTTTTTTTTTCTCGGAAAATATGGCCTACTGGTTTGCATGCCTATACAATGCCGCATGAATAAACTGAAATATAGGAAGGCCCACCAAGACCACATGAATGCTGTCATTTCTACACTGCTAGGCTGATAGCTGGAGAAGTAATTGAGGCTCTGCCTTCGATGTCATGTCACCTAAATGACTCTTTTGTCCTGCCTACTTGAGCCTTTGAGCCAGTGGGAGGACCACTTTGACCTCTTATCCACTTACAGGGGCTGCAGGGTAGTTTTGAACTTTTGCATCTTTCTTGTTGGGTTAAAAAAAAAATCTTATTTGATTCTAAGGGTGTGTTTGTTTGGATTTTTAAACCATCGTTTGAATTATTTTGCTACAGTAATTTCTCTCATAAGAGTTTAAATTTTCATTCAAATACTCTACTCAAATACTCATACCAAACGCACCCTAAATCATGTGAGGGGGATAACTCCGACATTTTGCTAAGGGCACTTTCGTCCATGCATTCTTTTAGAGCTTGGTTCTGCTCAGGGTGTAGTAGTGTGTCGTCGTGGATCTGACAATACAGTACATATATGCATACTAAAATAAAGGAAATTTAGGAAAATCATAAAAGCTGCATCAACGATGCAGCCAAAACATATAACAAGAAAAAAAGATCTAGAAACGTAAACCCAAATGGTTGTTTTTTTTTACCTTGATTTCCATAACATCTTACTTGTTTGGTTTACAAATTTAAACAGAAAATTTAAATTCTTATGAAAAAAAAATACTGTAAAAAAATATTCGAAGTATAATTTAAACCAATCAAACAAACGTACTTTTATGGATACCAAATTATCATTTTCAGTTTAAAACAATCTCAAGATTAATTTTGTATGAAATTATAGCGATAGTTTTTAAATACGTCTTGGGTCATCGATTCAGGCTCTGAGCATTAAAAACATTATATTAATTTAATCATGTGAAAGAAAATATCATATTTAAATTGGTTTGGGTTGATTTTTTTTTAAACCAACTGTCAAAAGTGAAATTTGTTGTTTTGTTAAATGGCTATTTATGTGATCAAAATTAAAATTGTGTGTAAGAAAAGCCTTGGGAATGGCTGGTGGGGGCGGTTGCTGACAATGCAGCACAACAGCTAACACGTTGGTTCATACACTCAAAAGGCCTTTCTAGAATTCACAAGAGTTACATAACAATGCAATCGCCCTGTTATACTTGAATTTTCAGTTTTAAAAACAGCTATAGGTATAATTGATCAAGCAAAAAAAAAAAAAGAAGAAAGAAAATTTTTTCTGATGGTACTTGAATTTACAGTAAAAAATACTATAGGGTATGATTCATCGTTCAAGCCTGGGGAAAAAACAGATGGAAAGAAGTCAGGGACTTTTTCAGTGGAAATCTATAATTTTGAAACAGCTGGATCCGATAAAAATCACTTTGTGTACATATATATATATATATATATAACAGTTGAAAAATAGATACTCATTAATAAGATATTTTATTTTATTTTATTTTATTTTTCTATTCTCATAAGAGAAATTGCCAATAAATACTTTTTGGTAATTAGCAGTAAACGTTGTTAATTTGTACAGCTTAAGAATTGCCTTAACATGCGGTTCCACTTACGTGGAAGATCGTTATGACCCTCCCCCTGATATTAGAGGGGCGTTGTTTTTTGAATTAAAGATAGATTAGAGAAACACACTTTCATTGATTGAAAGTGGACATGATTCTTATATTTAATATAAATTATTATAAATTTTGTGTGCTTAGTACGATATATTTGTTTTAAAAAAGCCCAAAAAATGACTATAATTATGTTTTTAGAGGAAAAATGACTGACTGTTTTTTTTTTAAAAAAAAAAAAACTAAAGACTTCTCATAGTTTCTTTTTTGCCTCCAATTATAATGTAATTTCTAAATTTGGATTCATAGATTAGGAGAAATTGTTAATTTAGAAGCATCTTAAGCAGCTCAATCCTCTCAGATTTTGTTTTTATTCAATAATATTAAAAAAAATTAAAAAAGATTCAGTGCACATTTTTTTCTCAGCCTTATTATTTTTGGTGGTCATATAGCAATCAATTGGTTGAATACTCGTGATTGTGAACATTATTAATGCGTCAAAAAGAACAAAAAAAATATTAGTAATAAATTCATTGTTATCATGGAGGCAAGACCATGCTGAAGTTGAATTTTGCCATGCCTATTGAGATGGAGTAAAGTTGTGGGTTTTTTTTTTTTTTTTTTGCCCGTTTCCTTATTCAACTTCTCAAGCATCTCATCTTTTCACTGTAACACAATAATTCATAGATTCTCATTATTATGCTTTACTTCCTATGTGTTCCTTTCTTTTGCCCTCATTTTCATTTTGGCTGTCCCCATTTTAAAAGGTCAAACAGATAAAACTTTTGTTTTTGCTCAAGATCGTCTACCCCTTTTATGCACTTTATACGCAATCAAAGAAACAGGATCGACTTGAAATAGACCATTATAATAGTTCGTTTGGTGAGAAACAGTATAAAGCTCTCACATGTTACAACAAAAAATAAAAAGTTGCTATATTACAGTGTTTATAGTTTTAGCCAATAGTTCTAACCACCATGCCAAATACCTTAAGAATGTTAATCATTGGAATTTTGCTTGGCGTGCCAAATCGGTCCTTTACAAAACAAAAAAGAATGCCAAACAAAGTGCCATCTTGGGACTTTAGTGAGGGGTTATAGATACCCCAAAGAGATTCAGTGAAGAAAAAGTGAACACAAAATCTTCCCACAAATCTTAATCCACTTTTAATCAGATAATGAGGAAAATTAAAAAAAAAAAAAAAAAGATCTTGAAAGATTATTAATATCTTTTGAAAAATAATTTGGACCGTTCACATTGTGTCACTTTTGGTATTTACTCATTGCGGTCAACATTTACTCTAGCTCGTGCTTTTAATTAAAAGTTAAGTAATATTCCCTTGAACATTACAAAAGATTGCTATGGCCCCCAAATAAATTTTATGAGAAAATCTATTACCTATTTTGATGATTCTTCGTTTAACAGGTTGTGTTCACAAACAAAGATACTAAGAAAAAATAAAGGCTTAGTGACTTGACACTATGTCCCCATGAAAGCCACTCTTTTGTGACCAAAAAATGTACCGTTGCTTATTGGTTGTTACGGAAGTCATAAGTAAATATGTTTAGCAGAAAAATAGTTTTACATTTTCCTTCCAAACAAAATTTTTTTAAAAAATCAGTTGGGCTAAAAAAGAACAAAAGAGAACATATTATTAACTCTAGACATTGATATTATTAGTGGCGAGTGTAAATACATTAATAAACAGTTAAATTATACCTTTTGTGTTAATTTTTTTGTTAAATAAATTACATAAATATAACTCCTAATTTTAATATATCTCCTGACAAGGAAATGGATGTTGTATTGGTGGGGGGCTCTCGAGAGGAGGAGGGAGGCCTCATTATGGGAATTGAGGGGCTGCCTGGGCTTGCGAAAATTGAGGACCACCTGGATGTGGTCTCAAGGGCAAAAAGATTGTCGTTGTTGGTCCGCGTGTGGGGCAACCATTTGGGGGTGGGCCGTTGGTGGTGGAGGGCCGTCGACGGTGGATGGCAGCTCTACTATGGAAAGGGTCTTTGTCTCTTGGCTACTAGAGTTTGTTTTTCAACACTTTTGTTAGGGGACTTATAAATCAACCGTTTTGGTTAACAATAGTAGACAATGCTTTAGGTTCATTTAGATTTTAGTCATTTTATGAATAAATAAAGTAAAAGCTAAAAAATCTGATCCTTTTTTCAGAAAGGTGAATTGATAAATGGGTTTGGCATCTAATTTGTTGGCATGGGGAAGAGCTCCTTGTGAGAACTTCAGCTCTGCTAGGGTTTTGAGGACAAGAAGTGCAACGGTTACTTGAGGGTACAGTGTGAGCCGCCCCCTCTCCCTTCGGGACCAAAGCCGACTGCAGCCTTTGGGCTGGTCGTTGAGGCTCGATCCCATGAAATGTGGAGCTCATTTCTAGTTAAGGGCGAAACTAGGGGGAATTGGGGCTATGGAGGTGCTTTGCATCTGCAACAGCTGAATGCTCGGTGTGCCAATGGTTTTTTAGAACAGCGAGTCCAAGGGGAGAAGCTTACGGTGAGTAGCGGCAACATCCACGGCTAAGACGACCATGACGAGTCGCAAGCGTCGAGAGTTGGACGGGCCCGAGGAGATCTGAGCAAGGAGAGAGAGAAACCGTACGGTGAGAAGGTTGTTGGCGGCGACCTGGATCTATCAAGGCAAGTGGAAGAAGGCTGTGGTGGCCTGATCCTTGTGACGATGGAGTTCTTAGAAGTTTCAACCTTTGATGTACCAGTCTCACGACTAGTTTCGAAGAGGTCAGCGGGTGGAGGTGGGGATCGTCTTAGATCGGGCCAACCCACAAGCAAATAGAGGCAGAAGTGGTAGCGGCAGCGGTGGCGAAACATACCTTGTCTAGGCTTTTCCTCTAGTTTTAGGCCCTTGTTTGTATTTTATCTCTTGTTTTGTTGTTATGTTCAATGTGAAATAAAGAAGGTATTTACCCACCTCCGGATATAGTTTTGTGACACCCGTTATTCTCGTAACAGGTATTAAGGTAATTAAATTAATTTTTAGTGTATAAAAAAAATTACTTCATTTAAATTTATTTTATAATATTTATTTTTATCTATTTTTAAATTTTCTAAAATTCTCCTATATTTATTTAGTATGTTTACTAAAAAGCCTTAGAACTTCTAATAAATCTCAAAAATGTAATATTAGCATTATGTGTGTTAAAGTCTCTAGATGAGACATAAGGATATCTTTTCCAACTACTCTTGACCCTCATTTTCTTTATTTCCTCCGTGACATGCTTCAACATGTCTCCTCCATAATTGCTTCTATCACTTCTCTTCAAAGACTTCATCTTTTCTTCCTTTCTCTTCCACGGTTTCCACACTCTTCTTCTCATTTCTTTGCTGAAGCAAAATACTTAGAGAACTTCTTCAAGGCAGCCATAAAAATCAGCCACCATCACCTCCATTTGAGCAAGAATTTCAGTCATACTGAAGTAAAGGAACCTGTTTTGAAGCCATTTCAAGCTTCCAACTAACCATAATCCGATGTTAGAATCTTATGAACAAATTTAGTTTTTCATTTATAAATTTTCTTTTATACTAAAGGATTATTCAAATTTGCGTTCTTAAACCTAAGTATATGTTTGTTGCTATTTTGGAGCATATGTATAAAGTCTAAGTGTATATGCCCTAGAAAAAAAAATTTATATTGTTAAACTTTATAATACCTCTATGGGTAGTGGCTATTTCTTGACATTTTGGGATTAAATTAAAATGAATTTTATGAATTGGTTTGAAAAGTAGCATCCTAAGCTTTCTAACGAGCTATCATAAACCTAAATCGGAGTTGTATTTTATTTTCTAAGAATTATTCAATTTTCGGATTGGAAACTAGTAAATCTGCCAGTTTGTTATGGTATACCAGCTGCTAACCTAAACCAAGAACCCATCTTTGCTCATCACCTAATTCTTTAATGTCTTGTAACCTTTCCAATATTATCCTAAGTGATTGATGAATCTTATTAGGGACTAAAACATATAGATTACTTGTTCACATTTTATATTATGTTAAGACAAAAATTGTTTACTGTGGTATTCAAAAGAGATTTACATAAAAGCTTTAATGGCATACTAGTAAGATAGGTTTACACATGATTTATTTATGAATGTAGTTGTATGTTGTGCTTTAGTTTTAATTGTCCTTATGCACGCCTTAGGATCAAGGGAGTATGGAGCTAACGTTAATTGATTCTAGGATTAAAAGATTGTTGATAAGCTTGAAAGGTAGGGATTCTATTACTCATCTTTTGTGAGGTTTTTATAGAATTAAAATTGATTGTTTTGCCGCAATATATATATATATATATATATATATCTATGTTGAACTGATATTATATGAGTATCACATATAAAACTATGACATGGACTCGTCTTGTATTGTACGGCGAGGAACATAATGAATTGACACATGTTATAAATTGAGAAGCATGGTTAGGAAAACTGACTATATTAATAATGATTTAATATAGAGAAATAGTGAGACATGAAGAGGGCGGCGGTTACGTCCTTGGACATGAATACCCTAAAAGGTAAAATAGGGGAAAGGTGATGACGCTTCCTTGGGTTGAAAGTCCTAGAACACACTGTACAGGAATCGACTTGGTGAGGACTCGGTGCTTGATGTCCCCTCACCGGAACACCTTTGGAATTTTTAGAGGGTGATCAAGCACGTCATTTTGGGTTTCGATGAGTTGAGTGATACTCTATTGAATGTGGGTACCTAGGAATAATAATAAACTATAATATTTGTATATATGTATATGTATAAAACTCGGTAATGATTAACTATGGTATCCACAGAATATGATTATAATAAATCTCATAATCTGGATAATGATAATTATTAACTAACCATGCAGGTTTTAATGTGGTAATGATAAAAACCTAAAGGTGAGTAATGGTTTTCTCTACTGAGCATAGTGTCGCTCATTCCCTTATATTTTTATCTTTTCAGGACTCACTAAGTGTGAAGTGGCTACGAGAAAAAAATAGTTGAGGAAGTGATGTAGCTATATTACATTGGGACTGCTTCAATTGTTGAGAATGTTCTTCATGATAATGTAAGCATCAATTGTTACTTTCTGTGACTGTATTACAATGCGTTGAGGGTTAAAATGATGATGACGACAGTTTATAATATTAAATTTAATGTGCTACATTAAACTGTGGATTATTTGTCGATTATATTTTTATTTTTGATATTGAGAGTTTTTATTTAAGTCCCAGGCAACTTTATTTTTAAGGTTTTACTTTTACTTTTGATTTTTATTTTATCTCATTAAAAACTGTTAACCCCCATATAGGGGCGTTACAAGTTTGTGACAACCCGCCTTTTCGGGCAGTCACTTTACTTTTTTTATTATCGTTTCATAAACAATAATTCTTACTTACTTAGTAAGAAAAATACTGAAATAAATTTTTTTTTTCTTTAAACGTTCTTTAAAACTGATGCGACCTCTGTCGCATTTTAAGTTGAGACATCGCTCAACACTTGCCCTTAAAATCATTTCAAAACGTTTCTTAAAACTTAATAAGAAACATTTATTAAATCATAGCTAAAACTTTACTTTATACTTACATAAAACAGTTCATAAACTGTATCTTAAAACTTTGAATACAATTCTTAGAACTCTGGTTTTCTTTAAACTTTGAAAACACAACATTAAACAATGGAAAACCTTTTCTTTGCATAACGGAAGCAAACAGTGATGGTATCCATACCCAAATATTCGCATCTGTCCTCCGCAGCACCCCGCTCTTCTAACGGGTCCTATTAGTCACCCATAAATTACCTACAGCATGCAAAACTTTCAATGAGCTTTCGCTTAGTAAGTTCAAACATAAACTCACAAAGCATTTAATCATGCTTTAAAACTTTTCTCATAAAAACCTTTCTCTTGAAACATTTTTCATAAACGTTTTCTATAAACATTTATGAAAACGTTTTTCATAAACGTTTTCCATAAAACATTTCTGAAACGTTTTTCGTAAAACATTTCTGAAACGTTTTTCGTAAAACATTTCTTGAACGTTTATCTTAAAACGTGGTTCAAAAACATGAAAACGTTCTTCATAAACATTTATCGTAAACATTTTTCAGAATGTTTTCCATAAATATTTAACATAAATACTTTATAATTAGGAATACAAGCAAATTCATAATGCATTATTCCAATTATGCTCAATTATGAACTTTAATTATGAGCATTTTATGAACATTCTATAAACTTAAATATTCCTTTCTTTCTTAACCTTTATTCTTGTTCCTTAACTTTCTTTATCTTATAACCTTCCTTTTCCTTACTTTACTTTAGTGTTCGTACCAACTCATTAATCATGAGATCATAAACATGATGCTTCCCTTGTGGAAGACTTGAGACTAGGGGTAAACGGTGGGCGGTTTGATGGTTTTTGGGCGGGTGCGGTGCGGTTTTTTTGGATGACGGGTTAGCGATTAACCAACCCGCAAACCGCCCACCACATGGCGGGCGGTTTTGGTTTGGTTTTGGGTGGTTGCGGGCGGGTGTAGGCTGGTTGAGGCGGTTTAGACTTATGCTATTGCCCAATGTAGAGAGTGAAGGCGGTTTTGGACCTTTTTTTTAGAAAGTAAAGAAAATTTGTAGAAAATATAATATGATAATACATAAAGCATTCCCAACAAGTTTGATGCTTAAAGACAGTGACCATATTCAAAAGTACAAATTAAGAAACATAATCATTCACTGCAACAAGAAACATCAGCTACATATAAAGTGATAAATAAAGTCAAGAGTTTATAAAAATTAAAGCCTATTCACTGGGTTCGAAAATAATAGAATGCTACAAATGAAATGATGAACAAAGTCATGTGTTCTTTTTCTTTTAGGGCTTTCTCTACTAATTTACTTGATTTGAATTTTGATCCTTCACAAAATAATAAGAGAATTTTCAATTTCTAATATGTCAAGAGGCAGCCGAGCCCATGCTTGAAGTGTTGGATTGTTCAATCATCTCTAAAATAAGAACAAAATCAAATAAATGATAAGTTTTTTAAAAAAAATATATAGGCGGGTGGGTGCGGGTTGAACCCGCCCTCAAAAACTTAAAACCAAACCCGCCCACCAAATATATTGGTGGGCGGGTTCAACCCACCCACCAGTGGGTTGCTAACGTAAACCCGCTTTTTTTGAGATGGGCGGGCGCGGGCACGGGCGGTTGGCGGGTGCGGGGCGGTTTTTGTACAACCCTACTTGAGACCATCAAACATTGAGGTCTTGTACCTCACCTTTAGGAGGTCAAACTTTAATTTTACTTTCAGTACCTCATAACAAAGAGGCTAGTACGACACTTTCTTTTTATCTTTATGTTACCTTCTTATTAACTTTAGTGAGCATTTCAAATGCAATCACATCATATGCAATACACTTGCAATTCATAGCTTGTACTATAAAACCTATTGCATAACAAATGCAACTTATTGCATAACAAATGCAACATAAAATGCAAACACATTTTGCTAATCATAATTTGTACTATGAAATTTATTGCATCACAAATGCAACTTATTGTATCACAAACGCATCATATACGCAATCACATTTTGCAAATTATAACTTTTATTCTAAAACTTATTGCATAACAAATGCAACTTATTGCATAGCAAATGCATCATGAAACTTATAACTTAAACTATAAAACATTTTGCATTGTCATAATGCAAAACATACTTTAAATACTTCAGAAATCATAACTTAAACTTTTTTAAAAAACGTTATGCATATCAATATGCAAATAAACCTTTAACCTAACGGTTGTAAATTCATTGCAAATCTTTTTCTTGAACTTTAAAACTTTTTGCATAATAAATGCAAACATACCTTAAAAGAAACTTGCGTAATAATTGTAAACTCATTTGCAAATTATATAAATAAGCATTTAAAAATCATTTATTTCATACTGTAGGTGAGATTTAAAACTTACCCGAACTATGCTCTAGCGTTCTCTATTTCGTTCATTTTCCTTCCATTTGTCGGCCTCTGTGTCCTGATCAAACGACAGCCAACTTATTAATTAACTTTCTTTATTATCAATCCACTCGATTGATAATAAAACGTAAACATTAACCATTCTTTTCTTTTAACTTAACTAGTATACTTTTGTTTACCGTTGTCTTTACTTAACCTTATAAACCGTCAGTTTAATTTTCCTTCACTTAGCTTTGTAACCCACTGGGGTTACTTTTTCTTTTAACCTCGTAATCCATCGGTTTACCTCTCGTTTACTTAAAACATCTCTTATTAAATCTCCCGTCTTACTGGCGATTTCATTACTTAACATATTACGGAACATTTTTCGTCTAATAACATTATGCTAAATCGAAGTGTTCGACTCCGTTCTAGCCATTTCCTTGATAATGACGATTTTACCCTTAACGAGTTTTTCGTCAACCTTGTAACGTTATAAAACATATTCTCACATAAAATAGTGTAACAATCACTGATCATGCATTTCATAAATTTTTATAAAAGCATCTAAAAGAATTTATTCTAAAACAGTTCATACTGTATGCGAGATTCCTACTTACTTGGACTCCAAGCAAAGCAGATCCAGTTGTATCTCGCTGCATCTACAGTATGTGAAGCATCATCTACAGTGTTCCTCGAGTGACCATAAATAGCTAGGAATGCTTCCTGGAGATCATACATTCTTGAAACTGTCATTCTGGACTCCGATACTGCTGTTTGAATTGCCTCGATTCACGTGCAGTCGATACCAGACGATTTTCATCGGAGTGGAATTAGCTTAAACGGAGGTCACCATCGCTTTCAGAGCATCGAAACAAGTTGGGAGGCGGTCTCGGATCTTCGATCGGAGGTCCGGATCACAAAATCCCAATTTGGCGTTGACCGGCCATTGACCGACGTTGACTGCCGTTGACCGGCCGCGGTTGACTCCATTGAGGGCTAAGCTCGAGCCTACCCCCCGCTAATTCGACCCTCCTAAGTCCATTGGTGGGGTCAATTTCATCCAACTCGGCCTTCATCTATGCTAATCGAAGATGGAATTTTTGGCTAACACCGGCGGCTCCGATCTCCTATCTCCGGCGGAGATACCGTGCAATTGAGGTGGGCATTTCCTTCCCCGTGGCCCTCTGAGTCTTTTGACTCCGGTGGTGTGCATCACCGCTGCCTAGATCAACGGCTCCACCTAGCTCCACAGCGGTGCACGACGGCGGAGGTGGAACTCCGACCAGCAGCGGCTGGGCTGCGAAATTAGGCGAGGGGTTTCACTCCCCGTCGTCGTCTGAGTCGAACGGTGGCGGCGGTGTACCTCATCGCCGCCGTGATCGGCGGTTTCGAGTGGCGGAGACAGGCAGCTCCGCGTGAAGCTTTTCCAGCCAAAATTGAGCTGGAAAATTGGTACCATCTTGTTCCTCTCCTCACGCTGAGTCCATAGACACCAAGATCACATCGATCGGACGTCGAACGGCGAAGATATCTCGTCGGAAAGAAATGGGTTTCATCGCCACTTTGGGCGGCGCGTGAGCCTCCCTCCGGTGGCTTTTTGGGTGGCACGACACCTCGTTGGACTCAGCTCGTCGAGAGCTTCCCATAGGTGCGGGAGGTGTCGAAAAAGGACGTCGGAATCTCAAACGAGATTTGAGGAGAGAGAGAGAATTCTAGAGAGAGAAAGTAGAGAGAGAGAGACCCGAATTTTGTGTAATTTTTTTTATTTTTTCCTCTTTTTTTTTCCTTCTTTTCTTTTATAAAAGTATAAAAAGAATTGTGGTCCATACAATCCAATTCTTATACTGCATTGCTCTAATACTGTATAATTTTTCATGGTATTATACAGTATTTTTCATTAAACTGTACTTTGTCTTAATATAATCCTTAATTTAATGCATTTTTAATGCATTAAAAATCTCGAGTGTTACATAGTTTGTATGTCTCTTCCATCTGTTAATGGCGGTAGGAGTTTAGATGTCAGACTGACCTTAGTCTAAGCTTTGTTGTATGTACCCTCAAGAGAGTATTCGTAATGAGTTTTGGACGAGCTTATTTGTATATATTGAACAGGCTTTTTCCTTTTGGATCTCGCTACTTGATTTCAATCCCCAACTTGTGGGGTCTATTTTTTCCATCCGGGTTGTTGCATGCATTTGACTATGTATCTTTGTTAGTCTTAATGAAAGTTCCCAATTCAAAAAGAAAAAATGTGGGTGTGGTGATTTAAAAGAAAAAAAAATCAACATCAGACAATTATCATCGTGATTTATATCTTATAATTTAATAATGTTACATGAATCCATGATTATACATTCATACTTGTAAAAATAGAAAAGTCAAGAATCAAAGTTCAAACATTGTAATTGAGTTTAATAACAACAAAAGAAGAAACATATTAATATTTAATAATATTAAAAGTTAACAAAGTCCCAACATACATGCAATAAATTAAAGTGTTTTGGAAGTGTAATTTAAATTAATTTTGGTTAAAAAGGTTGGAGCATGTGAGAGTTTTACACTGTAACTTATTTTTTAAATATTATAATATATGAGAGTTTTACACTATAATAACCAAAAGTTTTGGTTGAAATTAAAATTGCCAAATGCACTATTAAAGATGGAAACATAGTTAATAAAATCCAACAAGCAACATAGTTAATAACGCTTAACAAAAACCCAACACACATGCTGTTGAAAAAAAGATATTAAAGAAATAAAACTTGAAAAAGAAAAGCCCAAAAAACATATGTCATACATTATGGTAGAATAGTAAAACGAAAAAACAAAAAAAATTAAAACCGAATAGCCCGGTATGCTTGGCGGGCCGGTTGTTTAGAACCGAGTTTGATATTTTGATAATGACGTGGCACAAAAATGATGTGACGGTTTGCAAGCTTTTTTGTGCAACCCCAATTTCCACCACACTTAAGTTCTACCGTCTTTATTTTTGCTAGATGCCTCCTTAGTCCATAAAAAAGCAAAGGTAAAAACTTATGCCATTGAAAAAAAAAAAAAAAAAGGCTGAGCCGCCTCTAGTTAGTCTACTTAGCCCACAATTAGCACATACTTTTCAGTCAAGTTTAAGGGGCGGAAATCTTTTCCTTTTTCTTTAAGATCATATGCAGTATAAAGCAGCTCCAACCTTAACGGGACCATGGCCATAGGGACTAGGGGTGGTGATGGACGCTATCATTTAGCGTTCTCGAAGAGTTTATTTGACTTTCATGAATAATGAGCGAAATTTCTCTTTTTTATGATTAAATAATGAGCTAATAGTTTGTCGAACTTGATTTATTTTTTTATTGTAATTTGAATTATTTATTAACTGTAGAGAAAAGAAATGGCCTAAAACGTTTTTATTTCCCCTTCAGACACCAAATGTTTGTGCAATGTTTCCACACTAGACCTTTGTGTAATAGTTTTATCGTTGAATTCTTCGAAACAAAGGGCAATGATTGAATATTACTTACGGTAGTGGAATAAATCAAGATTCATATTGCATATTTTTTAAGATCATTAACATTAGAATTTTATTAGATTTATTAATAAATCAAAAACTATATTCACTACCTCTCCATACACAAATTCTAATTTTATTTTATACTTAGATTAAAACTTAAATATACATCTAAACGTCAATTCGAATAACAATTCAAATCACTAATTCAAATTAAATTGCTAGTTCGAATCCTTTAGCAAACAGACCCTTATTATTGCTCTGTCATCTAGCACCTAAAAAATCGATCTCTATTATCTATATTATGACTGTAATTATGACTCTCATCGGCTTGAGGTTATTGGACTTTATACTTTCTAAATGCTAGTTGAACAAAACAAGAGTCAGATTCCTATTTGTTCTACGTGGGGTCCTAACAGATTGTGAAACGATTGTTGAACTAAAGACGCGAAGATACCACTCATCATTTTTTATTAAGGAAAAATAATAATAATCATCACCATCGTTGAATTAATGAAAACTATTAATTTTGTACAGAAGCAACGTCTGAATCAGCATAATATATAGCAATAATATATATACAACCACAAAATAAAAAAAAATTGAAACAAAAACCTTCTAATCCAATCTAAATCTGACTGGTAACCAACCTGGATCCCAAGGTTATCTCTTTCTTGAGAGAAAGTCATAAATGACATTGGTCCACATACGCCCTAACCATGTCTAGGGTCAAAGTAGGCTCGTACCAGATTCCTTAAGGACTCTGAACGGCAACAAAATTGTGGCCCGCCCCTATCTTATCTTTCGGCATGTCCCAAGTAATTTATTGACGTGGACCCCTAAACCTCCCGCATGCATGGGTTAATTAAATCCTTTGTGGGCCCGCCCTTAGCCCACAATTTCTCAGGACAAACCTCTTTAACATAAAAGAGGAACCAAGGAATGCTAGGTACCATTACCCTTTGATAAAGAGGCAGTTTTTTTTTTTCTTTGTAGAAACCGGAAAAAAAAATACCCACTAATCAGTATCCACTATTAGCTTTAAATTTGTAAGAAAAAAATAATTTTGATTAGATCTAACCGTTTTAAAATATGTCTAATTGAAGTTTTCAGGGAAGAAGACCCTTGAAAAATAAAGCTTGGTATTAGTGGCAAAGCAATTTTTTTTAATGGAGGTACTATGAAAAAATTAAGATAATGTTTTATTAAATGAAGACATAATTATATGTTTTAATTATGAAGTGGGAGCAAAAATATAATTTTCATACAAAATAAGATCGTAATGAAAATTATAAACGTTGAATGGCGGCCTTCAATTAAAAAATATAATTATGAAGTGGGAGCAAAAATATAATTATTGATTGAGGACACAATTAAAAATATTTATAAATTAAAATTCTAAACGTTGAATGGCGGCCTTCAATTGCCAAATTTAAACTATAGTCATTTACTAGGTGAAGAACATGTGATGATCTATGACCAAAACTCAATTTGTTAAACATGTTGGAGAAAAATGATAAATATGTATAAATTTAAGTATAAACAAGAAGAAAAACAATGCAACTTCAAAGGGAAAAAGCAATTCTATAAACTTCCAAAAAGAAGCAAGTATTTAAGAACTTCTTTGGTAAGAGAGAAAAGGGAAAGAAAGAAATGAGATTGAGGGAGTGCATTAAGTTTGGTAGAAATGAGAGATCCATTATTTGGTGGGAGGCATAAGAGGAGATATGGAAGGATAATCTTTTCATTGGGACCCGCCAATTTGGATCCTTCAAGTAGTGGAAGGATTCAACCAATTTACCAAAATTTAAATAAAAAAGACTTAATAAGTACTATAATACACATTATTATAATAAGATAAATAACTGTCATTCATGATTCAATTACCTTTTCCTTTTATCAAGCAATATGAAAGATTATTATAATTCTCTTGATCCTTCGTATTTTTTGTTTCTCCAACTTTCTCGATCTATCGAGCGTTGGTTGAAGAGTGGAAGAACTGTGATATCTTATAATTGGGAGAGAGAGGAAAAGAAAAATTTGAGAAAGAGAGAGAAAGGGATGAATTGTGGGATGGTCTATGGTTACAAACAAGACTAGAGGTATGTGAATGAAATAACGTGGGATTAGAATGAAAATAAATAAAGAATCTAAAAAATCGTGCCAAACTCTTTTGCAGTGGACAATCATTCGCCCATTGTCCAATCTTTTTGGATTTTAGGGAGACATTTCTCATCGCTTGTTGGGCCGCTGGTCATGTTCATGGTGAGAATGGGCCAAGAGGTTTTTATGTGGGTCTGGATCTTGAGTTGTAATTAGCAAATGCATGGTAATATATAGCAATTTTTTGGTGAATTGAAGTGTAGGGTGAAAGGGAGGGCCCACCATCGAGGTTTTGGGTGAATCATAGGAAGTACATTTTAAAAAAATGAATGTCTACATTTTTTGTTCTTGAAAAGAGAAAAAAAAAAAAAAAAGTACCCAACCTATGGGCATGATCAAAGGTTTACTAATCTAAATTTTAGAAATGTGTGCATTGAGTTGTAATTACTTGAGGGAGAAAATGCGTTGCCAGCTCCACCAAAGGTTCATGAATATTGAGCCAATAATTCGAAAATAATATAAAGCATGATTGTAAATATAATATTAAACAATCTCGCATTATATAATAATCTAATCTCATACTTAAATAAGACTCATCGATGATTGTCGATCATATTGAATTAAATTACGTTATAACCTTTGTTGCCTTTTTTTATTTTTTATTTTTAGAGCTTAACTATTACTCTGATAAGCACACAAATTGACCTAGTTTGTTAAAGGTATTCAAGGGGTTTTCACATTTGTATGAAAAAGAGTATAACAAGAGAAAATACATTTCTCTCAAACACTTTGTATCCTTCACTAATTCTTCTTTTTATCCTAAACAGAGTGCTTGAGAACCAAATTGGAACTTGTAGTTGGCACTTAAATACCATAGCATGTTGAAAGCTTTACTCTATAGCAATTGAAACTTTGGTGTTCGAACTTAGTTCTTAAAAACTCTATTTAGTATTAAAAAAATTAGTGAAGGATACAGAGCATAAAAGAAATGTATTGTCTCTTGTAATATTCTTTTTCATCTTATGTTAAATTACTACAACAACTGAAAGTGAATGTATTTCTCACGTATTTGAGAATAAATTAGTATAAATCTTAAGTGATCATCTCTTTGTTTTTTGCGATTTTATAATTCTTTGTTAACATTGTAGTAGCATTATAAACCAATTTAATTACATGAGTTGTAAAACTTCCTAGTTCGTATTTGTTTCTATAAATAAAGTTTCTTAAAATGATATTGTTGGTTAACCGGTTAATGTTGATACTATAAAATAGTGTTTGTTGACTGGTAAGCTGGTTAAAATTTTTCCCTGGAATAAAGAAAACTGATATTTGTGGAGATTCGGATTGGTTTATCCCTTCTCCTTGGTACCAAACATGGGATCAAGATCCCAATCTCTTGCCATATGACTTATATCCTATGCACTAAACAGGGTCATCAAAGATTATTTAAAGTAATATTACTCATTTTTTCTTATCTATACTGGGTGTTGCCCGAAGAGATACACACACATACTAAACATGACACTAGTTGTTATATTAGAAGTTCTAGCCAAAAGAACAAAGCTATATTAGAAGATAGTACTAATATCTCAATTTTGCCGTTTTGGTCACACTCACACGAGAACCTTCGTCATTTTAGACATATTATTATGTCAGATTAATTACAAAAATTTCCCCTATATTATAGCTTTTGTAGCACTTTACTTCAAACTTCAAAATGTAACATTCGTTCTCCTAAAGTATAAGCTGTTAATAAGATAGTTCTTCTATTAACATTTTAACGCTAAATTGACATATAATTTTAAAATTAGGGATTTTTTAGTAATCCTAGTTATAAAAAGAACAAAAAATTGAAACTATAATAAAATAGATTTTATTGATAATTAAAAGAAAAAAAGATCAATTAAAAACATATTGTTATCTGGATCCTCTTTTTTAGATATAATGAAATTTTCTTTAAAATTTTATTAACTTTTTTTCACACTCAAAAAGTATTTGAAAATTGTAAAAGGTATAAATATCAATAAAAACTTCAAAAATATGGAAAAAAAAATTTATTAATACTGTTAGAGGTTTTTTCACTTTAAAAATTGTGTTTTATTTTTTTTATTATATTGAGTATATTTATGTTATATTTTTTTATTTCACTAATATATATAATTTTAAAAATTTTAAAATACTTTTTGAGTGCGAAAAAAATCAAAACTTTTGGTATATTACAAAAGAAAGATTCAAATATTATAATGGTTTTAATTGATTTTTTAATTTTTAGTAATCAATAAAGACTATTTTTATTATGGTTTTAATTTTTATGGTTGTTTTTATAACAAGAATTACCAAAATACTCTTAATTTTATAACTATTTTGTTAATTTTTCGTTAAATTTCTAATAAGAGGACCATTTTGTTAATATTTTATATTTTAAGAAAAATGGATATTATGTTTTGAAGTTCAAAAAGAAGTGTTACAGAGGTTATAATTCAGAAGGAATTTTTGTAATTATTCCTATTATATATACTAAAAAAGGCACTAAAAACATTGTAGTTTGTACACTGTTTTTCCTTCTCTGCCCTTTGGTTTGTTATGTTCTTTTTGCCCATATTTTTTTCCTTGGCAATTCCTTCTCAGCCAATTTCGCCTATATATCATATTACGTATATGCCATCAATTCAGTCTTATTTTCTCCCTTCTCTGTTTTGGCTTTTTTGTCATTTCATATAAAAAAAACCAAAGCCTCATACGTCACTATCTAGCCGGCCCCCACTTCTTCCTTTTTCCGTCTCCTTCTTCCTTCGTCTTGCACTAAAAAAAAAAAAAAAAAAACCCTTTAAGCTCTTACATCATTACCATAGCCGGTTCCACTCTTATTCTTTTTCTTCTTCGGTCTCCTTCTTCCTTCTTTTTCTTCTTCGTCTACAACTCAACGAGAGAGAGGAAGTAAAACATCACAAAAAACAGGAGAGCTTAAAAAGCTTAAAATGCTATTCCTTCTTCTGTATACTTCTTCTTCTTCTTCTTCTTCTTCTTATTATTATTATGGTCACCAATTTTCTACAACAACCCAAATTAAAAAAACCAAAATCTTGACATTTCTTGGAGAGGTCTTTCGAAGCGGTCGAGGTTGTTTGGAAGAAAACAACAAGCTTTCGCTTCTAACAAGTCTGCAAGCTTTCTTATTGTTTAATCTGTAAGTTCAAGTTCAACTTTTTGTCCTGTTATGTTTGTTGATTTTTCATTTTTAAAATTTTTTCACTAGTGAATAACATGTAAAATTTCTCTTTCTCAAGAGCTGGTTGTGAGATTTGAATGATGATGTGAAGAAACCTTTGGCTAAAGAATTTGAGAGTTTTCTGCTTATTAATCGGTCTGTTCAAATATGACTGGTATACTATAAGTTCTTTCTACTTCTACATCTACATTCAATTCTTTTCTTTTCTTTTTTTGGTTAAAATATATCTGCTATTGGCTGAAGTTCAAAACTGACGACTAAATTCACATGATTCAATATTCATCATCCGTGCTTTTGTCTGTAAAATCTTTTCCTTTTTTAAAAGGAAAAAACATGAAATAATATGATATATGGTAGCCTTTTTGTTTGTCATTTATTACTTTTATGTTATTGCTGAGTATTGTAAAATTTTTTGTGTTACTTTTATGTAACCGAAATAGATTTCTGGAGAAGAAAGATATATACACACATATGTATATACATATATAAATTTGGTTTTAAATCTCTTTCTTTTTCTTTTCCCCTCACTGAAAGACTTGGCCCAATAGAAAATAACTCTATAAAAATTGTGAAAAGCTTTTTGATAAATTAACTTATCGGTGGAGATATAACACAACGTTTAATAGTAAATATATATTAATTTTCATTTGTTTATTACATATTCTAACATGAGGTAATCTAACAGTTTAGAATTATGTATTGCAATAGAATTCGATCGACTAGAAGCAAAAAGTGTATAAATGTATTTAAGTATATATAATTCAAAATGATAATTACATTTTGGTATTCTGTGTTTTAACTAAATATCACATTATTATTTTATTATTTGAAAAAATTTAAAAAATTACTTTATAATTTTAAAAAATTTATTATAGTTCCTCTTGTCTATGTTTTATGATATGAAATTTCTAACTTATTCCTTTACTGATACACTCCAAATTAGTTAGCTAAAACTATAAACGAAAATCAAAACAAAAGATAAAAACATATGAGTATCAACATGATGTTTGTTAAAATACAAGGAAACAAAAATGATTAAAACCCCAAAAAAGACCGGCATATCAATAATAGGCAGTTTTCAAGTGTGTAAAGTATTGTGACACTCCACTTTTCTTGTCCTAATGATTTACAAATTAGAACAATCATACTCTTAATAAAAATTAATATTAGGAATCCTTGATTGGAAGGACCTCTAATTGTAATTGGACCTCTAATTGTGGCTTAATTTCCTCCACACATAATTCCTCCTTTTACCCCACCGATTGCACCGCTTACATATTCACATTTATTTTCATTCCTTGAAAAGCTCCACCAATTACTTTCTTTTGTATTTTTTCCATGTAAAGTTCTTTCTCTGTTTTGTATATATACAGATGGAACAAAAGAATAATATATTGCCTTTTTGCCCATTACAAGACCAAAAATTTCATGGCATCAGAGAGCTTTCGTTGTGCATAGGTCACGCAATCCCGTCGACTCTTTCCCTCTACTTTTCTTGTAAGAATATATATATATATATATATTCTTTTTCTTTGCATACTTTCACCATGACAGGGGCTTCTACTGGCAATCAAAAATCACAAGAGACTAGATGTAAACAACCCATTTCATCTCATCATTCTAACAACCCAGGATCTATGCTTGTGTCCTAACTTTTGACTGGTGAAAACTACTCAACTTGGAGTAGGGCCATGCTTATGGCCTTGAGTGCAAAGAACAAAGTGGGTTTCATTGATGGATCGATTACAAAACCTTCTTCAACAGATTCAACCTACGGCCTTTAGAATCGCTACAATGATATGTTAAAATCTTGGATGCTCAAATCTTTATCTCAAGATTTAGCCAGCAGTGTTATTTATGTTGATACAAGAGCCGAAATTTGGTCAGATCCTTAAGGAGCGTTTTTCTCAACTCAATGCTCCTCGCCTTTTCCAAATCGAGAGAGATATTATCACTCTAAGACAAGAACAACTATCTGTTGTTACCTATTATACCCGTCTGAAGGCTTTATGGGATGAACTTGCAAATTGGCAATTTTTTTTCCCACATGTACGTGCTCAGCGAAAAAGTCATGGGCAGACTACCAACAGCAACACCGCCTCATTCAGTCCTTAATGGGCCTAAATGAATCGTATGCTGTTGTATGAGGACAGATTCTCCTTATGGATCCTCTTCCTTCTATGAATCGGGCATATTCTCTAATTTTACAAGAGGAAAGACAGAGGAATGTGGTTGCAACAGGACAACCAAACATTGAAACCACTACATTAGCAACACAACAACAAAATCAGATGGCAATGAAAATGAATATTAAGGCTCCTACGCCTAGTTTCAAAGGAGCTACCAACTCACTGGAATGAAGCAAGTCATGAAAGGAGCAATCTACCTGTTCTCATTGCGGTTGGGTTGGCCACACAATTGACAGGTGTTACAAACTTCATGGATACCCTCCGAGGCATCGTCTTTATAAGGAAACTTCTCAATTTGTTGCAAACCAGGTAGCACGACAACCATCTCCTCATGATGGATCCACAAGCAACAATTTTCTTGCTTTTCCTTTCACTACAGAACAAGTCCAACAACTCCTTGCTCTTCTCAAGCCTCAAGTCATGGCAAATCAAGTAGGTGGCAGCCCTTCCAATGCTCACCTCTCAAGTATTTGTTTAAACTCTTCCTTCCATAATATCCCTTGGATATTGGATAGTGGCGCAATAGATCACATTGTGAGTTCTGTCAATTTTCTCTCTTCCATAACATCTACTTCTTCTGCTACTATTAAACTCCTTAATGGTAGTCTCGCACTTATAACCCATATTGGTACTGTCACTACTGTTAGACATGTATGCCCTAAGGAGTAAAAATGTAATATGTTTTTGGAGACATTTTTATCAATAAAGAATTTATTCATTTATATATACCAAATCTTGTCCTCTTTACGTTCATATTTGTTGAATGTATGATAAGCAAACAGTAGTCTGAGACTGTCAGTCTAAACCTTAAGAATTGGGCATATGATGGGATGATTATACGGTAGACACGATTCTTAAGGTGACGGTCTAAAACATATGATCCGCAATCGAGGGAATAAGGTTGGGCGCTTTATTCATGTAAAGATTGTTATGTTGTCTATATCCCTTTTGGGAGATGGTGTGTCTTGACCATCGGAGTTGGACTCCATGAATAGAAACATTGGCACGTTGTCATAGGTGACGATGTGTTGGATCGGGACATAAAGTGAATTGATTTGGATTAATAATTCTGCCTTGGCAAATCGATTCACTTTAGACAATCATTTGTATTGTATCTTAATCCTGAGATGAATAGTGGGCTCGTTGTCTCGATTTGTGTCTTTTGATGTACCAATGGGTGACTCCCACATCTCTATAGTGGTATGCATGCCGGTACGTTGGAGGCATGACTCTTGATAGCGTAGACTTGTTATTCATAGATATGAAATCCATAGCTCCTCTTTAGGAGTAATGATATCCTCTTATATGCGTTGTCCTATAATTAGAAAACTGAAGCGCTCAACCATTTGGATACATAGGTGTAACCGAATGGTATACTATCTTTGGATGGTAAGTTTTCTAATGGTGAGACAATCGAACGTAAGATAAAAATAATCGGGAAGGTAAGACAGAACTTGTCCTTAAGCCGATTATGGATTATCATATGGGGATACGATGCATTATGATATGTCATGGAGACTTAGCTAAACGAGCTTCATAATTCTATAAAGTTCGAGAGTGCAGCTCCAAGCTTTTAGTGGAGTAGCGTTGGAGTTGATAATTGTGAAATGTATATCTGGGATATTGGGTTTCATAATTATCATGAGCTTGAACTTTATAGGTCCATTTTGGTCCCCTTTGCTAGCTCACAAAATCCTGTAACAACACGGCGTGCTTTTCCAATAATTGGTGACTTATGTCGGATTTATCAGATTGGTTTAAAATTTGTAAGAATAAAATAATTCATGTCTGTTTATCGGTTGAATTAATTTTGTAAGAAATTAGTTCAAGATAAACTTGTTGAATTATTACGATCAGATAATTCTTGTCTGTTTATCGGTTGTTTTAATTTTGGACAAATTAGATCAAGATAAACTTGTAGAATTATTGTGAATTGATTTATTTTCTTAGAGATTATCTTGATAAAGTTTGTTTTGATCAGATATCTTCTCTATTGGGTTATTTGAATCAAAACTGAGACTTTATCCTTTAGAATCTCGGGTGGAAAATAAAAGATTCGTGGAGATTTTTCTCGGGAGTTCGGCCTACCGGATGACGTGTTCGGCCTGTCGAACTGGCCTGATCAGCCTGCCGATCAGAATGTTCGGCCTGCCGATCAATGGAGATAAGATAACGTGTTTTCACGCGGATCTTATCAGATATTGATCCGAACTTGATTCTGTTTCGAGTTTTTGAGACCTAATCTGATATGGACTGACCCCAGGACCAATAGGTATAAAAAGGGAGTGAGTCTCATGATTTACTCAGATCAATTTGAGAGATTAAGAGTGATACTCTTCTAGTGAGCATCTGAAAACTCCCTGAGAGCTTTTGTTCACAAATCACGAACACTAGCTTTGGGTTCTCTCTATTGGTTGGAAGGAGAGTCACCGGTGGAAGAGCTGTACGTGTGAGCCCACACTCACTTCGTTTGTGGATAGAGAATAGCAAAGAAGACCAGTTGGTTGAGGCTCTTCTGGAACGTTACTTCTCTACACGGATTGCGGAGGTTCTTCGGCACATTGAGGTTAGTAAGATCTGTCTAATTTATACATATAACATGTCAAACTTGTGTTTTAAAAATTACTCTGATGAATTTTTTTTTTTAAAATTCCGCTGCGCACTTTGTTTCCAACAACTACAACAAATTTTTGATTATATACAACCTTTATTTAACCACTGTTTCTCAAAAACCGTCATGGTAAGGAGGAAAAAACGCAACGAGTTAGGCTCGCAAAGACAAAAACCGTCGTGAAATAGAGTTAGAGCTACTACGACGGTTTTTTAAAAAACCGTTGTAGTATAGAGTATCTACCACGACAGTTTTTTTAAAAACTGTCATGGTAGCTTTCCATTCCATGATGGTTTTTTAAAAAACCGTCGTGGTATCTTAATTACACGACGGTTTTCTAAAAAACTGTCGTGGTAGCTCTTCCATTCCATGACGGTTTTTTTAAAAAACCGTCGTGGTAGCTTACTTAAAACTCCTTTTTTTCACCTCGACATTCAAACACAATTCAGAAATTCACTTCTCAAATATAAACACAGACCCATCTGAATCAGCTGCACCCGTCCTTCTTCGCCTCCACACTCCTTAATCTCAGCCCAAATTGTAAGTTTTTGTTAGAAATTGATAAATTTTTGTTGATTATGTTGTATAATTAATCTGAAATTGATAAATAGTTGTTGATTTTGTTGTTTATTCCATGAAATTTGTATTGTGGATCATGGGTATGATTTATTTGTTTTATAATGAGTATGTGTAACTTGTTTTATGATGGGTGATGTTTTTGTTTTATGATTAATATATATAGGTGGGTATATATATACTTTGTGAAATTAATTTTAATTGAATATTTGCTATTTATTATTTTGATTTAGGACTTACAAAATGGATAGGAAATGGATGTGGGATTTCGATTGTCTAGAGAGTATGTAAATGGTGTGGAAGAGTTCTTGGTTTTTGCCGAAACTCACGCCAATGGTGATAAAATTCGGTGTCCTTGTGTTCAATGTGGAAACAATAGATTGCATCTAATTCCAATTGTTAGAGGATATTTATTTCGAAATGAAATTATAAGTAGTTATCAAACATAGCATTTTCATGGCGAGTCTAATTTCAATCCAACTTTACTAAGTAAAGAAAAGGAAGCTATTGTGGAAGATAATATAGATAATCAAGACAATATGGTTGACATGGTCAATGATTTAGAAGAACGCTTTGTGCACTGTCTGGATTTATTTAAGACAATGATGAATGATGCCAAGACACCCGTGTATGAGGAGTGTACCAATTTCACCAAATTGTCTGCTTTAGTTGGATTATAGAATTTGAAAGCTTCGGGTGGGTGGTCAAATTCTAGTTTCATAAAGCTGTTGGAATTTTTAGGAAGGCTTCTACCAGAGGGTAATAAATTACTAACTAGTATGTATAAGGCTAAGAAGACTTTGAGCACTTTGGGAATAGATTATGAGAAAATTCATGCTTATGAAAATGATTATGTTCTCTATAGGAATGAGTATGAGGATGAGAATTATTGTCTAATTTGTCAACAAGCAAGGTGGAAGAAAGGAAAAAAGCCAAAAAACGGCAAGAATGGAGTGCCAAAGAAAGTTTATGCTACATTCCACTAGTACTACGTTTGACGCGTTTATTTGAAATCCCAGAACATGCCAAGAATTTGACATGGCATCACGACAAATGGGTGGATGATGCTATGCTTCGACACCCGACAGATTTACCACAATGGAAGACTTTTGAAGCCGATTGTCCCAACTTTAATGTGGATCCAAGAAACATACATTTCGCTATGTCGACGGATAAAATGAACCCACATGGTAACATTAGTAGTAGGCATTAGCACTTGGCCCATAATACTTGTTAACTATAGTCTCTCTCCTAAGATGTGCATGAAGAGGAAGTTTTTAATGTTGTCTTTATTGATTTCGGGTCCTCACTAACCAGGCAATGACATTGATGTATTCTTGGCACCGTTAATCGATGACCTAAAAAAGTTGTGGGAAAATAGAGTTGAAGTTAGAGATGCTTACTGAAAAGAGACGTTCACACTCCGTGCAATGTTGATATGGAAAATTAATGACTTCCCCACATATGGCAATTTATCTAATTATTCGGTGAATAATTCTATTGGTTATCCTATTTGCATGATGGAAATGTCTCACAAACGGTTGAAGAATGGTAAGAAAACCGTTTTTCTTAGTCATAGAAGATGGTTTCCAAGGGATCATCGCTACTGTAAACAAAAGAAAGCCTTTGATGGCAATAGCGAAGAAAGAGACCCTCCTCGTCCTTTGACAGGTAAACAAATATATGAAATGGTAAAAGATATAAGAGTCGTATTAGGTAAGAGAAGACGAGGTAAGGACGAGCTACCAATTGATGGACCATGGAAAAAAAGATTAATCTTTTTTGATCTTCCATACTGGAAGACACTTTTTGTTCGTCATTGCTTAGACATTATGTATATTGAGAAAAATGTTTGTGAATCCATAGTCGGCGCGTTGCTTGACATTCCGGGCAAGGCTAAGGATGGTGAAAAAGCTCAGTTGGATCTTATGAAAATGGAGATTAGGCCTAATTTGTTTCCCTAGAAAAGAGGGAACATCACTTACTTACACTTGGCGAAGCACACGTTATCCAGAGCAGAAAAAAGAAAGCTTTGTGAAAAGCTTGCTTTGTTAAAAGTGCCGGACGGGTATTCTTTGAACTTCAAACAGTTAGTGTCGGTGAAGGATTTGAAACTTATTGGCATGAAAACACATGATTGTCATATGTTGATGCAACAATTACTACCACTTCCTTTGCAGGGAATTCTAACAAAGGATGTGAGATTTGCAATTTCCAAGTTGTGCTCGTTCTTCAATTCAATATGCTCGATGGTAATTGATCCACTTGTGTTAGATTTATTGCAATCGGAGTTTATGCAAACCTTATGCATGCTTAGGAAGTATTTTCCACTGGCATTTTTTGACATCATGATTCATTTAATGGTGCACTTAGTACATGAACTTAAGTTATGCGGACCAGTATATTTGAGATGGATGTACCCATTTAAAAGATATATTAAGGTTTTGAAGGGCTATGTAAAGAATCGAAATAGGCCAGAGGGATGTATTGTAGAAAGTTACATAGCTGAGGAATCGGTTGAATTTTGCTCCGAGTACTTATCTAATGCAGACACAATTGGGGTGCCAAAGACTATAAGCAATAAGGCTAGGGGACTATCTACTGACAATTCTTCGTTAGTAAATCGAGAGGAGTGGGAGCAAGCTTGTCTTTATATCTTGCACAATGCTAATGAAGTGGAGCCTTTCATTGAGGTGTACATGAACAAATTAAAAAAAGCATACCCAAAAAGAGCAAGAAATGAGAAGTGGTTGCAAGATGAACACAATCGGACCTTTCAGTTATAGATTAGAGCACACATCTATGGCAAGTGATTTACATCACAAGATAGAGGCATGTCACAGGAGTTGAAGAAACTAGCTAGAGGACCGTCATCGATAGTTACAAGGTATACGTCATATTCCATAAATGGTTACACTTTCTACACTCGCGAAAGAGATGAGAAACATCTGGTACAAAATAATGGTGTGACTCTCTGTGCCGAGGCTATGCATATTGCCTCTGCCAAGGACAAGAATTCGGTATATGGGACCATGAACTACTTTGGTTTCATTGAAGATATTTGAGAACTTGATTATAGGGAATTACACATAGCACTTTTTAAGTGTAAGTGAGCTGACAATAACCATGTTAAGAACGATGATGACGACATCACGGTAGTTGACTTTAGAAGATTGGGATTGTTATAACCTGTCTTTTCGGGCTGTGATAAAACTCTTTCTTGCTTACTTTAGGGCAAAAATTTAAGAAGTTTTTTTCCTTTTTTTTTAATTAATACTTTACAATACTGGTCTAATAACTTCTGAAATACAAACATATACTTGTATTTTCATAGTCACATTTTCTTTACAATATAGTTTATCAAACATTACTTTCAAAATATCTTAAAACACAATGTAGCGAAAAACATACTACGGCAGAATCCATACCCAGTCTGCATACATCATCCGTCCGTCAGCTCATCATTACGATTTATTCTGACCTTCTCGTCGGAATACCTACAACATGAAAAACTTAATGAGCTAATGCCTAATAAGTCCCATAAATCCCACATGGACATTCAAATAAATGCATGAATCAATTATGTTTTCTTATAAACTTTTCTTATCTTCATCATTTTTTATCTTTACTAGGGCCTAAGTGTTCGTACCATTGTGCAATTTCATTTAGGTCTATGTAACACCGTGACCATACTATATCCTTTAAACTCCCCTTGAGTCAGGAGTCGATACGACACTTTTTTTAATTTCTAGTAACATATTTACCAGTCCATTTATTATGGTTAAGATACCATGTATGATGTGATATTCACATGTTATCCATAACACATAAATTCGCTTGCATAGCATAGTATATACAAGTACTTACTTTATATACACATAGGTATTCATTATTGTACACACAGGTACATAACATTTAATACATATAGGTATTCATCATTGCACACACAGGTACGTAATATACTGTACTTATCGATACATAACATGTTATACACTCAGGTATTTCAATCGTATACTCACATGTATCTATACATGACTATACCTCTAGGTATTCATATCATGGCAAACATACAAGTTTACACTGTCATATACACTCAAGTGTACATATACATACATCCTATACCTATATTTTCAAACTGTAGGTGGGAAGGGTACTTGTGCTTGTGTACCAAAAAATTGACTTCGGTCTTCTTTCTCCTAGGCTCCTAGGATCCTGTTGGCCAATTACAAAATTATTAGCCAATTTCACTAAGTTTCGTTACAAAACGTTTGTTATTTAACTAATCGAGTTGCATAACCGTATACAACTCTGAAACCACTGGTTTCCTTATTTCTACCTTACTCTACCCTATCGTTACTTACGAAGGATGGATATCTTCCAAATCATCTTTTGATCTCATTGAAAACATTTCTGAGCTGTTCGGGTTATTCGAGCAAAAATGACGATTTTGCTTTCCGTGAACCTACTAACTTACCCGAGCTCGATTTTGTTATTTTAATAAAAATAGACACATATTAACTTTAAAGTAATGCTCTAGTGGCCCGTGTTTCTTTATTTCACACTTATACCATTTTTCTATAAAACTTTACAATTCAGCCCCTAAACTAAAAATTTTTGACAATTTTGCCCCCGGGGCTAAAATTGTCCTTTTTATCCTAAATTTTTTTATTTTTCTCAAGGATCATTTTTGCTCAAAGTACCATATTCAAAATCTTTTGAGAAATGACGTTTTTGCCCCTTTTTAAAAATTTTTACAATTTCATAAATTCTTTGAAAAATTAAAATTTCATAAACGATTGAGTTTTTTGACGAACTGCTTGCGTGAGCTAACAGTTTCGTCGAGATTTACAACTTTCTTGTTTTAACTTTTCTCAAAATCTCAATGTACAGGGGTGTTTTTAGTCATTTTTAATTCTGTAGACAGAAATCTTTTTAGTCCCTATGGCATTTTGATAAAAATCTATTTCAAAATTACAAATCTACCCCTGTAGAGACCATTCCATGCCTTATTCAAATCATTCTCATGCTCAAACATCATTTTTGCAAAGTCTAACATCAAAATTACAAAAATAAGACTTTTTGCAAAAATTATCATTTTGCACCATAAATCAAAATTTTGCAACTTTCACATGCCATACTTCACATATGCATGAAATTTCATCAAGTATATGATCAAGAACCCTCATGGTTTTGAAAGAATAGAAATCAAAATAAAATTCATAAAATTTCAAAACTTTAAAACTTAAAACTTACCCAAATGGCACTTTTTATTTTATTTCTAGCCTTCAAAGGCTCCTTGAACTCCTTCTTAGGCTTCCTTTTTATGCAAAAATACCATGAATTAATTTTCCCCTTAACCCATGAAAAATCCCTTGAAAACTTGCTAAAAAGTTTGGGGTTTTGCCTTAAAACTTGTGAAAAATCCTTAGGCTTTGCTTCTAAAATTTGTTTGGGGCTATTTTTGTAAAGTTTGGGGTTGAGAAATTTTTTTGGAGGGCTGCAACAATGGCTGCTGAACATGGGAGGAAAGGAAAGGAAATGAAAATTTGTGATAACCTTGTAATAAATGCTTCCTTATCCACTTGATGACTCATGGTCATCCATAAGGTTACCCTAGGTGTCATCATGTTCTTGGGCCACATTGCATGGCTTGTTGGCCCAATAGAATTCAAGTAAGTGCCCACTTTGTGGAGTTAAAAATTTATACTATGTAATTTTTCACCACACAGTATTTTTTCTATACTGCCATGGTCAAATCAGTGTACTTTTTATCCTTAGACTGTATAAACATATTTAACTTACTTTTCGTTCACTTTTGGAGGCCAATCATGACATTTTTCATATCTGTGTTTTTACTTAGCAGTATACTTATACTGCTTCGGCCTCCTTTCTACACCATGTTAGGGTTTGGACAACCTCTATGTCTTATTTCTATTCTAATCTCTCATTCGTTTATATCATAATTTTATAATTAATTGTGATATAAAATTCATCTTATGGATATTATTTACAAATTTTGAGTAATTAAACTCATAAAATCTGTATTCGGTAATATCCAGCATTGCATCACATTTACCATGAAATTTGCAATCAATGCCGTTTATTCATACTTTATCGTAATTTTTACAAAAATTTACATTTTTGAAAGTAAATTCATTAATTAAACCCAATTAAATATTAGGTTTTATTAATGAAATTTTCTCGGTCATTACAAGGATATAGCAATGATCACTTCATTATGGTATCACAAGCAATCCAAGTTTTTTATACTACGGATCCCCAAGACATAGAGTTGTCTCTAGTCGTCCTGACAAAGCTAATAATAGTTATCGACGGTGAAGAAGTTATCGAGGATTGCATAGACATCCCTTCAGTCACAAACGGATTGCCACCGGTTAAAGAGATAGATAATTTTGAGATGATGTTTCGTACTTGCTTCGTGAAGATGTCGAATGGATATGTATTAAGAAACCAATAAAAAAAAAAAAGAAGATAAAACAATGAGCATCTATAAACCAATTTATGTTAATTTATTTTAAAATTTTTCTTTAATTTCTTTCATTTTTCATCTTTTTTTTAAGGGTTTTGTATATCTATCTATAGTTATATTTGTGGTGAAAATAGAGAAAAAGTATACATTCTGGGCCATTGGATGCTTAACACACAGGCTGGCCACCCTAGGCAGAAAAGAAAATAATGTGTAAGAAATAATTTAGACAATTTTTTACGACGGTTTTTGCAAAAACTATCATGGAATGCTATCTATCATAGCATTTTATATGCTGCTTCGACGACGGTTTTTGCAAAAATCGTCTTGAATTCAAAGCTTTCACGATGGTTTTTGCAAAAACCGTCGTGAAATGCTGTAAAATATCACAGCATTTTATGTTGTGATAGCATTCCATGATGGTTTTTGTAAAAACCGTCGTGGAATGCTGTAGCATATCACAACATAACCATCGTGGAAGCCTATCACAATATTTTTTATGCTGTGATATGTTACAGTATTCCACGATTGTTCTTGCAAAAACTGTAGTGGAAGCCTTATTTTTTCCTTTAAATTTTTGAAACTCGCACCCACCCTCTATTTTGAGTGTGCGTCCTTTCTCTCCAAAATTCCCCCCTCTCTCTAAAATCCCTCTTTTGCTTTCTCTAAAATCCCTCTCTCTCTCTGCCACCATCACCTCCACCGTCGTTGCCTCCGCCGCCGATAAGCTCCCCTTCCCTCTCTCTCTCTCCTCTTCCCCCTCCTTCTCTTTCTCCCTTTGCGCCCCCCTACCCCTCCTCGCCCCCTAGCCCACACCCACCCCCCACTTGCCTGCCAACCCCACCCCCCCCCCCCACCCACACATACTTGGCCCCTCGCCCCCTACCCCCCGCCGCCCCGCCCCCCCAATCATATATGTGTAATATGTGAAATTGTATAATTGAAATTGTAAATTTGTGAATATGTGTATGTGTGAAATTGTGTAATTGAAATTGTAAATTTGTGAATATGCGTAATATGTGAAATTATGTGAATATGTGAAAATATATAGTTAAAATTGTAAACTTGTAAATATGTGAAGATTTGGATATGTGAAATTATGTAAAGATATGAAATTGGGAATTTAAAATTGTAAACTTGTGAATATGTGAAGATGTGAATTTATGAAATTATGTGAACATGACAATATATGTGTAATACGTGAAATTGTGTAATTGAAATTGTAAATTTGTGAATATGTGTAATATGTGAAGTTATGTAAATATGTGTAATATGTGAAATTATATATGTAATTGAAATTAAAAATTTGTGAATATGTGTAATATGTAAAATTATACAAATATGTGAAATTGTGTAATTGTGATATTGTGTAATTGAAAATATATAAAGATAAATATGTGATTTAATATTACTATGTATAAGTTAGTTTCTGCTTACTTTGCACAGGTATAATGTCTCGCAAAATCAATAGTGACCAGTACGAGGACGAGTACGAAGAGTACGAAGAGTGCACTCCATCTTCGTCGTAATATAGCAAGGGAAACCAACACAGTAAGCCACGAAGCCAAACCAAATTTGATTCAAAAGTAGACTTTGAGTGAAGGGCTACATTGCTGAAAAAAATTCGTCGGATGAGAAAGAAAGGTTTAAGAATTGAAGTGACTTTTCATTCAAAAGTGCAACTGGAAGGTGCACCCGACCATGAATTAAGTAGTTGGATCGGAGTCCTCAGACGAGAGCACGTTCCTTTATGGACAAAAGATTGAAGGTATAAGGATTTGGAAAAGTAAAAGATGTGGTTTGGAGAGAGATATACAAAGGTTTCACAGTCAATGATTGGTATAAGAAAAAGGCTTTGAAGATTTGTGGCGAATAAGCAAAGGGGTTTAAATCCGACCTCTACGTTACCTTCGTACAACCATATATTTCCATTCTAAAGGAGGATGAAAATGTATATAAACGGCCTTCCACGGTAGTACACTACGACCCTTGCATAAACGATGACAATTGGGAAGCTTTTGTGAGGTATCAACGTTCCACCAAATTCCAACTACTATCATCAAATGCAAGAAAAATAAGAGCGAAAAATGAATATTGCTTTATGGTTGGCCGAGTCGGATATAGAGAGCTCGAGCAATCCTTGGTACGTTAATATTTTACTCATATTACATATATCAATTATTCTATCATTACTATGTTACTAACATTGCGTAAGACATTTGCTAAGACGGGCGTGCTACCAACATGGGAGGAGTTGTGGGTAAATCACGTCAAGTTTTCGATGGACAGTTTAAAAATCCAAAAGTAGCAGAAATTGAAAACTTGATTGTAGGTTTATTGAACACGAACAATTAATTTGTAATTTAATACCTGTTGAAGGATCTTAAGAATAACATGATTTTGTTGTTGTTTTACAAGATCAAGAACAAGAACAACCCGTTGCTAATGAGCAACTGCCTGCATTTAACTTTGCTTTAGTACCTCAAGAATTTATGCAGTTGGCTCTATACGCACATTCTTTCATGCGTGATGGGTCGACGATTCAATGCCCGATACCGGTAAATGTCACTGGCAATGAATTGCCTATTTATGTGGGGTATGAAGACGTTTACTACTTCATCAACTTTCATAAAATTTAGGCAAACTATATCCTAGTATACCTCATGTAATAACTCCATCCTTATTTCATATGTTTAAAATATAGATAGAGTTGTAAGGTGTTTTCAAATACCTCAGGTAATAACTCCATCCTTATTTCATATGTTTAAAATATAGATAGAGTTGTAAGGTGCTTTCAAATAATTAACTGTATTGTTTTTTATTGTAGTTTTTTGGTAGAATATTGTGAACTTCAAGGCTTGGTGCAAAATTTTGGCTTCATATCTCTGGCGATTGTTTCAAGTGCTGCAAAAGACCTATAGAGTGATCATAGAGAGCGTGCCACATCACTCCTCCACCTATTAGCTCAAGAACTAAGGGGGAAATTATTCTTCCTACCATACAATGTTGGAAAACATTGGATGTTGGCACTTATTTCACCATGAGAGGACCAAATATATTGGTTTGACCCCCTTGGATACCCATCACGTGAGGATTTCGTATCAGTCATGAGATTGTAAGTATTATTAATGTTCTCTTATAAAATTAACTGTTTTTAGTCCCACATAATTGTATCGTCTATTAATTCATTTAAACATGACACATTGTTAGGGCGCTTAATGATTGGAAGCTTCAAGCGGGAAGCGGTGTCATAAATCGACCGAACGGAACGCTATATTCTAAATTTAAGTGTCTAAGATAACAAAGAAACATAGAATGTGGTTTTTTTATTTTACGTTTCATGCTGGATATAATTACAAGTGGTATATAAGCCTTAGGAAAAAAAGATTTTTATATACAAACGGATATACATGAAGTTAGATTAGAGTAGGTACAATTTGTAAATAGGTATGTGCTCTTTAGATAGATAGATGGAGAAAGTAGATAAAGAATTACTCAAAATAGCTCAAATGTAAATGATAATACCTTGTAATTTCAATATACACTAATTTTTGTATTCAATTAGGGCCTTGTTGTAATGGATAACACACAGGACTGGCCATCCTATGGGAAATCAAAAAATTTTGGAGATTTTTTTGTGGCGATACTAATTTTCTACGATGGTTTTTCTGAAACTTGTCGTGGAATATAGAGGCTTCTACTACGGTTTTCTAAAAAACAGTCGTGGAATCAAATTTTTTTTCCCATTCCATGACGATTTTTTAAAAAACTGTCGTAGAATCACTACCATTCCACGATGGTTTTTTAAAAACTGTCGTGGAATCACTACGCTTCTGTGACACCCGTTATTCTCCTAACGGGTATTGAGGTAATTAAATTAATTTTTAATGTATAAAAAAAAATTGCTTCATTTAAATTTATTTTATAATATTTATTTTTATCTATTTTTAAATTTTCTAAAATTCTCATATATTTATTTAGTATGATTACTAAAAAGCCTTAGAACTTCTAATAAATCTCAAAAATGTCATATTGGCATTATGTGTGTTAAAGTCTTTAGATGAGACATAAGGATATCTTTTCCAACTACTCTTGACCCTCATTTTCTTTATTTCCTCCGTGACATGCTTCAACATGTCTCCTCTATAATTGTTTCCATCACTCCTCTTCAAAGACTTCATCTTTTCTTCCTTTCTCTTCCACGGTTCCCACACTCTTCTTCTCATTTCTTTGCTGAAGCAAAATACTTAGAGAACTTCTTCAAGGCAGCCATAAAAATCAGCCACCATCACCTCCATTTGAGCAAGAATTTCAGTCATACCGAAGTAAAGGAACCTGTTTTGAAGCCATTTCAAGCTTCCAACTAACCATAATCCGAGGTTAGAATCTTATGAACAAATTTAGTCTTTCATTTATAAATTTTCTTTTATACTAAAGGATTATTCAAATTTGCGTTCTTAAACCTAAGTATATGTTTGTTGCTATTTTGGAGCATATGTATGAAGTCTAAGTGTATATGCCCTAGACAGAAAATTTATATTGTTAAACTTTATAATACCTCTATGGGCAGTGGTTATTTCTTGAAATTCTAAGATTAAATTAAAATAAATTTTATGAATGTAGTTGTATGTTGTGCTTTAGTTTTAATTGTCCTTATGCACGCCTTAGGATCAAGGGAGTATGGAGCTAACGTTAATTGATTCCAGGATTAAGAGACTGTTGATAAGCTTGAAAGGTAGGGATTCTATTACTCATCTTTTGTGAGGTTTTATAGAATTAAAATTGATTGTTTTGCCGCAATATATTTATATCTATGTTGAACTGATATTATATGAGTATCACATATGAAACTATGACATGGACTCGTCTTGTATTGTACGGCGAGGAACATAATGAATTGACACATGTTATAAATTGAGAAGCATGGTTAGGAAAACTAACTCTATTAATAATGATTCAATATAGAGAAATTGTGAGACATGAAAAGGGCGACGGTTACGTCCTTGGGCATGAATACCCTAAAAGGTAAAGTAGGGGGAAGGCGATGACGCTTCCTTGGGTTGAAAGTCCCAGAACACACTGTACAGGAATTGATTTGGTGAGGACTCGGGGCTTGATGTCCCCTCACCGGAACACCCTTGGAATGTTTATAGGGTGATCAAGTGCGCCCATTTGGGTTTCGATGAGTTGAGTGATACTCAATTTAACATGGATACCTAGGAACAATGATGATTGGTAATATTTGTATAAATGTGTAATTATGACACTTGGTAATGATTAACTACGGTATCCATAAGATGTGATCATAATAAACCTCATAATCTGGAATATGATGTAACTTACTAACCATGCAGGTTTTAATGTGATAATGATAAAAACCTAAAGGTGAGTAATGGCTTTCTCTACTGAGCATAGTGTTGCTCATACCCTTATGTTTATATCTTTTCAGGACTCACTAAGTGTGAGGTGGCTACGGGAAATATAGTTGAGGAAGTGATGTAGCTATATTACATTGGGACTGCTTCAATTGTTGAGAATGTTCTTCATGATAATGTAAGCATCAATTGTTACTTTCTGTGACTGTATTATAATGTGTTGAGGGTTAAAATGATGATGACAACAGTTTATATTATTAAATTTAAGGTGCTACATTAAAACTGTGGTTTATTTGTCGTTTATATTTTTATTTTTGAGTTGAGAGTTTTCATTTAAGTCCCGGGCAAATTTTAATCTTTAAGGTTTTACTTTTATTATTTATTTTTATTTTATCTCATTAAAAACTGTTAACCCCCATATAGGGGCGTTACAGAATTTTTGGTATCAGAGCCTAGGTTCGGTTAACCTAGGGAGTGTAGCACCACTTTAAAAAAAATATATTTTTGAGATGGTTTTGAAGCTGAATTTTTATTGTCATCATCAAAATGAACCTTCACATTGATTTATACAGTCTAGAAGGATGTAACATGGAAAGGCCATAGAATGAAAATATTAATAGTTATATGAGTACAATAATTATATAGAAGGAAAGTATTAATAGTTATGAGGGAATGATAATTATATGGAATGAGTTTATAAGTAGAATGCTTATGAGAGATTCGTATAATATTTGGATCTATAAGCATATTTAATTCGTATAAACGATGAGAAATTCGTATAGATACGAGGATTTAAGAGCCTTTTGTCTCGTGAAAAACAATAAGAAATATAAGGCTTGATTTATTGATTTTAAAGTTTGGCATAGAATGCCAAATTTTTCGTAATTGATTCAAACCTAAGTAATGATTATGTGTGGATTCGATGGAGCACATAAGTGTCAATAACTTTTCTTAAAAGTTCTATATATTTGAGGAATATGATATAAGTTGGGAATCATGGTATTGAATCATGAGAGAGATAAATGTTAGACTTTTGGTCTGTTGAGACTGTGTAAAGTCTAGAATGCATGAATCTCAAAATTGGAATATTTTGTTACGTACATTGTATTTAAGTGTATCAGTGAATCTTTTGGTTACCTAAGGTTTTGTTATATGAGGAAATTATATATTGTATGAGTAGAATTGTGGGGATTGTAGATGTTCTTAAGTAGTAACATCTAGTGTCTTTGTTCATTGATATGGTCTACGTTGGAAGACGTAAATCGTATTGATTTCAAGGTTAGTCGCATTCTAAACCCTTGGTAGTAATGATGATGAATCCATTGATAGACGTTGAGTATTATCAATAACATATGGGTGTATGCATTGTTCAATAAGGTTTTGATTAAAACAAAATTATTTGAGTTGCTGGAAGATTATGTTGTTATGAAATGATTTTAAATATCATTCAGGAAGATCCTTGTTGTCGTTAAATTAGATTTGTTGTTTATAGTCAACTTTATCTATAGTGGGCTTTGAATTGGGTTTAAGATTCATACGAATTGGTTTTCAATTTTATGTTTGTTATTTAACTCGTTCTAAATGTGTTAAGGCCCGAAGCAACCTGACCATTTTCAACTAAGAACATTTGGGCCTAGTTCAAATCTTAAATCAGTTTGATTCACACTATCTCTCCCACGTGGTCTCTATACGTGTCATATACAGTGGTTTAATCATTGTTTACATATACGTTTACTGTGCATAGGAGCTTATTTCTCCGAGTTCACTTTTTCTCTCTTAATTTGTTATTTTCTCTTTAAATCGCAAATCCTCTTCTTTCTCATTAAAAATTCTTCTTTTCCTCCAAAAGAAGAAGGAATTCTAGGATTCTGCAATTTACTATCTTAATTTTTCCTTTCTATTTACTCTTCTTTCATCTCATCATGGACCCAAAGTACCAACACCTGAGAAAGTATTTCCCATCACTCTCCCAAAAGATTCTCAGAAAGAAATACAAGGCTAGAATTACTCGGTTGTGGATTCTTATGCGTTTTGGTATCCCTTATGATGTGAGAATGTTAATAGAGGGGAAGATCCGTCCAAGTGACTTTAGTCAAGATGTCGGTTTACCAGGAACAGGTACCAGTCGTAGTGCAATGAAAAGAAGAGCTCGTGCCATCGTGGTCACTTGTAACAAATGTGGAAGACAAAATTGTAACGGTAAATGTACTTCACCTGGTTATATGTCTACGAATAGAGAGGATAAAATAAGGTTTTGTAGGGATGGACTTTCAAAGGAGAACTTGGATAGCATCCATCCTCCTCTCCACGGTCACCCTAGTGGATATGTTCAAGGAGCTATTTTTAAACTCTGGCCTAAATTTTATACAGAAAGACAACGCCTCAGGAATATGGTATTTCTAGATCCTGTTTGCCAAGCCATAAGAAAACTGGATGGGGAATAAGTCATCGCTCTATAAAGGTTATTTAGTCTTTGCTTATTTGAAGCAGTTTTAGCTGATGTTCAACAGTTTGTGTTTTTCTTTTACTCAGAATATTTGCTTTTGTGTTTGAAATAATTGTGATTATTAGATTGATACAGTAAGTGTTAATATCTTATTTAATTTATGATTTTCTTAAATATATATATAATAAAATATATTATCTTATCAGACACGTTACATACGGTATAGTAATATGTTTGAATTTTGAAAAGCTTATCCGGATATTTCAAGATTTGTGTCTCAAATTTCAAAAAGTCTACAGTTGTGTCAAGAGGGTCTTTTGTCGAATTGTTCTCAATTGTCAAAAGTTATACAATTAGAGTCTAATCTTTTTCAAAAAGTGAATCAGATTTTTTGTAAACTATCAATCACCTTATCTTACTTTCTTATCCGCACAAGATTTTGTTTAAATCTTTGGATTACTTTTTCATTACCTACTCGTCTATCTCTTTAGCCCTTTTTGTATATTTCTCATCTTTAAAATCTCATGTAGAACCCGAAGTCTAAGTGGAGCAGACATTAAGCAACCACTTCTATAAACCAAATATGTCTACCTCCCAGTCCACGAAGAAAATAAAGAATGTCTGTGTCTTTTGTGGTTCCAGCCTTGGAAAAGATAAAGCTTATTTAGAAGCTGCAAATCACTTAGGGCAAGTCCTAGCACGCAAGAAGATTAACATAATCTATGGGGGTGGTAGTATAAAAATGATGGTAAATATGGCACTAGCAGCTAGGTCTAGTGACGCTACTGATGTAAGAATTTGGCCTCATATTCCAGTTGAAGGAAACCTTTGTAAGGAAGCCATAGGTAAGGGAGAAGGAGTCAGGAGTATCCCTAAAAATTTTAAAGACATAATCTATAATTCCGATGCTTTTATAGCATTACCTGGTGGTCTAGGTACTCTTGAGGAAATATTTATAGTTGCTTGTGGGCAATTGTTGGGCTTTTATTCCAAACCTTTGGGTCTGCTGAACGTAAAGGGTTTTTATGACGGTCTTTTGAAATTTCTAGATTACGCTGTGGAAGAAAACATCACTACAGAATCGGAGAGACAAATCTTTGTTACTGCTTCAACAGCTGAGGAATTGATAGATAAAATGCAAATCATACATCCAGAATCCGACACTGCAACATCCAAGCTTAAATGGGAAAAGGAAAGCCGGGAGCGGCCAATTGATTTGAATCTCCATCTGTAATCTTTTTGTTTTATCTTTGGCATGTATGCATGTGTGTCCGTATTTCGTGTGTTACGAATAACCGTTTGCCTTGTATTCTGTGTTTCTTGTGGTACGTTGTTGTTCAATCTTTTAGATTCATTGAGCCTAATGCCGGGATGGCTGGATACGGAGTACTTGATGCTCTCGAAACGCATCCTTCTTAAGGTCCGATCTTTTGTTTATCGATGTTTTTGTATCCTCTAAGCATGCATGATATGGATAGCTGGTATACGGAGTGCCTTGTACTCTCGAAACGTATCCGTATTATGTTTGTAATGTGTAATATTCTGTTAATATTATGTGGAAGTACCAGAGTCAGTTATGGGGATATTCCATATGAAATATGAGTATATTATTTGGATTGAATGTTTGTGTCATGAGGATAGCTGTTTAATGAAAAATATGCCGGGTATGTTTGCAACTCTGAGATTCCGTTTAATATCTCTATGAGTAAGTTTAATGTATAGTTTTGAATAAAAGCGTTTGTGATATATGTTTTATGATTATGTTTTAGTTTATTAGTTGAGGTATGAAATCAAATATATTTGACTTTTCCTTACTCAAAAAGGAAAAGGAACCTAAAGATGAAGTATATAAAATTTCTCTGGCAATCTCCTTAAATGTGATTGTAAATCACAGTCCATGGACAATGAAGGACTGGAATCATGGTATGATCAATATGTATGCCTGATCAGATTCTTAAACTATTATACGGTGTTATAAGTTGAAACTTGTCAGAAATACTTTCATTGAGGGATTTAGGAGTAAGATTTATTATGCAAGTAAATAAGTGGAGATACGATAACCTAAATTTGGAGGACAAACAACATTAACGGTTTAGACTCAGAATTGGAATCATGGTGGAATCATAATTTTTACTAGTATTGCTAGAATTGAAATTTCGAGGACGAAATTTCTTTAAGGGGGGTAGAGCTGTGACACCCGTTATTCTCCTAACGGGTATTGAGGTAATTAAATTAATTTTTAATGTATAAAAAAAAATTGCTTCATTTAAATTTATTTTATAATATTTATTTTTATCTATTTTTAAATTTTCTAAAATTCTCATATATTTATTTAGTATGATTACTAAAAAGCCTTAGAACTTCTAATAAATCTCAAAAATGTCATATTGGCATTATGTGTGTTAAAGTCTTTAGATGAGACATAAGGATATCTTTTCCAACTACTCTTGACCCTCATTTTCTTTATTTCCTCCGTGACATGCTTCAACATGTCTCCTCTATAATTGTTTCCATCACTCCTCTTCAAAGACTTCATCTTTTCTTCCTTTCTCTTCCACGGTTCCCACACTCTTCTTCTCATTTCTTTGCTGAAGCAAAATACTTAGAGAACTTCTTCAAGGCAGCCATAAAAATCAGCCACCATCACCTCCATTTGAGCAAGAATTTCAGTCATACCGAAGTAAAGGAACCTGTTTTGAAGCCATTTCAAGCTTCCAACTAACCATAATCCGAGGTTAGAATCTTATGAACAAATTTAGTCTTTCATTTATAAATTTTCTTTTATACTAAAGGATTATTCAAATTTGCGTTCTTAAACCTAAGTATATGTTTGTTGCTATTTTGGAGCATATGTATGAAGTCTAAGTGTATATGCCCTAGACAGAAAATTTATATTGTTAAACTTTATAATACCTCTATGGGCAGTGGTTATTTCTTGAAATTCTAAGATTAAATTAAAATAAATTTTATGAATGTAGTTGTATGTTGTGCTTTAGTTTTAATTGTCCTTATGCACGCCTTAGGATCAAGGGAGTATGGAGCTAACGTTAATTGATTCCAGGATTAAGAGACTGTTGATAAGCTTGAAAGGTAGGGATTCTATTACTCATCTTTTGTGAGGTTTTTATAGAATTAAAATTGATTGTTTTGCCGCAATATATTCATATCTATGTTGAACTGATATTATATGAGTATCACATATGAAACTATGACATGGACTCGTCTTGTATTGTACGGCGAGGAACATAATGAATTGACACATGTTATAAATTGAGAAGCATGGTTAGGAAAACTAACTCTATTAATAATGATTCAATATAGAGAAATTGTGAGACATGAAAAGGGCGACGGTTACGTCCTTGGGCATGAATACCCTAAAAGGTAAAGTAGGGGGAAGGCGATGACGCTTCCTTGGGTTGAAAGTCCCAGAACACACTGTACAGGAATTGATTTGGTGAGGACTCGGGGCTTGATGTCCCCTCACCGGAACACCCTTGGAATGTTTATAGGGTGATCAAGTGCGCCCATTTGGGTTTCGATGAGTTGAGTGATACTCAATTTAACATGGATACCTAGGAACAATGATGATTGGTAATATTTGTATAAATGTGTAATTATGACACTTGGTAATGATTAACTACGGTATCCATAAGATGTGATCATAATAAACCTCATAATCTGGAATATGATGTAACTTACTAACCATGCAGGTTTTAATGTGATAATGATAAAAACCTAAAGGTGAGTAATGGCTTTCTCTACTGAGCATAGTGTTGCTCATACCCTTATGTTTATATCTTTTCAGGACTCACTAAGTGTGAGGTGGCTACGGGAAATATAGTTGAGGAAGTGATGTAGCTATATTACATTGGGACTGCTTCAATTGTTGAGAATGTTCTTCATGATAATGTAAGCATCAATTGTTACTTTCTGTGACTGTATTATAATGTGTTGAGGGTTAAAATGATGATGACAACAGTTTATATTATTAAATTTAAGGTGCTACATTAAAACTGTGGTTTATTTGTCGTTTATATTTTTATTTTTGAGTTGAGAGTTTTCATTTAAGTCCCGGGCAAATTTTAATCTTTAAGGTTTTACTTTTATTATTTATTTTTATTTTATCTCATTAAAAACTGTTAACCCCCATATAGGGGCGTTACAGCTTCCACGACGGTTTTTTAAAAAACCGTCATAGAATCCTTGCTTCCATGATGGCTTTTTAGAAAACTGTCGTGGAAGATTATTACCCATATCCCCCTTTCTACGCCATTTTTCCTATTACACGATGGTAAAAAACCATCGTAAAAACTCCATTTTCCACTACGACTGAAGTTTTCATGATGATTTTTAATCGTCGTGAAATTTTTCTACGACGGTTATAAACCGTCATGGAATCCTCAATTTGTAGTATTGTGTTTCATTATCTCTATTTCTTACCCTTTATAATGTTCTTTGTGTGCCTTCATTCCATTTCAATCTTTTCTTAGTTAGCAAAGTCACTCGTTCTTCAAATTGTTCTCTCATTTTTCATTCAAATTCTTGTCTTATCCAGGACCTTACCTCGAGGAAGATGATTGGCAAGGGTGAAGAATGCAATGGATTGTACTGTTTTGTTCCCAACAATTCTCCAACATGTAATTTTGCAGTATCTATTTCTTCAGCTGATGTTTGACATAGACGTTTAGGACATTTATCTTCAAAAACTTTGAATTTATTGTCATCTTATGCTCTTGAAATAAATGTTTCAGATATTAATCACTACAATATTTGCCCACTTGCTAAGCAAACACGCTTGCCTTTTTCCACGTAGTTCTATTAGTACTCATGCAATTTTTGAAATTATGCATTGTGATATATGGGGTCCTTATTGTACAGAGTCTCTTTCTGGTGCACGACATTTTTTGACCATTGTTGATGATTATAGTTGTGCGACTTGGGTCTATCTCATGTCTGACAAATCTGAAACTCGTCCCCTTTTACAGTCCTTTATTAAGCTTATTACCAATCAATTTGATCGAAAAGTTAAGAGAGTTCAATCTGACAATGGGCAAGAATTTTCCATGAAAGTTTTTTTTCAAGAGAATGGGATCATTCATCAAACCAGTGGTTTGGACACTCCCCAACAAAATGGCGTTGTTGATCGCAAACATAGACATCTTTTCAATATTGCCCGTGCCTTGCGATTTCAAGCACATCTTCGTATTCATTTCTAGGGTGATTGCATTCTTACTGTTGCATACTTGATCAATAGAACTCCATCATTGGTTCTCTCCAGCCAAACTCCCTATGAAAGGGTTTCTTCTGCAAAACCCTCATATTCACACTTAAGAGTCTTTAGCTGCCTTTGTTATGCCTCCACTCATGCTCCGAAGAAAACTAAATTTAATCCACGTGCTAAACGTTGTATTCATATGGTAAAAAGGGGTACAAACTTTATGATCTTGAGAACAACACAACCTTTGTTTCACGTGATATGATTTTTCATGAAAATATCTTTCCATTTCTAATATGCCCTCAACTTCTCCTCCATATTTAGTTCTTCCCTCGCCAACAACAGATGTTATTGATTTCCCTTCATCAAATGTTCCACCACCATCTAATTCTTCGTCGTTCTTCGCGTTCACATCACAAACCCACTTACCTATAGGATTTTCATTGCAGTTTGGCTACCCTTCCTAACCAATTATCTTGCTCGACAAACTGTCTCCCGATAAGTACTCCTTATTCTTTATCTCATTATTTATCATATTCCTCCTTTTCCCCCATTCATTGTTCCTTTAGTATGTCCATTTTATCATTATTAGAGCCTAGATCCTTCAAACAGGCTATCTAAGATCCAAAATGGTGCGACACCATAGCTACTGAATTTCATGCTCTTGAGGCTAATAAGACTTGAAGTTTGGTTAAACTTCCTGCTGGCAAGAATGCAATTGGTTGCAAGTGGGTTTATAAGATCAAATATAAGTCAGATGGTTCAATTGAGCAATATAAAGCTTGACTTGTCGCAAAGGGATATAGCCAACAAGAATGACTTGATTTTCATGAGACATTTGCTCCCATTGCTAAGTTAGTCACTATCAAAGCTCTCTTGGCTATTGCTTCCATTCGAAATTGGTATATTCATCATTTGGATGTCAATAATGCTTTTCTCCAAGGGCAACCGGATCTTGCACTTGCTCGGCCCTGGCTGTGCTCCCTTGACCCTCAGATTGGGATCTCGTGGCCTGGGGCCGGCCCCTAGGCCTACCTGGATTATATTGTCGATTTCTCGCATCTCCCGACCCCTCCTGTCGGGCAGCGTCATCTTGGGCATTTCCTCAAGTCACCATCTCGGTCCTCGGAGTTAATGTAGCTGGTGTCTAAGTGAAGGCGTAGGCGCCCTCCTTCTAGCGTCAAAATGTTGACGCTTACTAAATTCCGACGTCGAATCAACACCACGTGCAGCTGAGCATTGTCCTTCCAGTTCGTTTCTGTCTGGTTGGGTGTACCTGCAACAAAAGGAAAGACGCTTCGGAGATAAGAGAAAAGGGTCAGTCAACGGACAAGGGCTGTCCGATGCTCAAGGCAAGGGTTGCTCGGCAGAGGACAAGAGCTTGTTAGGTGGGAAGGAGCATGCATGCTAGAATGCAATAAATGCATTATATTTATAGGCTACCGTTTGGATCGGGTGTTAGGTGGGTTTTGCCCACAACCCGGATGTCACATCAAGGCATATTAGGCAATAGGTGACAAGTGTCACATCCCTCCATCGATGGATTGGTCTCCATCAGACGATGAGTTGTTTGTCATTTGTTGGCCTGTGGTGGCGAGTAGTAGTCCATTTATGGATGAGAATGATTCGACCCGAGCCGATACATAGCCCGAGGTGGCAACCTATCGAGGTGCGGCCCTAGAGGCCCTGAGAAGCACCTCGGACGCAACGTCCCTTGTCGTCGGGGTCGGTAGTTTGCTGCCTGGTAGCTCCGCCGAGCTGTTTAGCCGACCACCCAGAGTTTGTCTCCTCGGCGGTGGTGCCGAGCTCACCCTCAACAAGTGGTTTGTGATTTTCTCTTGTAAACTTCTTCTCCATCATAGTGATTTTTTATAACGACTAAAAGTGGACGTAGCTCTTATATTGAGAGTGAACCACTATAAATTGTGTGTGTTCTTTTTTTGCTTATTTTCTTCTCCTTTTTTTTTTTTTTTTGGCTCTCAATAGAATTAGGACATCTAATTCGTAACAATATTCTAGATACTCTTAGGACTTATCTTGCCTTGTCTAGTTTATTTGAGCCTATAATAATAAAATGACAATTTTTTTGATAGGTACTAAAAAAGTAACTTATCAACGAGTATTTTTCAACTGTCGGATATTAAAAAAGTGATAATTACCAAATCCAACTATTTGGAAATTTGCTATTCAACTTAATGAGATTAAATATGAAACAACCTAATTCAACTCTCGAGTGGAATGTCTATAATACACAAATATAAAATGCATCCACACAGAGTTATTCGCCGTTTTTTATCAGTCTATTTGAGCATAGTAGTGTTTTTTTCCCCCTAAGCAAATCATGGGAAAATGGGGCTTGAAGCAGACTTTTTCCGCGGAATTTGCTTGTGACTATGCAATATTGATGTCAAGTGTTTCCTGATATGACTGAAAAGTCAATGTATTTCCTTTTCGAAATTGTGCCACCATTGCCTCCACCCAACAGCGGACAGGCCCCATTGTAAACGAATTTATGGTTGCATGGTGTTTGGTAAACGCTCTCGCAAAATCTTTTTGCACAAACGAATGCTCTCTATCGTGTATGATTTTTTTCTTTTCTTGGTTTGCAGCTCTCTTCTCTTCTTTGCGGCCAAAGTCTGGCGCCACCACTCGGCTGGCCATTGGACCTCTGGCCCTAGAAACGGAGCTCTCAGCCCGACAACGAACATGGTGATGGTGCTGGCTTCATAGTCAGGGGGAATAAATGCAAAGATCCCAAATTTTGGTAGACATCATTATGCATATCGAATCTCTAGTTATCTTCATCCGAGTTGTGGTGGTGCTTCTCGATGAGGAGTCGCATGGTCTTCATCGATATTATGGTAGTGCTCCCTAGTGGTGGAGCCTTGTGGGTCTTCGTCGTTGCTATGATGGTGATTCCAAATGGTGGAGTTACGTGGGTCCTTGTCAATCTATCCTCTACGATCATATTGGTCGGCTTATTACCAGTTGTCTTGTTTTGTATTTTTAGGTTCTTTTAAGTTTTTTGATACAATAATGAGAATGCTTTTTTTTTTTTTTTTTGCTAAGTAGGAATTGCTTTGTAATAATAGAGGTGCTCTCCCTACCTATCAATTTTGTTTTGTGCCCTACTTATTTGAGTTGTTAATCAATGGTGTGTGTCGATGTACCTTGTGTCCCTAATATTTAGGGTTTGGTTTTGGTTGATTGTATTTATTATTCTACTGTAGTGGTTTTTTCTAACGTAGTAGTTTTTTCTAACGAGCTTTGGTTGTGCTCTGTTTTTATGTGTTGATTGGGTCTTTCCTTTTTAATTGGTTGTCATTTGTGACTATTTTTGAGTATTTATCTTGTTTGGTATGAAATGAAATTTTACTTTAAAAAATCCAATATACTTTTTAAGTTATTTTGAAAAGCTGAAATTGGTAGCTATTAAATTTGGCTTTTATATTCCCTTTTTACTTTAAGTAAAAGTAATGCCTCTATTTACTTTTATATTCTCCTGTTAATAACATATTGTAAGTTCCACTCAAAATTTAGCATCAAAATAGTAATTTTAAATGCTTTTTAAGCTATTTTTAACACATCCTACGGTATATAACAAAAGTTCACTAAGGTCGCGTAGTTGTAACTCTTTTTTCAAACATTACAAATATGTACGATGAAGACGATCAAAATTTGGCCGCTTTCTCTACCTCCTTGTACTTGTGTATGATGGTCTCTCAAAACCGTAAGAGATCAATGCATCCTTCCAAGTTTATTGGACATAATAAAAGTAAAATAGCTGCTTGGTGTGATATTTAACAGATGAACCAAATTAAGCTTAGCCTAACTCAAATTGTTAACCCTGTGGTTAATTCTGTTATTGTTCTGTTACAATTAGTTAGAGTTAAGCTTAATGCTTGTAAATATATGACGTACTCATAAACTTATAATATAATATAAATATTAATTCAGTATGCTACAACTGAGTTAGTTGAGTCAGTCATAATTTCTGTTCTTTGTTTCTCTCTCTAAAGATTCTTCTCGATTCTCTCTTTCTGCATCTCTCTTTGTTTCTTGGTATTAGAGCTTTCAGACTTGCGTCAATGGCGGAATTTTCTTCTTTGACTGGTGCATCTGGCTCCTTTTCATTAGGAAATCATGGCAGTCCTTTTCCTTCTCAGCTAATTCCTCTTGTCCTCAAGTTAGATCGCACAACTTTCTTTCTCTTGAGTTCCCAAGTGCTACCTGCGGTTCGCGCGCATGGATTATTTCAAATCGGTGAAGGAAGTTCCACGCCTGATTCTTCAATCTCAGTGCTGATGCCTCGACTTCAGTACCGTACAAATATCCAGAGTATATTGCTTGGATGAAGACTGATCAAGCACTCATGGTGTGGCTTTTGTCTTCAATTTCAGAATCCATGCTCGGACACTTTCGCTGCTCCACTTCTCTTGAGATTTGGCAAACTCGCTTTTGGTAATTCTCGTGCTCACCTCCTTCAACCTCGTTTTCAACTCCAATCAATCAAGAAAGGTTTATATGAGTGTTAATGAGTTTGTCTTGAAAATACGCACCATTGCCGATAATCGTACTGTCCCTGCTCAGATCATTTCCGATGAGGATCTGATTTTTTATATGCCAGGAGGTGTTGGATCTGAGTATGATATGGTTGTGGTTAATCTTGGTGTAAAACTTTAATACATGTAATTCTCAAAATTTTTAGAACTCAATAATTTTTATAGAGTAAGATTTAAAGCATATCATTATTCATATTTTTAATTGGTAGAGAATACTTTGAACAAAAAAATTATTAGAGAAAAAAAACTTAATTTTTTTAAATCTATAGTTATTTTTTTAATGTATTTTTAATGATAAAGAGAAGAAATAAAATGGGTTAAGTAAGAGAAGATTAGACTCTTATTTATAGATTTTAATAAATATCTTTCAATTAAAACATATATCTTTTCAAATATAAATACATCTTTTAATAAAAATTATAACAACTCATAACCAATAAAATTTTAATATTTAAATAATTATTAAACTAAATAAATAAATAAATTTGATAAATTTAATAGTCCTTCAATTAATCATCTGCCATAATTCTAGCACTTACTTCTCGACATATGCACCTTTAACTCTCTGGAGTGCAGTTCACTCTTCAAAGCTTTGAGATGCGTCTTTAATCTGCTTCAGCTAATTTTGATCTTTCTCATGCTTCGGCAAATGTTGTTTCTCACAACAGAAAGAATTTGAGACATAATTCATCTTCTCAGAGCGGTACTCAGTTCTCTCATGGTTCTATCTCGCAAGCCTTGGTGAGCGCGGTCGTGGAGGTCAAGGAAATGTTCGACTTATTCGTCAAATCTATGGCAAAACTGGTCATTTGGCTCCTCGTTGCTGCTCTCTCTTTGACTACAATTTCCATGGTCCGAGTTCTTCTCACTCTAACTCGTCCCCTCGGGCCTTTGTTGCTACTCCTATGATGGTCGGTTATCCGGCTTGGTATGTGGACAGTGGTGCCACAGATCATGCCACAGCAGATTTGAGTAACTTGTCACGGCGCACCGATTACAAAGGGAAGGGTAAATTGACTGTTGGTAATGGTTATTCTTTACCTATTTCCCATGTTGGCTCTACAGTGATCAAAAGCAATTTGCATTCTTTATATTTGAATGATATCTTGTGTGTTCCACAGATTACTAAAAATCTTATCAACGTTTCTAAGTTCACTCGTGATAATGATGTGATTGCTGAAGTTTTCTCCGACTGTCTTTGATGAAGGACAAGAGAACGAAGGAGATTCTTCTAAAGGGGGCACTTAATGGTGGATTGTATCAGCTGGATGTTACAAGTTTGCACAATTCCAATATTGCTACTTTAAAAAACTCTGATGTTGCTGCTTTCACCAATTCTGAAGTTGTTTCTAATTCATTTCCATAGACTCCTGGACATGTTACTGCTGCTTCACATAAGTTTTTGTCTTCCACTACCTCAAATAAAGATGAACATAAGTGTACTGTTAAAGCTTTGTTCAACCGTAATATAGGCGTTTTAACATCTTCTGTAAGTAGTAGTATGACTTTGTGGCGTAGACGCCTTGGGCATCCAAGTGCTAAAGTCTTTAGCCAGGTTTCTCGGTATCTGAATTTGTCCTTTGTTAATAGCAATAAAATGGAGTTCTGTTCTTCATTTATTGACAAATCCCATCGTCTGCCTTCTCCAATTTCTGATTTTCATGCTTCGATGCCTCTTGATTTGGTTTATGCAGATCCAATGTTGTCTATTGATAGTTTTCAGTTTATGTTTGTTTTGTTGGGGAATTAGGCGACTTCTAATTCTAAGGATCGCAAGAACGAACAATTGCAGTAAATAAATAGGAGAAAAGAAGAAAAAAGAGACAATAAATTTTATACAGGTTCGTCCAAAATTGAGACTACGTCCTGTTTCCGCCGCTTGCAGATTCCACTATGATGAAGGAGATTACAGATTACAAGAGCAGTTTCTCACACACTCAAAAACTGTGCTTACCAAAACTCTCTTCTATCTAACACCATGTGGGAATTTTTCTCTCTCAAGGATGAAGCTCTCAAGAATTTTGCCTCTCACAAAATTATGCCACTCACAATTTTCATACACTTTTCACACACACCCAACCCTAGCCACCTTCTGTCTATTTATAACAAAAGGAGGAGAAAAATAGCAGCTAATGGGAAACCCTAGTAGTTTCCCGTTTTTGGGACCTTTGAGTTCGACTCTGACTCAAAAAACACGTGCATCACAGCGCGTCAGCGCTGCGGTGCTAGAAACGAGCGCTGTGGCGCCCCCTTGGCGCCTAGGCGCTCTTCTCCTGGCGCCATCCTTTTGACGCCTCGGCCTCACGTTGCTAGCGCCTAGGCGCTCACCCCTTGGCGCCTAGGCGCCCTTGTCCTAGCGCCGCGGCGCTCTTCTGTCAGAGCCGCGACGTTGGCTCTCTGCCTTCTGAGGACTGCTTTTCTTCCTTTGTGCTGGTATGTCGACTTGATTTGGCTCCACATCTGCAACAATCTCCCACTTGGAGACTAATCAATCACCATGTCTCCCACTGCAGTGGCAATAACTTCTCACGCCTCTTGGAGAAGTCCAACTGAAGTTGCGCACAACTTCAGTTTCTCAATCGGAACCATCTTGGTGAGCATATCTTTGGATCCTTTTACCACCCACCTTGCCTTATACCGTTTGCTGCCAACACTTTTATCTTTTATCCGGTATACCTACTTGTTATGCAAGGACTTTTTACCCTGTGGTAACTTTGTTAGTTGCCATGTCCGATTGGACATCAAGGAATCCATCTCATCACTCATGGCTAACTCCCACTTGACCGAATCTCCAGCCTCCATGGCTTCATCAAAGCTCTCTGGCTTCCCTCTGTCGGTCAACAAGATGTAATGTAGAGTAGGGGAGTATCTCTGCGGCGGTCTGATTGTCCTGCTAGACCTCCTAACTGGTGTGGTAGGAGTCCTCTGGTTTCCTTCTGGAGCTGTGTCTTCTTGGTCTTCAACCTCTGGATTCTCCATTTCCATTTCAGAAAGATCCTTCAATGGAATCACCTCAGGCTTCTTGTCTTCAGAACCTGAACCCCTAGAGTCAGTGTTGTCTTTGTCCTTGTACAAAACACCTTCATTGAAGATCACATCCTTGCTCCTGATAATCTTCCGACTTTGGTCATCCCAGAGACGATAACCAAACTCAAGTCCACTATAGCCAACAAGAAAACACTTCTTTGACTTGGCATCAAGTTTACTTCTGGCATCAAGTTTACTTCTAGCAGTAGAATCAATGTGTGCGTAGGAAACACAACCAAACACTCTCAAGTAAGAGAGATCAACCTGTTTATGGCTCCGGACTTCTTCTGGTAACTTGAACTTCAGCGGTGTGGATGGACTTCTGTTGATCAGATGAGCGGCTGTATTAATCGCCTCAGCCCAAAACATCTTTGGCAGCCCTGCATGCAACCTCATGCTTCTGGCATGCTCGTTTAAAGTCATGTTCATCCTCTCAGCTACCCCATTCTATTGTGGTTTCCCTGGAATGGTCTTCCTCATCTTTATCCCATTCTCAGCACAGTATCGCCTGAAATCTTCATCTAAATACTCTCCCCCATTGTCGGACTGCAAGCACTTCACCTTCAAATCTGTCTCGTTTTCTACCATGGCTTTCCATCTCTTGAAAGCATAAAAGACATCAGATTTGTTTTTCAGAAAGTAAACTCATACCTTCCTGCTTGAGTCATCTATGAACGTCACATAGTAATTTGCGCCACCAAAGGAAGTCACCAGCGCAGGCCCCCACACATCAGTGTGAACTAGCTCCAATTTCCTAGACTTAGGCTCTCTACCCATCTTTGAGAAACTAACTCTCTTATGTTTACCAAATATGCAAGCTTCACACAAACTGTGATCAACAGTTTTCAAACCCGGCAGTTTTCCTTTGCAGTGAAGCACCTTCATACCCTTCTCACTCATGTGACCGAGCGTATAATGCCATAGCTCGGTATTGGCAGCCGAATCAACAACTGCTATGGTATCTCTGTAACTAGAGTTCATATAGAGAGTTCCAACCTTGCGTCCCCGAGCAACAACCATTGCTCCTTTTGTGACTTTCCAACCTCCACAATTGAAGGTCACTTTATGTCCTTCATCATCCAGTTGCCCCACCGAAATCAAGTTGCGCATTAGTTTGGGAACATGTCTCACCTTATGAATCTTCCACACAGACCCATTAGGCATTTTTAAACTGACATCTCCAATGCCAACAATATCCAAAGGTTCTCCATCAGCGAGATAAACCTTACCATGATTTCAGCAACATAATTCTCCAGGACATGACGGTGTGTAGTGGTGTGGAATGATGCTCCTGAGTCCATCACCCACGAATCAAAAGAACTGTCAACTGACAAGATTAAGGCATCCTGTTGCTCTTCAGTGGCGGCGTTAGCTGCGTCATTAGTCTTGTCTTAGTTCTTCCTTGGAGCCCTGCAGTTCTTCTTCAAGTGGCCAGTCTTCCCACAGTTCTAACACTCCATTGTCCTACTGTTGCTTGACTTGCTTCTCCCATTCCTCGACTTGCCTCTCCTGCCGTTATCCCTGTTGGATTGCCTGTCAAGTTTTCTGGCCCTATTATCAACATTAAGGGCCGAGTTCGACGAAGAGGCTTCACTTGAGTCCTTCCTGTGAACTTCTTCCGCCAGAATAGAGTTTCTGACATCAACAAACTTCAGTTTGGCATGCCCAAGCGAATTTGTAATGGCCACCCTCATGAGTTCCCAGCCATTTGGTAACGAGGCCAAGAGGATTAGGGCATTGATCTCATCATCAAATTTAATCTCTACCGGGACCAATTGGTTTAGGACGGTGTTGAAACTATTCAGATGCTCTACAACCGAGGCACCTTCAGGCATCTTTAAATTAAAAAGCTTCTTCATGAGATGTACCTTATTATTGGCTGAGAGCTTCTCATACATCTCTGACAAAGCCTTCATCATTCCTGCTGTAGTAGTCTCCTTCGCAACGTTGTGAGCAACTTTCTTTGACAAGGTCAAACGGATCACACCAAGCACCTGTCTATCAAGGAGATTCCACTCCTCATGCTTCATGCCTTCGGGCTTATTACCCAAGGGCAAGTGCAGTTTCCTACTGTAGAGATAGTCTTCAACTTGCATCCTCCAATAGAAAAAATCTGAACCATCAAATTTGGTAATACCGGCTGCCATACCTTCTTCTCCAGTCATCGTTCTTGATCAAAACCTCCGCTCTGATACCAGTTGTTGGGGAATTAGGTGACTCCTAATTCCAAGGATCGCAAAAACGAACAACTGCAGTAAATAAATAGGAGAAAAAAAGAAAGAAGAGACAATAAATTTTATACAGGTTCGTCCAAAATTGAGACTACGTCCTGTTTTTGCCGCTTGCAGATTCCACTATGATGAAGGAGATTACAGATTACAAGAACAGTTTCTCACACACTCACAAACTGTGCTTACCAAAACTCTCTTCTATCTAACACCCTGTGGGAATTTTTCTCTCTCAAGGCTGGAGCTCTCAAGAATTTTGCCTCTCACAAAATTATGCCACTCACAATTTTCACACACTTTTTACACACACTCAACCCTAGCCACCTTATGTCTATTTATAATAAAAGGAGGAGAAAAATAACAGCTAATGGAAAACCCTAGTAGTTTCCCGTTTTTGGGACCTTTCAGTTCGACTTTGACTCAAAAAGCATCGCGTATCACAGCGCGTCAGCGTCGCGGCGCTCGAAACGAGTGCTGATGCGCCCCCTGCAGCGCCTAGGCGCTATTCTCCTGGTGCCTAGGTGCCATCCTTTTGACGCGTCGGCCTCACGTTGCTAGCGCCTAGGCGCTCACCCCTTGGCGCCTAGGCGCTCTGCACTTGGCGCCTAGGCGCCCTCGTCCTAGTGCCGCGGCGCTTTTCTGCTAGAGCCGCGACGCTGGCTCTCTGCCTCCCGAAGACTGCTTTTCTCCCTTTTTCTTCCTTTGTGTTGGGGTGTCGACTTGATTTGGCTCCACATCTGCAACATGTTTTGTGGATGATCATACTCACTACTCATGGATTTATCCTTTACAAGCTAGGTCTAATGCACTTCCCGCCTTTTTACGGTTTTGAACCCATGTTAAACGATTCTTTAGTACCAAGTTGAAGTTTTTACACACAAAGTGGGGTGGTGAGTTTAGAAGCTTCTTACCTGTTTTAAATAAAGTTGGTATTGGTTCTTGTCATCCTTGTCCTCATACACGTACTCAAAATGGCCGTGGGAGAAGAAATATAGGCATGCCGTTGAAATGGGGCTCACCATGTTAGCTCAAGCATCTATGCCTTTAAAATTCTAGTGGCATGCTTTTTCAACTGAGTGTTTTTAATCAATCGTTTGCCCGCACCAATTCTTAGAAATAAAAGTCCTTATGAAGAATTCATCATAGAGTGCTTGATTTTAGTTTTCTTAAGGTGTTTGGGATTGCTTGTTATCCTCACCTTAGGCCTTACAATGCTCATACGATGGAGTTCAGGTCCTTTTTGTGTGCTTTTCTGGGGTACAGTTTACTTCATAAGGGATATTTGTTTCTTCACTCTTCTGGACGTGTCTATATAGCAAGGAATGTGGTTTTTGATGAAGGAAGTATTCCTTTTGCTGCTAATTTTCCAAGCAAGTCTCTCTCAATTTCTGCATCACCTATTTTTAGTCCTACAGGTTTTTCACTTCCCATGTCTCCACTTCATATTGGCTCTCATAATAGTGCCAATTCTGAGATTAGTAGTGATTCCCCTGCCATTGTTACTTTTCCCACTTATTTCTCTCATATTGCAAGTCCAGAGTCGTCTCCCAGTTCAGTTTCCGATGTTGAATCTATTTTGAACACAATACACATGTTGAACCTGTCTCCAACACAATTCCAACTTCACTTATTATTGAACCTGTCCCCAACACAGATCCAGCTTCACTATCATTGTCTTGTCCCACTTTTCTATGTCCATCTTATGTCACTAAGATGGTCACATGGTCTCAGCTTGTGTTTCTAAACCAAAAGCTTTTCAAGCAGTTACTGATTCTATTTTGGATTCCGAGCCCACTAGTGTGTCAACTACTTTTTTAGATCCAAAATGGAAAGAGGCCATGAAAGCTGAATATGAAGCCTTAATGAAAAATCAAACTTGGTGTCTTGTTCCATTTTCCTCAGATATGAATGTGGTAGACAATAAATGGGTGTTTCGCATTAAGCGAAATCTAGATGGAACTGTTCAGAGACATGAGGCTTGCCTTGTAGCTAAAGGATTCCAACAAACTCCTGGTTTTGATTACTTTGAGACCTTTAGTCAAGTCATTAAACCTTCCACTATACGAGTTATTTCAACTCTTGTTGCCTCTCATGGTTGGGATATACAACAAGTTGATGTTAATAATTTTTTCCTTAATGGTATCTCAAAGAAACTGTTTTTATGACACAACCAGCTGGTTTTGTTGATTTTTCTCATCCTAACTATGTCTGCAAATTACAAAATGCGCTCTATGGTTTGAAACAAGCGCCACGTGCTTGGTTCGAAGGTTAAAAGGCTGCTTTTGTTAGCTGGGGCTTTGTTAATTCTAAATCTGACAGCTCATTGTTTATTTACAAAGACAAAACAGATGTTCTTGTTGATCTATGTAGATGATATTCTTATCACTAATAGTTGTCAAGCTAAAATACAGCAGGTTGTTCATGATCTCAATGGTCGTTGTTCAATATTCGGGCGAAACTATACATCGATGGTTCACTAAGCCTATGTTTTGCAGGGTGGAAGATGGAAAGGATGCAAACTAGAGGAAGGATTTTGGGGGGGAAAAAAAGAGAGGGAGAGAATCTTTGGTTGTTTGGTAGAGATTAAATTAAAAAAAAAAAAAGGAAGTTATAAATTCATTAAAAAACTATCAAATAAATACATTCATAATATGCTTGATAAATACAATAGAACATGCATAGAACACATGTGGCTCCAACTAGTTTTTGAGAAATGAAACTATAGCATTTCTTTATTTAAGCTTCCACGAAAAGATTTTAAAGAATATTTGTATTGAATTTGCTATTAGAAGAAGAAAAGGAAATAGAGGAAGTAAGCAAAGCACTGATTCGCTGATCTAGGGAGATTAAAAGACTTTGTTCTGGCACTTTTAACAGTTGACAATTTTTTTTTTGGATATTTACAATTTTGTACCATGTATTTTGAGTTTATAAAAAAATGACCATCTATTTCGGATTTTCTACAAACTATTCCTTCATATTTTGTTTTGTCTCTTTTTAAAGTCAACAACTAATTTTAGTTTTGACCTCTACATTGACGAATTACCTTTTGTAGTTTGTAGATAAACTTGTAATGAAACACTAATTGACAAATTAATCTTTATAACTTTAGCTTAAAAATACTACCTTTATGACTTGTTTTTTTCTTTTCAAGGGTTATGTTGATTCATTCTTTGTAACAAGATTATCTATAAGCTGCAAAACTGACACTAATTTGAAAATCAAATACATAGTATTGAAAACATCGAGAATGTAGGACTGTTTCTTTGATAAACTAAAAATGTGAGGTAAAAATAGCAAATAACCTCTTTTTTTTAGAGAAATTGTACAGAATCACACTTTTTGGGTCACAAATGAAAAGTATTAGTATAATTTTTTGGAATTAAAATTACAACACAATATATTTCCAAGCAAATCAAAATCCCCAAAATGTTCTTATATTTCCTCTCTCTTCCATCAATCTCTCTCTGCTCTCTCGTCTCTGTCATTGTTTGGCAGCGATGAGAGAGAGACAAAGTAGAGAGAGAGTTCGGGTCACAGTCATTCCACTATTTTTGGTGGCAACAAGGCACAATAGAGAGAGAGTGCAAGTCGGCGAAGGCGAAGTCGATGGTGACTTGCGACTTGCGACGGCAATAGAGAAGATTTGGGGCATATTTGGAGAGATGAAAGAGAGAAAGAAAGAGTGGAGGATAATTTGGGTATCTAAGGGGCTCTTTGTTTGGTGTATTATTTATACTCAATAGACTTAAATATGGATTTGAGTATCAAGAATCTTTGTTTCTCTCAAAATTTAAATCATTTGAGTATCAAAAATCCAAGTTTTAAGAGTTCTGACTCCCCTAAACTTTTGATAATCGGATATGTTTGTTACAGTAAAAACTGAAATTTTCTCTCTTATATTTGAGAAAAAAATCATAATTTCTTCATTTGTTATCCAATTAAGATGATTCTTTGTTTTATTGTGTTTCTAGTAAAGAGTGAAATAAATTAAGATCTATATTATATTTTTTTAAGATCATTAATATTAAGATTTTATTAGATTTGTTAATAAATCAAAAACTATTTTCATTATCCTCCAAACACAAATTTCAATTTTATTTCGTACTCAGATCAAAACTTAAATGCACGTCCAAACGCTAATTCGGATAACAATTCAAATCACTAACTCAAATCATAATTCAAATCATACTAACTTAAATCAAATTACTAATTCGAATCCCTTTACCAAACAGACCCTAAGTCATTATAAATATAATCTTATGAGTATTTTCTATTTAATTACTCTGAAGATTATGCCATTTATTTTTAATGATATTAAATGTTTTGCCATTCCCCTGATTCTCCCTTTTTTAGGGCATAAACGTTGTTATTTCTTAAGTACATCACACGCTGCCTGTGCCACTGGGGGCAATTATCCCTATTTGTTTGCATACATTTAAGGAGATATAAATAAAGGGTAAATTATAATATTAGTCCTTAACTTTTTAGGAAAATATTATTTTGATTTTTAACATATTTTATTTAATTGACCAAAACCTTTAGTTTTAATTGCTGAAAGACAATTTTAATGATTAAACTGTAAATTTTGGATGGAAAAAAATTATTAGACACCGTTTTCAATTAAAATTACTAAATTGTCCTTCAAAATAATTAATATTTTAAAAATTAATAAAAATTAAAAAAAAGTTATTAAATTATAAAAAAATAAAACAAACAACCCAAACAAAAAAAGAACAATGACCCATATCTTTGCTAGATCTTCTTCTTTTTCATCATATTATGGCAAAAAAAAAGCACGTCTATCAATAATAATCCAAACACCATAAACCCATATCATACTGAACCCAATGGTTGCTTTTTTTTTAAACCTTGATCAAATTGAACCAAACATCAAAAACTCAGTATTGCTGCCATGAACCCAGCCACCTCTGCGAGCCTAAGCACCGACATAAACCTAGGCATTTGATTTACACAAAATCATCATTGCGATCTGGGCATGAGTCATCGTTAGATCTAAGCTTCATTGTTGTCGCCAAAGCCCTCGCATGACAAAACTCTGTATTGGTAGAGGCCAACCCCCTCACAAGCCGAGTCGAGCCTAGGCGATCTCTACTATCACATGCGAGCCAGCCCCTTTCACAAGCTAGCTTCCTTGCTGCCCGCCTCCAATGATTGAGCACTCTCTCTCCCTCTTCCAATCCTCAAAGGTGGCGACCTTTGAGACCCCCCTCCTAAATCTCTGTCTCCCCCCTCCTTCCCTCCTCAGCGACAATAGATCTGGAGAAGTTGCCCTCCATTGATGAAGCTTTCAGGTTAGGTTGAATTTTTTTTTGGCGAAGTCAATCTCCAATGGAACAGTAAAGGTTAAGGGTAAATTTTTTTTCCTACATTTTCGCTTTGTTGATTTTTTTTTTATTTTTTTACATTTCAATTTGAATTTCAATTTTCTTTTAAAAAATATGTTTTAATTTCAATTGCTTAAAAAATTAAATATTTTATTGAAATACACCTACTAAAGACCTCATGTGCAACTCATATGACCAAAAATTAATGAGTGTATGTTAATTTAGTCCCTTAACAACTAAAATTGAAAGTTATAGGTCGGTTAAATAAAAAAATTCGAGACAAAAATAAAACTTTCTAAAAAGGTGTGGGACTAATGTGAAATTTGTCCATAAATAAAATCAGTTCGCTTTCCCCCGAAGTTAACCTCGACCGTCGCCTATGGCAACCGGAGCTCTGGGCTATGACCATATTCTGACCCGATTTTCGTCGCCGAATCAACCCGACAACCCGTTTATTTCTCTCCATTTCCTCAAAATCGGTATCAGCTACCAAACGGGTCAGTTCGATTTCACTCCTCTCTCTCTCTCTCTCTCTCACTGAAAACCCTAATTGCTAATCCTTCAAATTATTTGAATGTGATTTTCGATTCAATTCATAGAAATTCTATATTTATCTTCTTAATTATGTAATGTATTTTTCTGTATGTTCTTTGGTTTGTGTCTTGATTAGGGTTGAAACTAGTTATGTGTTTGTGAGAAAAACAAATTTTTAAGGTTTGGAGATTTTCAAATTCTTAATTCTGCTCTTAATTGACAGAAAAGCTATTGAATTTTCAATCAACGGAATAATGCGGGTTTGTTTTCTGTTTTTCTTTGGAATCATGAGGATTTAAATTTGTTTGACGCTTTGATTGGATGTTAAATTTGAGGGATTTCGATGAATGTTAATAGGTTTTGCATTTCAACTTCATGTGGCAAAAGTTACCTAAACTTAGCACTTCTTATTTTCATTATTTAGATTTTTTTATTTACCTTTATGGTGCTTTTATCCATCATCTATGGAGCTTTCTAATTGATTTCCTAATATATGATAGCTAGTATTGTCCATGTCATGCCAAAATTCGGGCCAATACTTGGTTTTATTAGTTTAATTTGCTAAAGATTTTTTTTCCCTCAAAGTGTTTATAGTTTGACTGTTAAATAAGTTTCCAACATTTTTTTTGTGATGTTTCGTTTTATTGAGCAGACCGTTTAAAGATTGCAAGCCATGGGTGACACTATTGATTTAACTGGAGATGGGGGCGTCATTAAGACGACTATAAGGCGCGCAAAAGCAGAGGCAATTGCTCCGACAGAAGATCTCCCCCTCGTTGATGGTATGTAATATGCTAATGAAATCTCCTTGTTAGGTGTGTGTTTACAAAACATTCCTAGTAAATGAAATAAAATGATGACGTTGGAATTCGATAAAAAGTAGAATTGGGGGTGATAGTCCCTTTTTCCATTTCATAATCATATTGAGAAATTAATAGCCAGATTAATGTAGGTGACACACTCGTTATGTTTTCTCGGAATTCTTGTGCTTCTTAGATTGAGGCTTGGGGTATATTTAAAGACTCTTTTAGTTTGATGCTCAAAATGTCCTTCGATTTCTTGGAATAATGTAACTCTTTGGGACCATAGTAACATATTTGTTTACACCGAGCAGTTCATTATGAAGGCACTCTGGCAGAGACTGGTGACATCTTTGATACTACACGTGAAGACAACACCATTTTCTCTTTTGAGCTTGGAAAGGGGACTGTGATCAAGGCTTGGGACATTGCCTTACGAACTATGAAGGTTTAGTTGTTTTCCTGATCAAAAATTTGTTAGTTTTGACGTTGAAGTGTTTCCCTTTACCCAGTCTTCCTTGTTGGTTCCAGGTTGGGGAGATAGCAAAAATCACCTGCAAGCCGGAATATGCATATGGAAGCGCCGGTTCCCCACCCGATATCCCGCCAGAGTAGGACTCATTTTTTTCCCCGTTTCCTTTTTGTATTCTTAGAATCATAATAAGTCGAAGAATCATTCCACCAGCTTGAGCCATAAAATCAAATCAATAAACAGATAGAAATAGACCTCGTGCATGTGCTTGGTCAGGGTGTCTCATGTCTCTCCTACATGGTGCGAAATATGGAGTTGAGAGTTTGCAGACGAGTCTTTGCATCAGTTGTTTTACTAGTCGTGTTTGTTGTACACTGTTATAATTTTTTTACTCATTTTTTGCAGTGCCACACTTATATTTGAGGTGGAGTTAGTATCCTGCAATCCACGGAAGGGATCGAGTCTTGGCAGTGTTTCAGAGGAGAGGGCTAGACTAGAGTAAGTCAAATCCATTTCTTCGTTATTCATGTTCTTTTTGGATACCCTGCAAAGTCGTCTTATCATCATGGACTTTTAGATAATTTTTTACTCTAAAATTTAATGTTATTTGATGAACGCTATGATAGTTCATGTTACGAATAAATACTTGTTACAGAGAGCTGAAGAAGCAGAGGGAGCTTGCCGCTGCAACCAAAGAGGAAGAAAAGAAGAAGAGAGAGGAAGCCAAAGCTGCTGCGGCCGCTCGTATTCAGGCTAAGTTGGAATCAAAGAAAGGGAAGGGAAAGGGCAAAGCAAAATGAGGGCATATGACATTTATATTTAGGTGGAAGTATTTGTCATTTGCAACATTGCAAAGATTTAATTTGGTTAATTTCTATGAACTCTGTAAGAGGTGCTTTTAAGTCCCAGTCATACTGCAATACTAAATAAACAGTCAAAGGTTTTCTGAGGGTGAGAGAGGTTGTCGTTTTGTAATAAATGTGAGACTTGAGATGGCTGGTCAGCTTGCGATATTTTATCTTCTCCCGAAACTCATGGACCAGAATAGTTTTTCAAGTATCACCAAGAAGAAAATAAAAAGGCCGGTGTGGTATGTAAGGATTTAATACACGAGTCAAAGAATCATTCAGCTAGCTCATTTTAATATATATTGCGAATTCCTCTGGAAAACAAGAAAAATATATTAGCAGAATAAATCACACCAAATTGGAGAACGATATTACTAGCCATTTTTTCTTGCCAGACTGCTGAATAACAAATCAATAACCGCCATAGTTTGTCATTTGCTCTCTTGCAATAGCACACATGATACAGCATTATTCCTGATTTCAGCTTATTTATGCAACTTCACATTGGTTCAGGTGTCGTGTGAAGAGCCAGCATTGAATTAACAAATGCCATGTTTGTTTCATATGTTCAATCACAATTCAAACCCTTTTTGTTAGTGTTCTCTCTCAAAAGCTTAAATTTCCGTTCAAACTTTCTATAACGAATATTTCTTTCACAATAAAACAACATTAGTGAAGATCGTTGAAGTCGACCATACAGTTACAATATTTTGTCACTCATCTAAATGCCTATGTCAAAGATAATTATAATAGACGCTGGCAATAAGCCAATAACTTAAAAACCTTTACCCTATATTCGATGGAGAACGGAAAGCACTTTTCAGGGGATGCATCATTAGTTAAATCAGGGCCTGTGGAAAGAATTAGACCATATAAGAAGCATCCGCTTCACCTTGTCCATTTTCGTGCCAACCGGATCCCGCCCTGAATTTACATACAGGGCATGTTCCCTGTTGCCTTAGCCAAGGGTCAATGCAATTAGCATGGAACTGCAAAAGGATAAGTCATTTCAATGTTAGAATACATCGTAGGAAAAAATGAATTGAAAAGGTGCAATAACTCCTTCCAACTTTATTAGAAAACGAGTAAAAACTACAGCATTTTTTTTAGATCTATTTTTATAAAACAAAAAACACAATAAAAGCAGAGGAAGATACCAGTATAAGGCAGAAACACAGTAATTACAAAATTATATACATAAAGAAGAAAAGGGACCCCAAGAATTCCCTTTTAAATAGAGTAAATATAGATACATGATATTTAGTTGTTTGTAAGACGCTGTTAAATATCCCCAAGGAAATATAACTCGCTCTATTCTATTTTTCTTGGGGATATACAACTCGCTCTATTCTATTTAAAAAGATAATGTAAAATTCAAAAATTAGAAGAAATTATGAATATTAGATAATTTGACACAATATACCAAACCTGATGCAAGCATGGTAAGCTCCGGATGAGTTCTCCAACACTAACTTGCTCCAAGCAAACACTACAAGTCAGTTCATCTTCCAAGGCCTTGGTGTTCGCAGCTGTGTCGCTAGTTGTTCCTTGCTTCTGATATAGGCAAAGAAGATATACAATAGAGAGATAATAAATGTCACGACAAACCAATAATACAAGCAATAAATGAAGAAAGAATCAAGCTTTCCTTATGATGAACACAAGTGACAGAAACCTAGCAGCCAAACAAACACATACAAGCACAATGCTCGTTAATACCTCGACAGACGCCGACGATGAGGCTTGTTGCATAGATGAGGCACCACTGCAATCAAATCAAAAACTTTCCAATCAATGGATTCTAGGAACCAAATGCTAAACAATGGGAATGATAACATATCTGTAAAAGCTTCAAGGAAACAACGATTTTCAAATTTAGGAGAATTCAAACTAGTTTTAGGACCTAAATTAAAGTTTCCAAAGGTTTGACACTGTATCTCCTTTCCTTCTGCAATTTCCTTTCTCTTTCCCCCCATCCTCAACCCTCTAAACAACATTAATCACAACTTAAGATCCAAATTTTTGCCGTTAAATTGTAATGCCAACAATTTTATGTAACAAAATTTCAACAGGGAAAAGTTAAATTAATAAATATGTCATTGTCAACTTTAGAAGAAACTTATCCATCGGAAGATGCTGATTCTATGAGAAATGAATTTCGCACAAACAATGTGCCATTTTAACCATCAGAAGCCACTCTTTAAAGGTTTTCCATTTTTCTCTTTTTTTCTTTAGAAAAAAAAAAAAAAAAAAAGGAAGATAAGAAACATTGCCAAACTATACAAGACAAAAAGTAAAACTTGAAACTTACGTTTGAGAACCAGCAACCTTGTATTTATGGACAGGAAGAGCATTTATCTCTTCCTCACTCATAGAAGAAGCTGCCGGAACATTATCAGCATCCAGTGCTCTCAATGTTTCATAATCTGTTAACACACCAAAAAAAGAATGTAAAAACAGGAAAGGGGAAAAGGTAAAATATCAAACCAAAACCGCACCTGATATATTAATAATCCCTATGAAATGTATTGCGTTCAACTGAAAATTTTTTGATTTGTGAAAAATACAGATTTGAGCTATTAAATGATTGATTTTCCTCTTCTTTTGGGGAAAAGTAAAATGATAAGCTATTGCAAGGAGGTAAAAAATAGTTCTGCGTATGTGTCGTCATGAAAAACTATAGCCTAATAAACATTTATCAGATTTCAAGCTATAGAACTTCTAGAGGAATATATTTATAATCAACAGACCCAAGTCGTCAAATTCGCGGTCAAGAAGAGCAAGCTGAAGCCTGAGGCCCTGCAGACGTCCTCTTGTTGCCAGAGATATGGACGGTGGCATGTGCAGGCGCAATTCAGTATGACCAAGAAGGCCACTGGCTGCTGCAGCATGAGCTTGGGCTTGAGCTTGAAGTTGCTGGCAAGTTGCATACATCCTTAACGTCGTGGCCATCAAAAAGACACCAAGCACGAGCCATAGCTGCAGAAACAATTCAAGAGAAGCCCCCAGTAAATTTTAGTATGATTAGGAAAACCAACGGCAACCTTAACTAGCAAGATTACCAATCTTCACTAACAGTCAGAGAAAGAAAATACCAGAAAGTTAGGTGACATCTGGTGTGAGTTTAGTATCACAAATAGCAATAAAACTGACATAAAAGATGCAACAAGGGAATTAATATCTGTATACAAAATCGCTGATAATATACTAGGAGCATTAAATAGTGGGATATAAATACCTGTAACAAGGAAAGTAAGTGAGTTAGAATTAACTGGACGTCCTGAATGTACACGCTGATGGGAGGAAGATAAAAATTAACAGCAATCAGCAGACAAATAATAGTTGCATCAGAGCACCCAAAAAAAAAAAAAAAGATAAATTATAGCTGAAACTCTACATATGTGATGTGGAACTGTAAAGTAGAACAATAAGAAAACAACATGTTTGATACATGAGATATATGAGTACCATTGGACGCCGCTCAGGTACAAACCCTGAAAATCCACTTTCTATATCTGCTCTTGTCCCCCGGAAAACAAAACTCATGGTGATGAATGTTCAAAAGAACCTCAATAAATAATATAATAGCCAATACACAGGTCTCCGAAGCAAAATATATATGCGTATCTCCAGATTTCTGAAACATTAACCAAAACAAATACTTTGTCAGGCGATTCAATGGATGGAATTTAGCATTTTACAAGCCAGAAGAAGCCCAACTTAAGCAACAGATCAGAAGTAACAAATCACACTGAATTTTCACAGACAATAGTGGATATCAAGCGCACCATCTCCTAATTCTTATGTTTGCTACTTCGTTCTAGCCTCAGTTCCAATATAAATGTAATAATTACTCACACCCCAGTTTCTTTCTGTTGTAAACCAAACTACAAATTTCTATTGTTGGTTTCATCAGCATTTTATTTTTTCTTCTCTGTTATTGACAAAGATACACAAGAAAAACATCTGCCATATCCATTATCCAATTGTATCAAACTCCATTACATTAAAACATGATGCTGACAGCAATCTATAGTTCTTTAAGCATGAATTGCTTAAATCTTGACAGTTTAAAAGAACAGTCTTTAGCATTCTTCCCCATTCCAACGGCAGAACAACAACGATTATACAAGACAATAGAGATTTGATAAAAACTAAGCAGCTCAACATCAGCTTGGAGACTCCAAAAACTCCATTAAACCCAAAAATCATAAGATTCATAACCTAGGCCATTGATAATTATGGGCCGCTCAATCCCACATCTGACAGAACAAAAACCACTTCAGATAAAGACAATTCAACCAAAAAATAAAAAAATGAATTTTCCAAAGACCCGATCAATGAATCCATTCCAATTACGAATTTGAGAAATAAACTCTTTGATCCCCAAAACCTTGTTCAATTAGCTTCAAATTCATCGGAAAAAGGAATGCAAACCAAGCTGATCTAATCTAATCAAGGGACGGAAAAGCAATGACGTTTAGGTTGGGAATTAGAGAGCAAGCGAAACCCTAATTTCGAAACGGACATGAACTGCTGAAATTCCCAGAAATCCCGAAAACAAACAGAAGCAAATCAATTGGGAATCAAAAAGTGAGAAGAGAGAGATAATGACTTACTATGAATCGGAAATGGCTCCAAAAGCAACCGGTAAATTTGGATTTGGCATTGGAATTGGATTTGGATGGGTCGGCGTTTGGGAGATCGTACCTGAACACCGGAGAGATTGGGGACGACCGAGTTGTTGAGCTCGCCGATCTATCCGACTTTGACTCGGACTCTTTTCCTTGTTGGGTTTAGTTGGGCCTCCATATTCGGCCTTTCCGTAAAAAAAAAAAAAAAAGACGACGGGAATATTTATAAGGGTTATGTTTTAAGGTTTAATTTTTATAAATACTATATATTTTTATTTACAGCACATCTTGATGCATAATATGAATGATACTATGATATAAAGTTTTTTAAATGTAACATAAATAAAAACAACTTTTAAAAGCATGGTATAACATATAATTTTCTCAAAGAAGATGATAGGTTGAGATGTCTATAATTATATATTTTTTTATTTTTTGCTTGAAATTTTTTTATTGCAGAAAATTTTGGGTAAATTTTAATTTTAGAGAGTTGGTATTTTGATGAATTAATTTATTTATGGTCCGTTTGATTAATAGGTTTGAAGAGAAAATTAAACTTTCATAAGAAAAAATGCTGTAGCAAATAGTTCGAATTGGTAATTCAAACCTACAAAATAAACAGACCATTATTTTTTAAAAAAAATTTGTCTAATTTCTCTAAAAAAATCACACAAACAAAGCAGGAGAATTTTCATAAATTTCATCTATTGAAATGTTGAAAACTTATTATATCACTAAAAAAATATTCTCATGAGAGAGAAAGAGAAAGAGAGAGTTGAGAAAGTGTAAGTAGGATTTTTAATTTGAATTGATTAGTGAAAAAAAGATTTAAAACAACTCATACTAACATATTTTAATAAAAAGTAATGTGAGTAGTAGTGTAACATATTTTTTAAATGTGGCATAAATAAATTCTTAAAAAGTTTGGCATAACACAGAATTTTTTCAAAGAAGTAAAGGAAGAATGAGGAAAACAACATATTTTTAAAATTTTTGAAGTAAATAGTAGGTTTTAAAGATATTTATAGTAAATATCAATTTTACGATGTAAATAATTTATTTATTACGTAAAATAGAATTGTCTACATTATAAACAACAGGATAAATAAATTATTTGTACCTTAAATTTATTTTTTATATAAATAAGAATTATTTATATTGTAAATAAAAATATAAATAAATTATTTATATCGTAAAATTAATATTTATTATAATATTTTTAAAACCCTATTATTTAGTACAAATAATTTTAAAAATGTGTTATTGACTACGATTTCTCAAAAGGTAAATAACTAAACTTCATAGTGATGTCAGGCCTAATTTGCATGAGATTACTAAATAGTAGATAAATTCCCGCTTGCCTCCACTTGTCCACCGCAATATAGTTTATGAGAAGATTTTTCCCACGAATAATCCTTTGTATAATTTTGCATCAAATTGTATGTTACATGTACAATGAAAGGGTTCGTAAATGTGAACTTGCTTCTCCTTTTCTCTGTTTTCTTCTGGAAATTTTTATAAGAATATGCTTCTTTTTATAATGAAATGGCTTGAAAAAACAAAAGATGACTTACACGGTTCCACCTGTGGAATGTTATCATTTTAGTAACGGGGCAAAGTAAGGCGGAAAATAAGGTTTCTTGGAATGGTAAATACAGTGGAGTTGGCAGGTGGGAATTGTCGAGGGACCATAGATATAAAATCTTACATGACTGAATATCCCACACGACAAAGATTTGGTGGCTGAAGTGACTTTGCCTCTACTCCAAAAGTTCCAACACCTGTATATAATAATAATAATAATAATAACAATCCAACTTCCCCACTTGACAATGCTCCTCCACACCCTTACAAAACCCAGATAACAAGCATTTAGTTTCCAAGAATTACCTGAATGCCATACCTGTTTATTCTGAGCATCTCTATTTGGGATGATCAGAAGCTCTAATAGAGAGTCATCTTGCATCAAGATGAATAGCTTTTTTCTCTCTCCTAAATCATTAGTTTTTGGTACTCATGCCATATCTTTTTTAACGATAAAACTTGGCTACAAGTGCCATATAAAGAGCCACAAGGGGGCAAGGTATACAACATATAACCAAAGCCAAGAGGGTGTCACTCACATAACTAGACAATACAACTGCACTTAATCTTAAAGGAGGGGTTCCTCTCGAAAATGGGCCGAACCAGTTACGGCTGTTTAAACGGGCTCCGAATGAGTGCTATCTTAGATCCTAAAAGGACTCCATCCAAGCTTGTCGCTCCTAGCAACTTAACAACAAGACCTAGACCATTGTTTAGCCCAACATCTGCATATTTGTTGCCCTCATCTAGTGGAGCTGACATCCAAACAGCAACTAGAGGTAAGGAAACTGCCTCCTTTATTATATAATGGAAATAACAACAAAAACAACCAAACAAACAAGTCATAACTGAAACGCTGCCTCCACCATACTTTGCGAGACTTGTAACATCCAAAAATTTTAATTACAATTTATTATGTGTAAATTCGATCAATTAGTGTGCCTAATTAATTTTGAGGTGTAAAAATTTATTTTTGCGTAAAGAACATTCATTTGAATATTTAGAATGCATTTATCACAAATTTCAACTTTTAAAAATATACCCAGTATTTACATTATTTGCACTTATACTCCACATTTAACTATATTTCAAAACCATTCCCACACTTAACTTTTATCACAAAAACACCCCCAAAACCCCACTCACACTCCACTACCCGTTTGTCCCCTCCCTAAAGCACCCACACACCAGATTTTTCTAGTTTCTATGCGTAGAGAACCCCCTCTATTGACCACATAGAGTACACAACCCACACACACTTCTCCATACTCCCCTCACCTCTCTCCCACGCCTCTCACTCTCTCTCCCTCTCATTTTGCTTTAGCAAAACAGTAAGGGTAGCCAAGAAAACTCAACCACCATCTCTTCCCTTTGAAGCAAAGAAATTTCCAACCAAAACATGGCAGACTAAAGCAGGAAAGCACCCATCAAACACACCCGGAAACACTAAGGAGAGTAGCCTCACCTCTTGCCCAAGAACCACCAAGAACCTTGCAAAAAACGTGACCCAAACTCAGCCAAAGTCACCAAGAAACACAGCTCATTCTCTTGTCCAAAAACCAGCCAAAACGTCACCTCCATGGCCAAGACACTCCAAGCTCTCAAGCATTATTAACGGATTGAGTTTTCAAGTTTTTCTTCAAAGCATTTAAAGGTTAGTATTCCAACACTTAATCCGATTTTGTGTTTGTTGCTTTTAATCCAAAATCTCCCTTTTTGGTTTACGTCATCTCATTTTCGGATTAAAGCTAAGTTTTGTGGAGAAAAATATACATATATTGTGCTTTTGAGTGTTGTGAGATAAACCTTGTTGGGATGGCTAAACCAATGATTATGTTGTTATTTTGATTTGATATTAATGTTAGAAACATGTTTTTATTGATGTAGCATGAACCTATACCTTGCATATTAAAGATTTTTTCAATCTAAGTGTTGAAAACCGGACTTGGTGTGTTTTTGTTTTTGTTTTGTACGTGAAAATCAAACTTTGGATTTTGGTTTTAAATCTATTCAAATGGGTCTAAACTTGTTGTTTTATGATACTTTATCGTTTATGTATGTTTTGTATACTCAAAGATATGAAAAACAAGTCTGGAATAGAATTTGAAGCTTGAAAGGTTCAAAAACTTGAACCTAAAATCTTCCAGGTTACTCCAAATCAGCAGGCCGATTATTCTAGTTCGGCATGGCAATTATTATAGTTTAGTAGGCCAGTTACCACAGTTTGGTCTGCTGAATACGGCCCTTTTAAAGGGGCCTTTGAGCCCAGAGATTGGCAGGCCGATCCTAAGGACCGACAGGCCGAAAGACCTTGCTGGTTTCTTCATTTTTGTGATTTTTAAACCTTTTAAAACCTCTTTGATCTTATGATTAATTTTAAACAAGCTTTGTACCAAAATGCAATCTTAGTTCATTTTAAAATGTAGATGTATCATATTTCAAAGTTGCATAACGATTTTAATTACACACTAGTGAGATGGATTAACACATGTTTCAATTATAAATGTGGTTATACGTTGAGCTTTAGTTTTAATTGTCCTTATATATATACGCCTTAGGATCAAGGGCGTGTGGAGCTAACGATAATCGGTTCGAAGACTAAAAGATTATTTCTAAGTTTAAGAGAAAGGATTTCTAATCTCTTTTCTTAGTAACCAGGTTTTGAATGATATTGTTGGCTATATTGCCAAACTTTACGAGATGAGCATGTTTCTTACAAGATTGTTTATAAATGTGTTTTTGTATATTGCAATAAGTTTGTGAAATCTATATAATATGTAAATATGAATAGTTTCATATTTTGACAATAAATTTGAAAATTTGTGATTTAGACTCGAAATAAGAAATTCTTAGCATGAGGGGAAATTCAATGCTATCGAGGACATAAGGCTCCCGGTGGTTGGTTTTTAAGTAGCTAGAGAGATTGGATTATGTAGAGTGTAACCTTGGGAGCAAGCCCCTAACCCTCGTCGGGGAGCTTCGAAGCGTGGGCATTAGTTGAAACATTATGAGTATGTTAAGTATATGATATAAAGGGGTTGGGAATAGAAAATTTAAATAAAATTGTCTCATGTCTTTCTAAATCATTTTACTTCATTTCCAAATTTGTTATTCCAATTATTTATTTGTTTACCTTGTTGTTTATTTAAATTACTTTAATTGTTTCAAATTGTTAAAGCATGTTCAAATATTATTCTACTGGGTCTTTCACTCATTTTTGTGTTTTTAAATTAACTCCCTCTATGCGGTGTTAAATGCGGTACTAAATAAACAGTGAGTGTGTAATTTCGAGAAAAAGTTGGGCCTCAAGTGGGAGACCTTTCTATTTGCAGTTATTTTTCCTTTACTTCATCAAAGCATGTAGAACCGTATTTCTTCTTATTTTCTCTTCTCTTGGACTTTACTCTTGGACTATGGTTGATGTCATTTGTATTATACTTATTTAAATTTCATGTTGTATGTATCAAATGTGGAATTGTGTACTAATCCTAAACCGATGCCAGAGGCGTTTTTTGTTAATGGTAATGTTTTGAGGTTTCTTTGAAAATACTATTCTCCTATAAATTCTAAAATATTTGTTAAAAGTCTTAGATATCTTAAAATGAGTAGACTTAGAATTATATGCTATAAGGGCAAAATAGTCATTTTATACAAAAAAGCGGAAGTTGAATTCAACGTTCTTATTTATCCTTTTATTTTATGAAGATTGGTTTAGGAAAATAATTAAACCATTTTTTTTTACTAAATCTTATTTGTAATTTTATTTGAAGTTTTTTTTTAAAATAAAAATACATGATACATTTCACTTAATTATTTTTCTAAACTGAAGCCTCCACGTCATGCCTTGTTTTCGAGTCGTGACAGAGACCAAGCCCCCATACCGCCTACTGCCTAGAACCTGCTATCGTCCAAGTCCAATCACATGTCCCATTGAGGCCGCCTATTTTTCGACTAGCCCAACCGCCATCCCCGCCCCTGACGCACAAAACATATCTTCCCAAGAGTAGGCCCCTCAACATCGGCAGCGAGTAACAAACGACCAGCCCCGCCTCTGGCAGAGCCACCTTGAGCAACCATGATCTCTCTCTGCCTTCCACCTCCGTCCAACCTAGAGGAAGTTCCGGCTCTTCACACTCACCGCAGATACCTCAAGACCTGCCTTGGATCGGCAGCCACCAACTTCCTTTTCCCGGCTTCAAATTTGCATGCCAACGTGAGCTCCTTCCCCTTTCCTGGTGTCACGCTTGTGCCCCATGGAGAACTATTGTCGACAAAGCTTCGATCAAAAGTTGGAGGCCATCCGATAGGCAACATGTCAGTCCTCCGGCCCTTGGGTTCACTCTCTCTCTTGACCTCTCTCTCTGAAAACGCGTCGTGGCAGAAAAATACTATGCTATATTTTGAGTAACATAGATTTATTATTTTGTATTTTCATAATCCTTTTTAACAGGAATAATTATTCTTTTGACTTAAAAAATTTATTATTTGTTTTCAGAATTTGATTGTAAAGACAATGAAATCAGAAATAATAACTGCAACTATAAATATAAATATATTTTTTACAATATTTTAGAGAAATCATAGCAAGCTAGTGGCCTAATTTTTAATATTTCGGCATTAACAAATTTACAATAATTGATAGTACATAACATATTTTTTATATAGTAATTTTACAATTGAAAGAATTTTGTAAGGTAAAATTGAGTTGATTAACTAAAAAATTAATAAAAAATGATAAAAAATGAATGGAGGTTCATGAGAGCAAATCCGGTAAATTTCAAATTTATCAAATTAATTTATAAGAAAATCTAAATAAATCTCGAATTTGTTCTAGATTTGGCCATGGCACGGAACTGCTATTTATGTCACTCTCCATCAAACGAAAATAAAATGTTTGTTTTAGCATATCAATTTGATTTATAGTTTCACTACAATAATTATGTGATTTAGCGACTAAAATTTTAAGGACGACATTTTGTCGTCGCTAAAGTTTTCTTCAGCGACTATATTGTCGTCGCTAAATCTGTGTAGAATACGATTTTGTAATTGAGTAATAAAATTTTTAGAGACGATATTTGTCGTCATTTATTATATTTAACGATGACATAATCGTCGCTGAATATTTGCAAAAATTTCGTCACTGAAATTCCCAAACACGCGCTATAAATTTGCGGGCTTTGCATATTAAGCGACGATAAATGTCGTCGTTGAATTTTAATACGTTGTCATTTTGGTATGTATATATTTAGAGACGACATATGTCGTCGCTAAAAGAGAATACTTATTCCCAAAACCCAGCTTTCCCATCACCCGCTTCTCGATTCAGCCTCTTCATCTCATCTGAAAAGGAATCGATCGTCTCTCCCTTTTCAACGCTCTCTCAGCTTAGACTCTCTCTCACTGAAATTTTTTTGAAACAACACTTTGCGACCTGTACGAGCCCCGTCGGAGCTAGACAGTGTCGTTGGCCGGATTGTTGTTATTTTCCACGCCGGAGATTCGTTGTCGTCGCACCAGGTAAGGGTTTTTTTTTTTTTTTGTTCAACTTTCCTACCTTGATTTCCTCTAAGATTTGTCTGTGGAGAGATTGTATCTCAGACTCTCTCTCTTTGTTTTTGAGACCAATTTTTTCGAAACAACACTTTGCGACCCGTACGAGCCCTGCCGGAGCTAGACAGTGTTGTTGGCCAGATTGTTGTTGTTTTCCACGCCGGAGATTCACTGTCGCCACACCTGGTAAGGTTTTTTTTTTGTTATACTTTCCACACCTTATCTATTGGAGACCCGATTCATATAAAATATGAGGTCTGTGAAGCTTTCATTTTTTAAGCAAAGGACATGTTAAGTATACTATTGGAATTTTGGATCTTTATTTGTTTAGATGCAATATTTTCTTTCAGTTGAACTTAATAATGGGAGTAATATTGCTGCCATTGCTGAATATGTACTTATGATCTTTCTGTGGGAGAGAGAGGAATTCAGATAATTGAATTCGTGCTACTCTTCCTCCCTTTATGTTTCAGACAAGTGATCTTTCTGTGGTCATTTTGCCTGATGGGCCTACTTTAGTTGTTAAGCGGGTTAATGCTTGTAAGCTTGGTGACAAGCAGTTTAGGTCGGAGATGAACAGGTTGGGGCAACTTAGGCATCCAAATTTGGTGCCTTTGTTGGGTTTCTATGTTGTAGAAGAAGAGAAGCTTTTGGTTTATAAGCACATGTATAATGGGACAGTTTTGGGGATTTGGGTGAGTTTGGTTATGTTGCTCCAGAGTACTGGAGCACAATGGTGGCATCTCTTAAAGGAGATGTGTACGGTTTTGGGGTAGTGCTTCTGGAGTTGGTTACTGGGCAGAAGCCATTAGAAGTCAACAATGCGGGAGAAGGGTTTAAGGGGAATTTAGTTGATTGGGTTAACCAATTATCAAGTACCGGTAGAAGCGTGGATGCCATAGATAATGCTTTATCTAGGAAAGGTCATGACGAAGATATATTGCATTTTATGAAGGTTGCTTGCAGTTGTGTGGTTTCTAGGCCTAAAGATAGGCCTTCCATGTATATTGCATAGTTACATACTTTAGACTATAAGGGTTGGTTTATATTTATTTATTTAAAAAAATTACTTGGTCACAACTCGCAAGTCACAATATGAAACACTACAAACGAAAGGGTTTACTATATAGCTTTGGAAACTTGATGCGATGGCCCAAAAAGTTGTGCCACAATTATTGTATTGAGCAAGAAAAACAACCAAAAAAGTAAAGAAATTATTTTGGGATATTGTATATTGCATATCAATAAAATTCTGTAACTGAATTTCAACATACATTCTTTCCTGCACTTATTTCTAATGGTTGAAGTTTGCATCTTTGGACCTTGGATGCTCAATGTGTGCTATGATTGTTTAACAGTTCTTTGTGTTTGACAATGCAGGTCGCCCTTACCAAGAGACAGTGTTTGTTGTTGTTGTCAGCTGGTTCTTTGTCACATTTCTTCTTCGATCACTTAGGTGAGGTAATTTTCTTTATAAATTTGACATGTTATTATTTCTATCATTCTCATCGTGTGAAGTTTTTAACCGCATAAATTACAATATGTTTGATCATCTAATTTTGATTGTCATGCCTTTTGCTTAGTTTGTATTATGTAACGCAATATTATGTAACTACATTTGTTTAGTAGAAAATGTTCCATATTTATGAGTTATATTACATTTGACAATAGGATTGAAAACATCAATATGACGATTGACAAGAGTTGGATTTTTAAAAATGATCGCTTTTCTGATCGATACTGGAATGGTGCAATGGCATTTTTGGAAAGAGCAAAAAACTACATGAATGAGGATGGGGTAGCTAGTTGTCCATGCATTAATTGTTTGAATGTAGCAATGCAAACATTACCAGTTGTTGAAGCTCATATAATTGACAAGGGATTTAGTCGAACATATACTACATGGATATACCATGGAGAATCTTATAATGCGAACATTAATGGTTATGAAACACATGAACAATCTACTGACGAGATGCGAAATGTCTTAGATGATGTAGTGGGGGCCAACAATCATGTCGAACTAGAAGAGTCAAGTCCAACCGGAAAATACAATTCTGGGCAGTTTGAAAAACTTTTTGCTAAGCTTGAGGCAGAGTTGTATCCTGGATGTGAAAACTTTTCATCTCTTGATTTTTTAGTAAAATTGATGCATTTAAAGGTGCTTCATAGATGGACCAACAAATCTATTGACTCTTTGCTAAAGCTTTTAAACGAGGCATTACCAGGGGGAATAATATTCTTGCTTCACATTATGAGGCCAAGATGAATTTACGCAAGTTGGGTTTAGGTTACTAGACAATTCATGTGTGCAAGTACGATTGTGCTTTATTTTGGAAAGAATATGCTGATAGAAACACTTGTCCTGTATGTGGTGAGAGTCAATGGGTGAATCCAAACACAAAGAGAAAAAGAGTGCCTCATAAAGTATTACGCTATTTCCCTTTAAAGGATCGGTTGAAGCGTTTGTATGTGTCAAGACATACTGCAAGAGATATGAGATGGCATGGTTTTGTTCAATCCACGCAAGGCGTTTTGCAACATCCAGTAGATGGAGAGGCATGGAAGGCATTTGATTGTAGGTATCCTGATTTTGCTTCTGAAGTAAGAAATGTTCGTTTAGGTTTAGCGGCTGATGGGTTTAGTCCGTTTGGAAATATGAGTCAACCTTATAGTATGTGGCCAGTTATCTTCTCAACATATAATCTACCTCCATGGCTTTGTACAAAGGAACCATACTTGATGTTGACTTTGTTGATTCCGAGACCTAATGCTCCTGCAAAGGATATAGATGTGTTTTTTAGACCAATTGTAGATGAGTTGAAAGAGCTTTGGGAGCATGGATTATTAATTCATGATGCCTACGCTAATGCATCATTTAGGATGCATGTTGCGTTGTTGTGGACTATGAATGATTTTCCTGCTCGAAGTAGTTTGTTTGGTTGGAGTGGCCAGGGATACAACGCATGTCCAACGTGCAACATGCATACTCCTTCTAAGCATTTAAGGAGTAAGATGTGTTATATTGGGCATCGACAATTCCTTCCAACTTCAAATATCATGAGGAGAGACAAACAATTTGACGGTACGGTTGAGAAAAGACCCCCGCCTCCACGCTTGTCTACAATTGAAATATTAAATCAGTTAGAACGTGTGCAACGTAGATTACAAGGCAAGCACATTGATTTTGGAGGCAAAAAATGTAGGCGAAAACCTAACGAGTTAAACTGGACGAAAAAGAGTATATTTTTTGAATTGGAATATTGATCAGATTTGTTGCTAAAACACAACTTAGATGTCATGCATATTGAGAAGAACGTCTGTGATAGCTTGTTGGGCACAATATTGAATATTGATGGGAAGTCAAAGGACACAGACAAAGCAAGAATGGATCTAGCTGACATGCAAATAAGGAATGAATTGCATCTTTATAAGGATGGGGATCGATGGATGAAACCTCATATAGACTACACTTTAACTCCTGTAGAACGGAAACAATTTGGTTCCTTTATTAAATCCGTTAAGTTTCCTAATGGGTTTGCGGCAAATTTGAAAAAGAACGTCGATACTTATGGTAAGATCACTGGACTTAAATCGCACGATTGTCATGTCATCATGCAACGTCTTTTGCCGGTCGGTATTCGTCCATTTCTGAAGAAAGAGATCACTAATACAATTATTGAACTTTGTTATTTCTTTCAACAAATTTGTTCTAGAACCCTAAAGATCTCTGATTTAGAGAAAGCTGAAGACGAAATTGTCGTAATATTATGCAAGTTGGAAAGAATATTTTCGCCCACATTTTTCGATATAATGGTTCACTTGGCTTTGCATTTGCCGGAAGAAGCCATGCAAGGGGGTCCTGTTCATACAAGGTAGATGTACCCTTTCAAGCGGTATATTGGGTCACTTAAGCAGTATGTTAGAAATCGAGCACGACCGGAAGGATCAATTGCAGAAGCTTATGTTGTAAATGAGGCATTGGCATTGACTTTCTGTTCACGTTACTTTTATGGTATCGAAACTAAATTCAATCAGCCTGAAAGGAACCTGCCTAATCATGATTCTGCTCCAAAGAAAACGATATTGGTCTTCCAATCACAATGCTGACCAATGGGAAAGATTGTAGCAACTCATTTAAATGAGCAATTAAAGAAGAAGGCCGAGTGGTATATTTTAAACAATTGCCAAGAGATTCGAAGATACATAGAGTAAGTTTAACTCTTTAATTATTCACTTTCTAGTATGTAGTATAGCATAAATTTTATGAGACCCATTTCATGTATAGGGAACACATACGTGAGCTTGAAATTACTGGTAGAAGAAACCTAAATAAGGTTTAGATTGATGAATTTTCGACGTGGTTTTACAAAAAGGTAAAAAAAAATTTACTCTTTTTAGGCGAAAAATCATATTTAAAGATTTAGTAACAATAATAATTTTCTCATTATAGTGTACCATTTACGGAAAAATCATTCACCGGAGGCCACTGATGAATTGCTCGCCTTGGCGTCTGGTCCCAATGACACTGCACTATCATACTCTGCTTGTGTGGTAAATGGGGTCAAGTTTGTGTGCAACAATCGTGATGTTCAGCGAAAAACACAAAACAGTGGGGTTTTTGTACCTGGTGTTGATGACAACATATATTACGGTCGGCTAGAAGATGTATTGGTACTTCGATATGTGAATGATTGTTCGGTTGTGTTGTTTAGGTGTAAATGGTTTGACGCAGATCCAAGAAAGAAAAGAATCTTAAATAATAAAAACTTCACAAGTGTGTTTGTTAATGCCGAGGCTTATAAAGATGATCCCTTTATATTATCATCACAAGCAAAACAAGGGTTTTATCTTTAAGATCAACTTAATGGCCCTAATTGGAAAGTGGTTTAACAGTTTAGGCATCGACATGTGTGGAATCTTCCTGACATCAAACAAGAATATTCTAGTTTAGTTGAGGTGCTACAAGATGCTTATTCAAATTTTGAACTTGTAGTTGAGCTACCCAATTTGGAATCAACAACATTTAGAAGAAATGATGTTGATCCTAATGTCGTTGAGAATGCAACATTAATCGAAGTGGGTCATGGAAATGATGGCATTGAGGTTGACCTTTAGATGGATGATACTTTACTGGAGTACGACGATGATACAAGCACAGAAAATGAAGATGAAGACGATGATACCAATTTTGAACAAACTGACAACGAGAGTACTAGTGATGACGAATAATGTACTTATAAATTTAACTTGTTTCCATTACTTCTAGTTCTTAATGAACTTCCTTTTTTATATTAAGGTTTTTAATAAATAATGTCTAAGTAAGTTGTTTGCAATAGATGATTAGAATGACTGGACCCGTTGCTACGGGTGTTGGATCTTCTGGAGGTGCAGAACCTCCACCAGGGCCAAGAAGACTTCCAGCAGATTGTGAGTTAGGTATGACTGAATACAATATGTCTTCTATCAAATGTATTATAAATTTTATATAAAATCTAACACTCTTGCATTGTCTTGTTTTTTGGTTTTATTTTTCAGTACCGGCTGCCGCTAAGAAGGTTCGTGGACGCACAAAGAATAAGGAAGTCCACAAGATTGTTGGTGCTGGTAAAGAAAAACTTCTAGTATTCCTAGACATTGAAGGAAAGACAGATAAAGGCTTAGGAGACAATGTAGCCCGCTTAAGTAATTGTATAGGTCAAGCGGTGCGATCCAAAATTTCTCCATATTATGATAGTTGGAAGAAGGTTCCCGCGGTATACAAGGATCAAATTTTACCTCAAACACGGGTAATATTATTTCATTTTTTATTTATAATATATAATTTTAACGACCTTGTATTAATTGTGATATTTATAATGAAATTATAGGATCTTTTTAATTTTGATTTGACTCCTATATCGACGGCATCAATAAATCGTAATGCACAAGACCGGTATAAGGAATGGAAAAATGACCTTCATAAATATTTCAGACAATTAGGGGGGGCAAAAAATGTAGTTAACGTGAAGAAGCAACGTCCTGATAATATATGAACACAAGCTGATTGGGAGGCCGCTTGTGATCGCTTCTGCAGCGAAGCTTTTCAAGTTTAAAGTTATAAACTCTATTTCTCATGATTATTGCATATTTTGATATAACGTACTAATTTTAATTATTCATCTATGTAACAAAAAAGGTCGGCGACAAATAAAAGAAACAGAGCAAATGTAAAGCAACCAAGTCATCATGGAACGCAATCGTATGCTAATTTGAGATATCAAAAGGTAGTAAATAAAAATTTATTAAACTATGTTTCATTTCTTCTTTAAGATATGTATTGTTCTAACACAAGCCTATCCCTTCTGTAGAGAAATCCGGAAACTGGTGAGTTGCTTTCAATTTGAAAAATTGGCATCAATGTCATCAATATTCTGATGGCAGATGGGTTAATGACGCTGCAGAGGCTAGATATGTAAGTCATATAACTTATTTAGTTTTAGTTATGAAATTTAAGTTGGATTGTAATTTATTTTGTTAAATGGAATTTGCAAAAGGAAATGCTTCAGATGCATACTTAACAAACCCAAGCTGCTGCTGCATCTGCTTCTGCTTCTAGTTCGAGCACATCTCAGACAACACATCTCATGAATGAAGAAGAGATTGCAGAGAATGTGCTTGGATCACACAGAGGGCATAGGAAAGGAGTGGGCCCAAGGATGAGAAAAGATATTCTTGTAGCAGCTACTCTTGAGGAGGCTCGTTCACAGTCACAAGTACCTCCACAGGTGCAACAATGGATGGAAGAACAATCTTGGTATAACACACAACAAACCCAATATCAAAATCAAATGGCTCAATATCAAAATCAAATAACAGCAATATTTAAGCGTCTATTGCCGGATTTAGATTTACCAATGCCTCCCCCTCCTCCACCACCACCACCACCATCACCTCCACCTTTTATGTCTTCCTATCCACGTCACGAAGAAAACAATGATAATGATGGAGAAACCGATAATTTAGGAGACTAGTTTGTATTTTTATGATTCAGACTTATTGACTTAATGTACATATAACCGTATTGTTTATACAGTTATATTTTATTTATATTAAACTTTTTTAGTTATTATAGTGTGACGAGAAAATATATCTGTGACTTGGTAGTTATTTGCTTGCAGGGTTTATTATGGCTAGGGATGAAATTTTAGAGCATTCTTTCAAAAAAAAAAAAGATTTACAGCGACGATTTATACCTATAAACTACAGCGACGACATTTATCATCGTTGATATTTTTAACGACGATAAATGCCGTCGTTGAATTTGTTGCAATATACAAAGTACTAAACATAATTAGCGACGACAGCGTCATCGCTAAAATTAGCGACGACTAAAATGTCGTCGCTACATATTTTTAGTTACCATATATTAGCGACGACATTTAGCCACGAAAATGTCATTGCTTAAAATTTTTAGAGACGACTTTTTTAATTTTAGCGACGATAAATGTCGTCTCTAAATGGTTTTCATCTTGTAGTGTTTATCGAACACAAAAATTGCTTTTAAAAATAACATAGTAAACATCTGCATGCTTATGATCATTGTAGTTTTTATTTTTAACAGCATAGTTGTTTTAGGGATTTTTAACAGCATGGTTACAACATGTACATTTGCAACATGTCAATAATGCCAAGTGGCCTTTATAGTTGGAGATGAATATGTATGTATGTATGTATGTATGTATGTATGTACGTATGTACGTACGTATGTATGTGCACGCGCGCTTACAAATCACAAAATCCGAGGACCCGGACCATGAAGACAACACAGACGAGGAAAATGAAAGGCAAGCAAACGAGGTGTAGGGCAACGCTTTTGAGACGAGATATCTGACGGCATATATATAATGATGATGAATTACAGGCTCTTGGTAGAATGTCATATATATATATAGTGTGTGTGTATATATATATGCATAGTATGTGTCTGTCTATGTATATGTATATGTGGTTCTTGAAATCAACATCCGGTTGGTTGGCAATGGCACCGCCAATCTGACAAACTCAACCTTCAGAAATAGAATATCCATGTGGGTCATGATTTCTACTTACTGCTGTTGCCTGTAGTCTGCCGTCTTCTTTGGCTTACGTGGGATGGAATTTGGCCAAATACAGAAAAAAAAATTGCAATTTTACGGTGGAGTTAATAATTTTTATTCTTTTGGTAGAAGATAGATTTTTTAGCGTTGTCCAATTAGTTTTATAAAAGTCTGATATGTGAGTGGATGCTGTCTTGTATTATGTGCTATAAATTTTAAGCATAGATAGTTACAAATTAAATCGTTAAAATCTTAATTGCTAAAACATTCAGCTTTATTGATAAAAAAAATTGTCATATTCACCCTAAGCATTCCCACAAACATTGTTAAAAAATGACAATAGGATAAGTGTTTCGTGGTAAATAATTGCCTGGGCCAAATTCAATATTATTTTACTTTATTTTATTGCTGGAAGGCAATATTATTTGACATTTAGATGTACATATGCTTGCCACCAACAAGAACTTTACTTATCATAGAAGCTCTAGTATAGTACTTACTCTTTTTTTCCTACTTGATAAGAAGGCAGTGATTCATTGCAAGATATAAAAAAACCCTAATTACTCATATAATATTACAACGAGTAATTATGCACTACATAATACTGTATAAAGAACTCACCCTCAAAAAAAGAGTATCGATCGAATATCCTTGTAGTTATTAACGTCGTTAATTTATAGATTAATGACTCTTGTTTTTCATTGATATTACATACATAAGTCTAAAGTTTGACTAACGTTCCTATAAAATGATATAAAGCGTTTTGCAACTAATGATAGAAAGAAACCAATATTAGCATTGTATATTCTTAAGTTATCAATTAGAAAACAAAAGCGATTGTTTGACGTATACATATTCAATTACTACATACAAAAGCGTGTAGAGGCCGGGGGAAAAAGTGCAAGGGAGAGAGAGAGTGAACAAAGGGGAGAGGGACGGCCGGAGCTCTACTGTCGTGTTTGGGCGCGTCGTCAGGCTCATGACCTTTAAAACTTCATAACATGCTTGTAAGCTTGCAGGCTCATGGGTTTGAAGGTGATTGTGGAGGTGGCGTTGATCGTTCGGAATTGGGTGAGGAGAAGGCATAGAAGAACCACACCAATGCATTCCGAACTTCGCAGTTAAACTCTACACGGTGACAATACTATAGGGGTAGATGTCCAGTTGGTGATGGGATGCAAAAGTGTTGGAATACTGTCGTTCTTGGTAGGTTTGACGGACAAAAGCCCAGATCTTTAGAGATTCCAATATGCATTGTGTGGGGCATCCAAGGGTGCTAGTGTCGTGGTGCGTCAGTCATGGAGCCCGGTACATATCATATTGTCTTAAGCATTTCATTCAAGTTCACTGACGGAACTGGTTGTTTGTTTATGTCATATTTCTTATAATAACACTCCCTTTGATAGGAGAGATGAGGAGTAGGAAACACAAAGGAGGTTAAAAAAATAAAGAATAGGAAAGATTGATAAGATTGTAATGATCCTTTATGTTGTTTAGTTGCATGGTAGGAGGGTTAAGACGATACATGGTAGTTATTTGTGAAATTACTATATAGTACATTTAGGGTCGGTAATACAGGTTGCGACACGACGACACCACACGAATCCGACACTTTTTTTTAAGGGTTAGTGTCGGAAAATTTGACCACGGGTCATTTTAGTGTCGACCCAAAACTGACCCGTCAAAAAACAGGTCGTGTTCGGGTCAAACCGTCTGATACTAAAATGACCCATTTTTTACCCGTATTTAATTAATTAACTTTTAAAAAATTAATATTGTTTTCATATATAATATAAGCTCCTAAAATATCAAACCCTACCTCTCTTATCACTCATTTTCTTGTTGAAGTTGTATGAAATTTTTCTAATTTTATGTTTTTTTTTAATATTATATATATTAATGTAGGCGGGTTACGGGTCACAATCGGGTTACGGGTCAAAAACGGGTCGCGGGTCATTATTTTTTGACATTGTGCATAAGAAACGAGTTGACACAAGTCGTATTCGTATCAACCCATATCGAAATGGGTCGTGTTATGGTTGAGAATTCTCAACCCGTTCGTGTCATGGGTCGGGTTAGTGTCGACCTAATTTTGTAAAAATTAACTCTAACCTGACACTAACCGTACCCGTCAACCCGTTTTGCCACCCCTAAATTGTATATTTATTATTATTTGTTAACTATTTAGTTACAGAATAAAATAGTCTTTTTAATCTATAAGGTGAGTGATTGTTTGGATCCTTCTAGAAGGGTCCAATTTAGTGGGTCATGAGGGAGACCACATCCCTATGCTCTCTTTTCCCCTCGCTCCGACCAAGGATTTAACCTCTCTTTTTATCTCTTTCCCTCCACCCATCCCCCTCTTTCTATCTTGTCCTCCTACCAAACATACCGTAAGAGATTCCAAGGATGTGAATTGGTATCTATTCATGAGTTTAAATATATTTTTCTCTTTAAGAAAAAAGATATCAAATCATGTCAAATAAAGAAAAAAAAAATAAAACTCAGAACTTCTATCTAATGTCATTAAATAGGGTATTGTTTAGTCTACAATATAATTTCGATGGATGCCACATTGACAGACACAACGAACTTGTAAGCAAAAAAAAAAAATAATTATTTTCATCTCTATAAATTATAACTTTATTATTTATAAAATTATAAGTAATATGTAACATACTTTTTAGATAAAATATTACTGTTTTATTAATAATATAGTTTTAAGCCCCAGGGATAAATGGAATTGCCCCTAATAATATTACCTTACGGCTAGTGATGCAGACGGTAACATAACTGTCCCTCACTCCCCTTGCAAGTTATTAAAAAAAAAAAAAAAAAAAAAAGCGCTCCGTCGACATTAATCAGCTTTATTATTATTATTATTATTATTATTATTTTTAGTGGCTGCTGTATGGCACCAGTCACCGTCATAGTTAGCTCCAAAAACACTCATATAACACCTGCCGAATTCCCACCTGTTTTTCCCAATAAACAAGTCAACAAATCACTGCCCCATCTTCGCCTATTGAATATTCCCCCCACAGTTTTCAGATTTTCAGATCGACTTTTCAGACACAAGAAAAAAATAAAAAAGAAAAGAAAAGAATCTCACACTTCAACATGGAAATCCCAAGCTTGCAGTTCCCAATACATGCTTATCCAACGATGCTAAACGACAACAGTGGTGTTCAATGTCGTAAACTAACAAGAATGAGTTTTACAATAACATGGGGGGATTTTGAAAAGTGGCTTTAAGACAAAGTTTTTTTGATAAAATGATTATTTTTTTTTTTTTGTAGTTTTTTAGTATCAAAAAACAAATTTTTTCACATAAAAATTGTTTCAATTTTTTTTCTTTTCATTCTATTAAAGTTTATTTTCTTGCTACAAGTCTTTTTTTTATCTTTTTGTAAAAAACTGAAACAATTTTACTGCAAAAAAAACGTATTTTTTAGTGCAGAAAAAAACCATTTGTCTAATTTAAAATTTTTTTTGGCTCTTTTGTCAAAATATCCCTACATGGAATGTGTTTGCTAACACTGGTCTATACCAAAAAAATTTTTTAGTGTATTTTTTTTTATAAAATTTAAATTATTCTAATAGTTTCAATTTAAACCTTTATTTCGAATCATATTTCCTAACACCGTCACACAGTCTCTTAATTGTTGTGCTCCACTGGCATTGAATGCTTGAATTAGATAGCATGAGACACATAAATAGGCCGTCTTCAATTATTTGTGGTGTTTTATATTAGTGGTAAACTCAGATATTATTTTAATATTTTTATACACTCCCTAGTGGCAGCGAATCATTGAGCCACATATAGGATGAAGTGGGGCCACAACATAGGGGGACCAACCACAAAAACGACAACATTTTTCTTTTTCTTTTTCTATATTTTTCCAAAAAAAAAAATCAAAAAATCTTCTACGTCTTGAGACCCAAGGCCGCTAGCTTTGACGCACCAAATCACACCTAACCTGTGCGAAGTCCCACTCTGGCCTTGGCCGTATCAAACTCCATCCACATGTCCTGCTGATGATGATGACCAATCACGAACGCCTCTACTCCCAGCAAGTCAGAATTCCCGAAAGTAAAGCAATACACCCAATCACCCCCCTTCGCCGTCATTCCCTGCACCCTGTACATCAATCTCTCGCCGGGAACGCTCATCTCGGCCCCGGAAAACACCAGACTCACCGCCGGAAAATCAGAAAACTCCTTCCGACTCGGTGGAACTCTGTAGCACAAGTCCATGGCCCCCTGGAAGACGAAGTTCGAGTCCTCGAAAACAGTCGCCAATCCTCTGGTTTGTAGAATGAATTCGGATTTTAACGCCGAATAGACCGACCCGAGAAGGAACGTGAACTGGGTGCCTGAGTCGAGCATGGTCTGACCCGCCCCGGTGTGGTCGGGCACCAAGGAGGATTTTGGGATGGGTAAGAGCTTTCCGGCGACTTTGATCCCTTCGAGCTGTACGCTGTACGCGAACCGGTCGAAGTACGGCAATGGCGTCGAGATTTTCACGAACGGAGTGTAATTGAGCTGACCCAACCATGATAATTTCTCGTCACCGAAGAGGAGGACGCCGGACGAGTCGCTGCCCGGTATGCAGTACGAGAACTTGGAGAACCCCATCTGGGTGAGGAACGACAATGAACCCTGGTTCATGCCGATTAAGCCCGTCGTTTTCGCGTCCTCCTCGGAGTTGGAGCTGAACCCTGAGTCCATGCACCCAAATATGGTTCCGGGTCGGGTTAAGGACCCGATCCGAAAGGTCTCGGTGGCCAAGTTGCCGTCCAGGGAGGAGGCGTCGGCGTATGAGATGCTGACGTGGCAGAGTTTTTTCTGATCGCATGAAGTGGGTATGGGTAGGTCTCGGGTACGGGTGCTGCAGACGGGCGAGGAGCAGGGGATTGGGGAGTAGGAGGATGAGGAGGAGGAGAGAGGGGTGTAGGTCGAGTTGAGGGTTGGGGATTTCTTGCAGTGGAGCCAGGAGAGCTCGCTGCCTGTGTCTAGGACCATGGTAACGCTCTGTGGGGGCGAGCCAACGGTCAACGAGACAGCCAACGTCACGTTGTGGCGGAAGGAGAGCTTGCTGCTGTTGGAAGAAGAATTATTGGAAGGGTGATCTGGGAGAGACCCTTTTGGTGCTGCCTGGATTTTCAAGGGCAAAACGAGCGTTTTGGTCAAAAAATTAGAAGAAGAGGAAGAAAGAGTTTTTGAAACAAAAAAGCAAAAGAATATTAAGGTGAGGAATGAGATATTGTTGTTGGTCATGTTTTTTTGGTGGTTTTGTTAAGGTAAGGTGTGAAGTGTTGTTGTTAATGTTATTGTTGTTGGTGTTTGGTGTTTAAGGTGAGGCTTCTTCTTCTGAGCTGGCGAATGTGTCTTGTTTGCTTAAGTAGTAGGCTACAATATAAAAGTTTGGAACTATAATGACATGCAAGTGAAGTTGGTGGTACGTTTCTGTTTGTATGCTTTTCGGTCCTTTTTGTTGCTAATTTTAGTTTTGGTTGCAGTTTGTGATGAAAAAGAATGGACATGGGAATAAATTGTAATTTTCTTCTTCATTTCACCAAATATATATATATACATCAAAATAATAGACACTAATAATTTCACCATCCCGCGTTACCAACATGACAAAGTATATCCGATTGAGGAGTACAGTTTTTAATCAAATTATTACGGTATTTTCTCTCATAAAATTTAAATAAAAAATTAGGCTAGAACTACAAAATATAATTCTAACTGTATTATCAAAAACTAATAATACGGTGACGGCCTAAGTAATTTAAGTCACCGGCACTTTGTGTTCTAAGGCATTATAATCATATTAATTATTTCCTAGTGTAGTAGCTTTCGTGACAACCAAACCCTACTACAACAACAATGTACTTGCTTCTTCTTGTTTCCCTTCTTTGGTTTCTATTCCCTTCACGTTCATCTTCCTTTTTCTTTTCTTTTCTTTTTTTCTTTTTCATTATGTCCTCTCTCTACTTAGCTGTTAATATTTGCCGCACTAATGATGGTTTACAACGACAATTTGTTATTATATTAGACGACAATACACTCATCCAATATGACTTAGAAAATAAGCTATAATTTTTCTTCACTTCGTGTGTACGTGGGGATCCACAGATGTAATACACGTGACTTCATCAAATTCACATTAAATTAAAATAAAAATTCCCAAGTATTTTTTTTTTTTTTTTTTTGCGGTAGTAAATAAAGAATTGACCTAAACCACTTTCACGAATAGAGTTCTTTGTTACCTTCTAGACACGACACTTTTTCCAACAAAGAAAATTATTCAGTCCTCCCTCCATGGTCAGAAGCTCGTGAATAAAAAATAGCCACTAGTAAATAAATGTGAAACGAATTGATCATGAAGAAGATTGTTTTTTTTTTTTTCAAAACATTGATTCTTGGTACTTTGCTTTTTCCTTGGTTTTACAAATAAAAACCAACATAGTTATAGTGTTATGTGTAACAAACCCAGCTGGCATTTGCTGTTGCTTATATAGTTTTACGTGCGAGTCTATGCTTAAATTGAATATATATATATATATACATATATATATATAGTCATGTATATATTCTTCTAATTTGCTAGTTCATTCTATTGATCTTCGAATCCATCAAATCACCAAAAGCTAAAAAAGACTAACCTTCGACATTATCAATCTGCAATGCATACATACAATATGATTCATCATTGAAAAGAAAGAAAGAAAAAAATAAAGCTTCTAGAGTCTCCCTTCATATTTCTAATTACCATTTTAACCATGCGACAAATTAAGGCTTAATTGCTCAAAAGTTTTTAGCTATAAACGAAAAGTTTCATCGTGTTTGAAGAAAATTTGAAATACATTAAGTTAAAAATTTAGATTAGTATGCAGTGATAAAACCACATAGAGTTGAGTGGGAAACTGCCTCCACTCAAATATTAGACACTTATGTTGTGTTTGGCAGTTAGTGGTCCACATCACTTTCTCAGTTATAAACATTATAAAGCTTTCACATACTACAGTAATAATAAAAAAATAAAAAACAAAAAAATCGCTACAATGTAAAGCTCTCACGTGCTATAGTAAAAATAGTTGTAACCAACGGTTCTTACCACCTTCTCAAACACCGTATGCTATATAATTATTTTTCATATTTAAAATCTCTAAAATTTTAGTCGTATTCTTGTTTCATAAAATAATTAGACCTTTGTACTATAATAAGGCTTTATAATTGTATGTTCTCATTCAATCAAGATTATAGAATTCTGAGTCTTGTCACTTGCTAAATGCAATTATGTTAGCTTGTTTGGTAAAATCAGTTTGAATCAAAATTTTGATTACTATAATATTAAATTCTCACATTCTACAATATTAACAAAAATATGTTACAATATAAAACTTTCGCCTGCTATAACACATTTAACCAAATGGTTACTTGGATATACAGCTCATTATGAAGCAAAGACGTGTAAACAATAACATAAACAACGAAAATTGAATCCTCTATCTGCGGACAATGTTATAAATAAGATCATACGTGTCTTAGAAATGTGTGAAATTTGTACCAAGGGTTTTGCCAAAGAACGACATGCGTTTTCTAAAAGTGTGTGTTGGCAGGTACTGCTGGGGACAATCCTGGATACTCCAAAATCCCACCAACCCGTGAAAATATATATATTTGTATATGGAGATGATGAATCGCATTTATTTCAAGTCGTTGACTCTTGAAACCTTATGAATAGATAATTATTGATTGGTTAACAATTAGCTGGGAATTATAATGTTGATTATGACAGTTAATTAAATTAAAAGTTGAAAACTTTCGGCAGCTAAAAAAAAAAAAAAAAAGCAAATGCTAGACTCACCAGTCTCTCAACTAGGAGCAGCCAACTCTACAGATTTCTGGGTATACACACACACACATATATATATATGTTATATGTTTGGGGGTTTATATTTTTCAATTATACTTTAATTAGTATTTATTAGGCATATGTAGTTGAATATTATCTTTGTGCGGGTTTACCAGCTATCAATCAATTAATTAATGAGATTGTCCCCGTGGAGTTTGAAAATTAATTCTATTTAAATCTCTCTCTATAGTCAAACTTTTTTTTATTATTTTAATCTTCTTCTCTTTATGCTAAAACTTTTAAATTCATTAGTTGTTTAGTCACCTATTTCTTGTAGTGTATTGATTTGCTCATAAAAAACAAGAGAACTCAATTTCAATTTACACAGTGTAAAGTTATTACATACTGCAACGTAAATAAAAAATATGCTAAAATATAAAACTCTCACATACTACAGTACTTCAAGTTTTAACTCACTTCTCAAACACCCGATTCATTTCTTGTAGGCGCTGATATTTTGGTCAAATTAATTTTTTATGATCTAGTCTATGAATTATAGGAGTTGTTCTTGTGTTAGTAGCAAATTTTAACGTATACACTCATGGATGTTACAGTTAAATAACTGAATCAATCACTGAAATAGCAATTTCTGTTAGTGTGAAAAAAGAAAATTCTTACGGTAGAAATTCCTAAAAAACAAACAAGTTTCTAGAACCAAGATTATATGTCAGAACTCACATTAGCTATGCTGATTTAAAATTAAGTTTAGTTTGTAGAATAACATATCTAATTGGGTTTTTTTCCCCTTTTAGGAAAATGCAACAGGGATTTAACAATATTATGCGTGGAAAAACTAATAATAACACCCCTCAATAAAAATGATAAATGAGTATTCAGAACAAGTTATAACATAATTTTAGTCATGCATGCTTTCCTCGTTGTCCTTAGCCTTTTTTTTTTTTTTTTTTTGGTTTCTGAGTTCTTAATAATTTACTATGAAAATGAAAATATCGATTTTTTTTTATAAATTAAAGAAATGAAATTGCATTTGTAAATTTGCTTTAGAAAAGTTCATTCTTTTTTTGCGGCAGAACAAGAGAAGTTTCTCTTTAATTCAATGAAAAATCTGAAAATTTGATATTTGGAGAATCTTCTCTTTTTGCTACATTCTAATTCTAAATAATCTTTAAATATGCATATATGCTTGGCATTGGCTGCAGCCTTTCTTTTTCTGTTTCATATTGATCCAAAAACTTTTGTAAAAATTTCCACAAATATCAAATGCCTTTTCCACTGCAAAATGGAGAGAGAGAAAGAGAGAGATTATGGTACGTCTAGAGAGAATCTGTGAAAGTCTTAGCTATTAGGCAATCAAATTGAAATGTCCAACCAAAATTTCATGAATAATATTCAACCGCATTTATCCCTTCACGATCCTTCAAAATGGTAATCCAAAATTGTCTGCTTTTTAGTAGTTACACACAGCTAGCTAGAATTTATAACAAGGGGACCATCCACATTATCAATCAAATTGAAAGTGGTTCTCCTTTTCTGTACTTTGCTTTTTTTTTTTTCAATAATGACAAAGTCTTAACAAATAATTTTGACTAATTAATTCAATAATAGGATTTTCCTAAAAATTCAATTCTCCTTTTTTTTTTTTTTGCTGGACAATGAGACAAAGGTTTTTGGTAATACTTGGAATTTCTCTACACTCTCACGTTTGATGGTCGTTGTAATAAAAGACCAAATCTAAATTATTAATGAGGTTTGATCATGACTGATCCATCAAATGTCACTAAAAATTTCCAACGAGAATTGATGCTCTAATTATCTAGAATGTGACCTTTTGGTAAAGTATAAGGCAATTTTTTTCTGGTAAATACTGAAAAATAACCTATTGTATCAGTTTTTTAGCCGTTAAATTTATAAAAAATTAAAAAAAAAAGATTTTGACCAGATCTAACAGCTTAAAACGTACACTATTGATAGGGCTTCTTATCAGAGAAATGTCTAAAATATAAACAGGTTTCAACGGGAGAAGTCAAAGAAAATAACGCAATAAATGAATTGGGTGTGCTTTCCCCGTCGAAGTATGTTATAAGTTTGATCATTTTTATAGCAACTAAAGAACTAATCGTTCTAAATTTCCCAAAAATATGTGACTCTTGAGAAGGGACATGAAAGGAGAAAGCAAAAGAGAAAAAAAAAAAAAAAGGTTTAATGCCTAGTTGAAAAAAAAACAGAGAAATCATACAAAATACTCATAGCTAAGTCGTTGACTTTGACAAATGACCATCATATCTTTCCATTTATATCATTTACATTTCAGCAAAGCACAACATACAATATTATATTAATTGTTCCAAGTGGTCCTTTTGATTTAAAGTGCCTAAACATGATTCAAATTTTACTACGCACCCTCCATATCCCACTAAAAAATTATTTTGACTACTTGACCCTTCATACATTGAAGTGAAGATCTTCCCTTTTCATTTTTCCTTACTCAGATAAGTTGATGACAGTACTATCGTTTGATGATGAAACATGCATGGACGTATTTGACAGAAAAATGGGCAAAAGAAGCAAACTTATCTATGATGACACACAAGAAACTGTCCTCGCTAAAACAGGATGAAAAAGGCATTTCAACGTTGGCGGAAAGGGCAGAAAAGTGGACCAAATAAGGACAATATATTGTAAAAAGCAACGGAAAATTAAATTGGCCATTACGATTTCCACGCAAAAAAGAAGCCACAAAGACCTGGTTTTAGAGACAAGTAATAAAGATAGAAAATTAATTCTAACTGAGCATACATAAGTGATGTTTACATAATATGAATTGTATCCAAATGTCCAAATAATCTTTTTGAGTTAAAATCCCATCTGATAAATATCTAAACAACATTGCAGAAAGAGAAAGTGAAGCTATTTAGAATTTGGAACATGTAAGTTCTTCGGTGGGACAATACGATAGATCCATTGATAGGGCTCCTACGAATAACTTCTACAAAACTTGCATAAAGGGTGTTTGGGGAAGTGAGTTAGAATTGTAAGTGAGAATTGAAAGTTTTGTAGCATGTCATGTGAGAGTTTTATAATGTTTGAGATGAAATTGATGAATTGGAACTAAGTTTGCCAAACACTACAATAGTAGGACATGAAAAGATGCTCTACAAGTAGAACACAATTTTGAACCATGAAAATCATTTTAGATTAAAAATTTCATGACAAATAAAATTTAATAAAAATCAAACGGTTCAAAGTTGAACTAGGGATGACATTCTTAGCCGCAGGTAGAGGTGGGGATACTATATACGGGTGGGGGCGGATATAAGGTTTGGAGGGGTGTGGTGGGGGTGGGGGAAGCTCCCCTGACCCCGCCTCCGACCTGATTATATGTTCCTTTTTTTACATATATATGTATTTATATGTGTATCTTTATATATATATATATATATATATATATATATATATATATATATATTTATGTATATTTAAATATATATGTAAAAGACGCACATGTATTAAATTATAATAAAAAAGAAAACATAAAACCATTAAAAAATTGGATAAGAGTGAGGTAAATGTAGTATTTACTTATGGTTATTGTTTTTTTAGTTTTGAATAAATTTAATTAAAATATTAAATATCTTGTTATTTGTTATCACATGATCCAAGTTTTGCCAACTATGATACTTAAGAATGATTAGATAATGGAGTTGGCATGAAGCTATGAAGAAAATGAGCCAAAAAAAAAAAAAGAATATTGATTTCAGTATTTTAATGATTTGGTTTATTTTATAAATTTAGTTTTTAGATTTATGGAGTTTGTATTTTGTTTAAAGTTTATTTTATAAGACAAAATGCGATTATATTTCTAAATTTTATAATTTACTTAATAAATTTTATTCGAGTTTAATAATGTTGCAACAATTTTAAAACTCTAAATGAGTAAACGGGTAGGGTATGAGGATAGCTCCCCCGACAGGGATTCCCGACTCGGCCCTTGCATTAAATCAAAGAGGTATGAAAGACAAAAGAGTAATAGAGTATAAGGGGAGGAGAAGCATATCCGCCCTGCCCCGCCTTGTTGCCATCTTAAGTTAAACCTTCGGTAAGACCTTTTTCTCATACTAGTAATATTAGATATTTTTTTTCTCTCTTACCCTACCAAACAGACACATATTTGATAAGATATTTTGAGAAATTGTCCATCTCCATCCATGGATGCCGTATTATGGATGGGAAAGGTATCGAAATTGGAAGGTTATCTGCCATCCCTCAATCTCCGGAAGCAGGGACTAGTTATCCAATATTTGCACGAGTTCTATTAATAATTTTGTCTTCTTTTCAACAGGTGTGTGCAGCGTGTGTGTTTTACCTTTGGGGCTGGAATGGAAAGGGAGCTGCTTCCCTTTTGATTAGAGAAAATCAAAAGGGATCCATGCCCACAAATGGGCTCATTCTTCTGTGGACAAAAGAGGACCAAATTTTGGCCCAACACAGTGCCCCGTTTGGTTCATAGTCTCACAAAGAAATTCAAATTTTTATGAGACATTGTAGCAAATGGTTTGAACTAGTAAAACAAACACTACATAGTTATTCCATTCAAGGACCGGATGAAGGCTTAAAGTTGTACATATAACTACCTTCAAAACTTCACAAGTAGTATAAAGTCTAATTAACATATATACATATATGTATTTGAACTTTTGACTTCATTTGATGTCAGATGTGAAATTATTGGGAGTTGTATATGAGTGTGGTACATATAAAGAGAAGTAAAAGAGTCGGCATTTTTTCTTGCTTTTTTTTTTTAATTTGACACTTTTTACTTATTGTGAATTTTCATACAATTCCAACTTTGACAAATAATTCTTATTTTCAAATCAATGCACAGTATTCCAAATTGATGAGAGATGTTTAGATTTGAACATTTATCGGTCATTTGAAAGAATTGTTAGAATTAATAGTTTTGGTTTGAGAACTATAGTATTTAGCAACTTTATACTGTAGCAACTTTTTGTTTTTTCTTGTAATATGTGAGAACTTTATAATGTTTACAATTATAACGGATGGTTCTAACTGTTTTTTTAAATGACTCATAAGTCACATCAAGTGAGCTCGTTTAAAGGAACGATATTAAAATTTCAAATAATGACGCTCGTTTGAAAGAAAGAGATTAGAATTCTAGATGACGATAAAGCACGTCATGACACGTGCTATAACGGAAGAGGCCTATCAACAATTGTATAATCAACAAAAAAACAAACGCAAGGCTAAGAGCATCTCCAAAACATTGTTTAAAATCTTAGAATTTAAGCAGAAAATCAACTCTCTAATGCAGTTACTTTTTTAATGCCAAAATTTTGTAATTAATGCGAGCATCTCTAATACGGTAACAAATAAATATATAGATACCAAATTTTAACACTCGAATAGGATAAACAACTTTCTAAAGTAATGTGTATCGTTTTCAAATTTTTTTATAACATATAGCATCGGCAACCAAGTATGTCAATATCAAATTTTAACACTTGAATAAGAAAAACAACTCTCTAAAGTAAAGTGTATCATTTTTATATTTTTTTATAACATATACCATTGGTATTGACATTTGCATTGTTAGACATAATCTTCGACGCAGATCAGCGTGTCTCTCTCTCGAGTATCTTTGGCTGCTATTGCCTGTATGTTAATTCCACTACAATTCTTTCTCATTCACACTCTGAACATCAACCATATGTTCCGTTAACTTAAGAGCCACAAACGGACACAAAATGATGCTGCAGACAAAGGACCGTGAGGGCTAAGCTGGCGCTGGGTGGGCAGGCCCGGGCTTCCTTAGTCTTTCAATGATGGGGACGGCACGGCTCAATGTTTTTGACGCGTAGAAACTCTTGTGGGCCAAAGCCATTATCAGACAAGGAAACATTAATTAGAATCCGATAACTACTTCAGAAAGGTTGGCTTAGTGGCTAAGATGTGAAAGTGAGACAAGAGGGGTGCACAATTCCAACCTTATCTTCAAAATATTATCAATCATCGACAGGACAAACCTTTTTTTACCGAAAAAGGATGGTACAGGTTTTTAAATTGTTTGACAAACACAGTTTTAATTTATCAGTTTTAACTCAAACAAATAAAATTTTTAAATACTAAGTATAAAGCAAAAATATTTTACAGTATAAAAGTTCTCGCGTAGTGCAGTACTCTCAGTTCTGATTTTTAGTTTCAACTTACTTCTTAAACACTTTTTTAAACCACATATTTTTGAATGCATCATGATATTAAATGTTCCTTTAGAAGGGTACAATCGAAATATAGTGTCAAACAAGTAGGTGTGACTGTTGAATTCTATGGCAGTAAACTCATCGGAGTCAGTTATAGCGATCCAGCTTGTGTAAATATACGTGTATATATATATAACTCATCGGAGTCAGTTATAGCGATCCAGCTTGTGTAAATATACGTGTGTGTGTGTATATATATATATATATATATATATATATATATATATATATATATATGCTAGACGTGATTAATTGAGTGAAAATTTTAAATTAGACCAGGAGACTTTGAAATCCAACAATGCAACCCCTAGAAGGAAGCCCTAATGGTATGATTTCAAATCATGCTTGGTTGTTTCATAGATTCAAACAACAATTCAAACAATATTGCTACGATATTCTCTCATAAAAATTTAAATTTTGGTTTAAGCCTTCTACTCAAAACATTAACATTTGAATTTGATCAGATTTATTATTCTTTTTTTGTAATGAATTTTTTTTTTATTCTAATGCCTTCTTTTATCACATCCAACCGAAACTACCTCCCAATTCTCTATTTAAATCACAGACACAAAAGATTAAAGATCACTTAAAGACAACTTTGAAAAATAAAATTTTTTTAAAAAAAAAGTTCCAACAGTTTGGCACCACAACTTCCCACGTGAAGAACATGTCACACGGAGCTGCCGGAAAATTGTTTCTCGCTCAACATCCGATGCCTTGTTTCACACGTCAAGAAAGAAAAATTCCAAATTTGTCTCATGAGCTATGTCAATGGTGTAACTTTCACTTTCCCAGTAGTGTGATACAACTTTGTGGGAATATGGCATCCGTCGCACTCAATACTAGATGGCATAAGAACTCTTAAAATATCACAAGTATCTTTTTGTCTACCTCAAATATCTGGCATGAAATTGTATTATTCTATAACCTACTGGGCAAACTTGCATAATGGATCGAATCAAATCCCACAATCCAAATCCATTCCAGATATTTATGAGTTAAAACACTTGTAAAAGAAGCATGTGCAAAAGGAGCTCATTAAAAACATAACAAAATACCAGTAAAGATCTAAAGTTTCAAACAACACGAGTATATTATAGCCTGTTGCATATGCAATTTCTTTCTTCTCTAGTTTTATCCACCCGTGTTGCATCCTGATCCTGTACGTCGGTTCTAAAGTCAATTGTGCTAAACCTTTTATATATATATATATATATAGCAAGAGGGGGAGAGAGACAGAGAGAGATATTGTTTTGCATTAAAAAATTGTGCCAAATCCTCAGAGAAACGTAGAGCTTTCTAGCATCCAAGCACCTTGTTTTGGTAAAGTTGAATTACTCCAAATGGTAAGGCATGCCTAAAAAGACTGCTTTGCCTCCAATGCATTTTGCTCTATATATTGCTTGATGTAAATTATACAATTGTAAAAACTATGAAATGCTAAGAACCTACTCTGCTGCAACATATAAATAAATAAAAAAAAAAGGCTCGGTGCAAATAAACCATAATGAATATTAATTATATTGCCAAAGCTTTCCATAACTACATTGTACCACAGACTTACCAAAGCATATTATAGATAAGCCAAAAGACTTGGTAAAAATCCAAGAACCTTTAAAGAAGAAATGAGCAAAAACCATCTCATACAACATGCATTATACAACATGTTTATGTGCAATATAATCAATTTTAGCTAATTGGTATGCATGAAATATTTGCCAAAACAGGTTCTTGATAAGCCAAACTCGTCAAATTTAAGACTAAAAGAGTACTTGCCTTTAACGAAGAATAGCGCAAGAAACATCTCATACATTATTGAATATAGATTTTAAAACATTTATATGTGCTATATAATTAGCATTAGCCAATTGGTATAATTGGTATGTATAAAGTATTTGCCAAAACAGGTTCTTGATAAGTCAAAACACTTCAACATCATCCTAATTTGAACTCGAGTCATTCTCAAGAACCCCTTTTAACGAAAAAATGAGCTAGAAACATCTCATACAACATGCTCGTGTGCTGAATCAATCTTATAAGTTCTCTTTTAAGAAATATTGACAAGGGGGAAAAAACAAAAGACAATAGAGTGAATCTGACTACATCTTACACATTATATCAAAGATACATTAACAGGAAAAAAGATTATACACTAACTCAATCCATAAAACTTCGAAAAACATTGGCATATAAGGTGGTCTACCTCCTTATTCTCCGAAAGCCACCTCTTAGCACCAAAGTCTTCTCCTTTTTTAGGCGTTATACTTGCTGCTGCTTCTTCAGCTTCTTTGGTTTAATAGCACTTGGCATTCCCATTTCAGGGCATATAAGAAATCCCTCCCACAATTCACGGGATCATCTAAGAGCCCAATTTCGGAATCCGGGAAGGCACATATAGACATTTTCTTCAATATTTACAGCGACAATAATAACTCTGTCTTCTATTACACAATTCACCATCTCACAATTCCTCCACTATTTACTTCCATTGACCACGTTCTACGCCTCCGTGGCCCATCCGCAGCGCTGGAATTCGACCAAGACTCAACCCTTCTTGTGGGCCTGGACTCCGAACCGGAGCTCGAATCGGAACTGGAAGCAGCCCGATTCCCACCAAAGCAAGCAAACAAATTGCGAAAAACCCGCCTCAATCCGCCTCTCTCTCGCCCTCTACTCCCTCTCGAAGACCACGATATTCTTCTAGGCAAGCCGCCATTGTTAAACCCTCCGTCCATCTCCGTATAAACGACGGGAAGCTCTCTCTCTCCTCCTCTTCTCCCCCCAGAAAACCTCCCTACCGCGAATCCACCTCCCGGAAGCCTCCAAATCGTCAGTCCCACATTCTCTTCCTCGTTCGGTGTCAACGGTTGACCATTTTCAGGCTCGGACGAGTTTGGCGCATCGGCAGGCAGCTCATGGCGACAAACAGGGCAAGAATTGTGAAGCGAAAGCCAAGGGAGGATACAATCCGTGTGGTATATGTGCTTACAAGGCAGTTCTCGAGCTTCTGTTCCTAATTCGAAAGGCTCTTTGCACACAGCGCAGTGCGATTCCGTGGCTATGTGAGAGTCATCGATTTCGATCGTCAGCATCGACTCAATCGCCGCTTTCGATGCCGGAGGCTGCTCCAACCGTCCGATTCCATTGATCTCCATCTGCGAGAGCTGCTCGAGAAGGCGGTCAAACCCTGACCCTAACAAGAACTCCGACATGCTTGCCGGCAGAGGCCTCAAGCCTGACCCACCGCCATCGTCATAGTAAAGCTCAAACCCTCGGCCCTCACTTTCGTCACCGCCGCCGCCTCCGTCAGGAGATCGTCGAAGCACGATCACCGGGTTGAAAGGAGACCGATCGCCGCCATTCCTCCGCGTTCTCCTGAGGATCGGACCCGGATCGTTCCGATCCGAGCTCAACGGCGTGTTTCTCTGCGTCGCTCCGATCATGTACATCGCGGCCGCAGGGAATCTCCTCCGCCGCGAGCCGCCGATGTGGACGGCAGGCTGCGGTGGGTTCATGATCTCCTCAACGAATCCGCCGTCGCAGTCCGGGCACACCACGGCGTCGTCGTTCCAAACCCTGACGAATCGGCTGCATCTGTAACACCAATAAGACGACCTCGCCGAAGACATCTATGAAAGAGAGAAGAAAACCAACCAACTAAACAAACCTGAACCTTCACCAATTGGATTTCAGAAACCTTTTTTCTGGCGAAATACCCAACGCTCCCCGGCGAATGGAGGAGAGAGAGAGAGTAGTGGCGTTTGGAAGACGGCAAATTGAAGAGACTTGCAATTTCCAGGAAAAGTCTTTCCTTGTGCTTCCCCTTTTTTCTTTTTCTTTTTCGGTGGGGGTCAAATTTGTATAGTTGTCAGGAAAAAATGGGTGACGAAAATAATTATTATATTACCTTTCTAGAATAATTATTATATTTTATTATTATATAATTAGGAATTATATCAATTACATCAATGGGTTAAAAAAATAAAAAAGTATTGAAATTGGGAAGGGAGATAGTAACGCCATAACCGTGTCGTCTTTTTTTTTAAGCGTGACATAAACGCCGTCATTTTTTCCACGTGGTGAAGCGTCATTCGTTGGAGCACATAACGACGCTCCGTCGGCGTTTAGGATTTTGTGCAGTGAGAGACGGTCGGCAGATTTTATAAAGTTCTTTTATTTTTCGGTCTCTCTCTATATATATATATATTTTTTATTTTTTTTTTAATGTAAAAGAGGGGGAAAAAGCCTGTCTGGATTTTTAGGATAATAATTTAATTTAAATAAATAAGAGCCGAATGAAGAGCCGTTTAGGGAGGTTTGAAGCCGAGGTCTGGGTTGGTTTGTTGTTTTGTGTGAGCCGGCGCAATAGTCTAGCCGATAGTACCAACGTTTTTGGCTAACAGGTGATTTATTACATCAAAGTAGAAGTTCGTTCTCCAAACTAATTAACGAAAACAAAAATGAAAATTTCACCAAAAAAAAAAATATATCAATAATAATAATAATAATAAAATTTCTGTCTGTTTCCAACCAAAAAAAAAGTTTTTTCCACTTTCCTTTGCATGATATGGGCCGCTTTCGGTGTCGTAATCGGACATTGTGTCAGTCCATACTAACCAAAAGCTCGTGCGATGCTGCGGGATATTTGTGTTATATAAAAATTTAAAAATATTTACGGCATAAAATTAGTCTATATATATGGATATATAAACATACATTAATATAATATTATATTCAAAAGTTTTTTTTATAATATTTTATAACTTTTGTTTTCTTCTTTTTTTTTTTTTTTGTTCTTCCTTACTGCAAAATAAGAATGTAAAAAAATTAACAATAATTATTAAGGCAGTTAAAATGGATTATTTGTATTGTAAATTAAAAGATTTAAAAGTAGTTATATTATCTAATCATTGAACGTTTTCTTATTGATTTAGTTGTTTTTGTTTTAAAACTTAAATACTAAATGATTATTAAGATATATATTTAGAATAATAAATGTTGGTTTTTAAATATATTTAATATAAATTAGTAATATGTTTTAACTTTTTTGGTTAATAAAAAAAAAAAAGCAAGACGGCAATGTAACAAAATAAGAGTTAAGATAACCAGAAAACTTCTGGCATAAACAAAGCCTTGAGAAGATAAATAAAGACAAAACGGACAAAACACACTAAGAAGATGAAATGATCAGAAACCTGCTACTATAACCAAAAGAAAAAGAGAAAACTAAAGGCAAAAGGGGCAAAAACACTGTAGAAACTACAGTAAAATTTGCCTCTTCTTTACTATATATAATAATGTGTTATTTTGTTCGTCTTATTTTTATACGTTTTTAGATTTTGAGCTATGTTTTCTTTTAAAAGATTATGAGATACGTTATGTGTTAACAATGATGATAAAAAAAAGATGATACGTATTTTGAATTGTTGGACATTTATAGGGTGTTTGAGAGCATTGGTGAGAACCAATTGGTTTAAACTATTTAGTTAAAAAACACTGTAACATGTGAGAGTTTTATATTATAGCTTATTTTTCATGACACTGTAACATATAATAACTTTATCCTATAGCACCTAAAATTCTTCGTTAAAACTGAAAATGCTAAACACCCTATTAAACTTTACAATTTAACTAAACTATCATTTTTTTCTTGACTTTTTTTTTTCCGTTAAAGAATAAAGATATACACCCTTGAGGAAAAGAAAATGAAAAAATTTAGGAAGAACGAGGGAATTAGGCTATCATTAATTTTGAAATAAAATAAATAGACTAAAATGTAATAGTGTTAGTAAATAGCCCACTTAAATTAAAACAAAATTTATTTTTACATAAAATGACATATATAGAAATACGAATAGGGTGTTTGAAAAATGTGATTAAAACCAATGGTTTGAACTAATTTTGGTTTAAAATATTGTAGCATGTGAGAGCTTTATACTGTAGCTCACTTTGTATTGACCCTTAGCATATAAAAGCTTTACACTGTAGCAACCAAAAGTTTTGGTTGGAACTGAGGTTGTCAAACACACTAGAAGTAGCAGAAAGAACAAAAAATAAAAACGAAAAGAAAAGAAGAAGAAAAAAAGAGGAAGAAAGATTGGAAATTCAAGTGTTAAAAGAGCATGAAATTCTAAAAATACTGTGTACTTAAATATTTTTAAAAGCGTACTATTTATTTATATTAAGAATTAAAACTGCGTTATTTGGTGTAATTTCCTAAAATTTTATGGCAGGACGGATAATCCTGTTCTACCAAAGTGCACTATTATATCAATTGTTAGATTAACTTTTTAAGAGTGTGATCTATAACCATAAGCAATTTTGCATCACATTGTAAATTTTAACATGAAAACTCATATATTAAAGTATTAAAAGGCCGATCCAACAATTAAAATAATATTACCTATCGATAAGGCAAAATATATGACCTACTACAAAATCTTAATAAAAAAGCTAAAATGCAAACCATCAAAATCAAAATGGAAGAGAGGAGTAGAGAGATGGTCTCCTTCGTTGGCTTCATCATTAGTGGTGGAACGCAGTTCTGGTCATGTATTGTATAAGAGATGGAACCCAATTCTCATGTAGGTTTCCGAATTGAGATAACATCAATGAAGAAGAATAATAAAGGGTTAATGTACTTTGAGATAGGAAACTGATTCAGCCTAGTGAGAGAGATCAACGAATTTGGATTGTGGGCTAGTGCTTTTCTTTGTTGAACTTGAAATTTTCAACTTCTTGATTCGCATTTTCTGTTGAAATAGAACAAGGATAGGGTTCTCCTTTTTCTCCACCTTGCCTAGAACTAGCTGGCAATAGCTAGGTCAACATGTCCCTTTTTTCTCCTTGTGCTTTTTTTTTTTTTTTGATGGAGCTAAGATTTTTTTTGTAGCGATGGTGAATCAAACAATTTTTTTTGCATTAAAATTAAAGTTTAAGAAAAATAGTTTGTTGAGTATGTCTGTTTGGCAAATGGATTCGAATTAGTGATTTGATTTGAGTTGGTGTGATTTGAATTAGGATTTAAGTTAGTGATTTAAATTTTTATTCGAATTGACGTTTGGATGTGCATTTAAGTTTTAATCTGAATATAGAATAAAATTAGAATTTGTGTTTAGAGATATTGTGAAAATAGTTTTTATCAACAAATCTAATAAAATCTTAATATTAATGATCCTAAAAAATATGCAATATGGATCTTAATTTATTCCTCTCTTTATTAGAAACACAATGAAAAAAATCATCTCAATTGAATAACAAATGATAAGTTATGATTTTTTTCCTCCAATATAAGAGAGAGAATTTTTTAATTTATTTATCTCATCGCTAAGAACACAATGAAAAAATAAATCATCTCAATTGGATATCAAATAAAAAAGTTATGATTTTTTTTCTCAAATATAGGAGAGAGAATTTTAGTTTTTATTGTAGCAGAGATATTCGAATATTAAAAGTTAGGGAGGGGATGAGATTTCTGAAAACTTGGATTCTTGATACTTAAATGATTCAGATTTGGGGAGAAACAAACACACATATTAAGGATTCTTGATACTTAAATCCAAATTTGAGTCTATTGAGTCCAAATAATACTCGAAACAAACAAACCCTTAGTTTTTACTATAGTAAAGATATCCGAGTATCGAAAGTTTAGGGGGGATTTAGAACTCTGAAAACTTAGATTCTTGATCCTCAAAGGATTTAGATTTTGGAGGAAATAAACACGTATCCAAAGGATTCTTAATACTCAAATCTAAATTTAAGTCCAAAGAATCCAAAGGGTTCTCGAAACAAACAAGTATGCCCCATAGGTGTGGACTCTTTCAATTTAAAGTCATGCTTATCAGGATTATAGGTTGCAACAAAACTGATTGAAGGAATCCATGAAAGCACATTGCACTCATCATCGATTGTGATGGTTCTATAGATGTAAAAAAAAAATATAGACAATTAAGCATAATTACTTAAGGATTTTTCCATAATTACGCCATTGTGTTCACAAGACAATATAAGTTTAGAACTTATAAGTTTAGGTTTCGATAAGAACTACGAGAAATTTTCACGAGAGAGCACAAAAATCTAAGAAAATTATTGATTTTAGATAAGCTAATACATTTTTAACAGTCTGAGCAAAATTTCAGTCTAATAGTTAAGCATTAGATTAATTACATTATACAAAACTCAAAAATTTAAGTAGGTTTTCTGGAAAAACCCGAACACTTAACATAGAAATTCAATTTAAATTTCCACAATTTCATAATTAGAGTGAATTTGGTAGTATTTAATACCGTTAAGCGTATCAAGGATTTTTTAGGAAAGAGTTTAAGATCAAGAGACCTTCCATCTTAAAGTTAAATATAAATAAAGTTATCAATAAGAAACCTCATATTTAATCGATTATAATTTCAAGGATGAATATTGCGTTAAAGGTGTACATAGAGACACTTTAATGCAATTAAACAAAATTAATAAGCTCACTAAGAACTTAGTCCATATTACTAAGGGCCAAGAAAATCCTAGAATTAAGTAATATAATTTACATATTTAAGCCAAGGATTTTCCTAGGATAATGTCGTGTTTGATTTTTATGACTAAAAGATTTACAGAATTAATATAAATATTCTAAAATTCTATAGTAAATTTTAAAGTTAAAATTTTTTAACTTTCATGATTTAATAATTTGGTTAATAAATTCTACCGCGACGTGAGGTGGAGGAAATGTTGATCCCTAAATAACTTAAGAAATTTAATTATAAGAATTTTCAAGTCTAATACAAAGTTAGCAGTGTAACGAAAAACACTCTAACGCATGTTAGGTCCTTAATTGCCAATTAATTTAAAACTGGAGCTAGCGAGTAGCAATTTTAGTAGAAAATGTGACGCAAACTTGGAAAGTGCACTGTCAAAAACAATACCATGATTGAGTTTAGATACTGAAAAAATCAAGTTTAGATTTTTATAAGTCTAGAATTAATTTTAAGAGTAAACAAAGTCAAGAATCAGTACGCGATTTAAATATATATCGGTATCAGTTCAGTGTTTAGCATGTCACTGTATTCAAAAAATAAAAAGGACCCGTCAGATATTAAAATCTCCTGTTAGCTAAGTTAGTCATTGCTAATAGTATAAAGATTTATCTATTTAAGGGAAAACTTGCAAGAAAAGCTCAAAGTACACTAGTTCCTTAAATCAAGCTTACATGTTGTGGTTATCCTCGATGTATTAACGAGATACAAATCTCTCCAACCTTCATTAGAGAATGGTGCCATACTTAGGAGATTTTAAACCAAAATTTTAACGCGTCAAACTTGATTAGGAGCTTCATTAAACATAAGTTAAGTGAAGTGATTTAATCAACATTTGGTCTAGATATAGTTGTGCCATCATAAGACCTTAATTGGTCTCCATCTTTTCCTCCATTTCTCTTCCAAAAACCAAACACCACCAAGGGGGATTCTCGAAAATTTCTCCCATCCAAGCCGGATCCTAGCTTAAAGCTTCACCAAGAAACTCTCTTCCTTGTTCTTCCCCTCAAGAATCAATCGTCCCTCCCTCCAAAATTTCCTTCCTTCCACAAAAAAAAAAATAAAAAATCACTAATAAAAAAAAGAACTAGGAATGGATTAGAAGAACAAGAAGAAAGGAATTTTTTATAATGTTCTGCCAAGATATATTTTTCTAAACCTTTTCTCCATTTTTCTTTAGTAGAACAAAGTTAGATTTTTCACTACTTAACTTTATGTTTTAGACCTCTATCAAAAAGAAGAAAGGAAGGAAAAGCAAAGATCCTAAAGTGGTTTTCTAGAGAAAAACATCAAAGTAAATCCTAGAACTTTTTCTGTCACAACTCGCCTTTTTTGGGCTGTGATAAAACTTTTCTTACTTACGTATAGGAGAAAATTTAACAAATTTTTTTTTTCACAGACAAGAATTAATACCTTTGGAAACATAAATATTTACACATATTTACTTAACTCACTCGTTCATACATTACTAATTTTAGTAACTTTAAAAACACAAGTTTATACTTGTACTTACATAACAACTTTTCTTATACAATACCGTTTTCTAAACCTTGCATTTCAAAATAACATAAAATACGATACAGCGGAAACTTAACAGCGGCGGAATCCCATACCTAATCTACACACCAATCATTCCTCTACCAGCTCATCAATAAAATTATTCTAACCTTCTCGTCGGAATACCAACATCATGAAATACTTAATGAGCTTATGCCCAGTAAGTCCCATATAACCCACATGCACATTCAATAAAATGCATGATCTATTTATGCTTTCTTATAAACCTTCTTTATTATTTTCATTTCTTATCTTTAACTAGGGTCCAAGTGTTCGTACCATTGTGCACTTAGGTCTACGTAACACCGTAACCATATTGTATCCTTAAATTCCTCTTGTGTCAGGAGTCGGTACGGTACTTTTCTAAATTTCTGGTGATATAATTACTAGTTCATTTATTATGGTTATCATACCATGCATGAAGCAATAATCATAGGTTATACGCAAAACATAAATGTTCTTATACAAGACTGTACACACAGGTACACACTTTTATACTCTCAGGCATACATTAATATGCACACTGGTATACAATATAATATTCACACAGGTATTTATTTAGTTTACTCACAGGTATACATCAACATACTTATAGATACTCATATCATAGCATACACACAGGTATACACTTTGATTTATACACAGGTATACATATACACATGTCACATTCTAAACCTACAATCCCATACTGTATGTGGGATTGGTACTTACTTGTTTTAGTGTACTACGTAAATCAACCTCGATTTTCCTCTGTCCTATACTTCTAGGATCCTGATGGCCAATTTCAAAGTCATTAGCCAAATTTACTAAGTTTTAATATAAAATGATCGTTAATTAATAAATTGAGTTGCATAACTGTATACAACTCTAAAAACCACTAGTCTTCTTATTTCTATCTAACTCTACCCTATCGTTACTAACGAAGGGTGGAAATCTTTCTAATCATTTTCGTTTCCCTATTTGAAATATTTCGAAGTTATTCGAGTTATTCGGGCAAAAATGACGATTTTATCCTCCACGGGCCTACTGACCTACCCGAGCTCGATTTCGTTATTCTAACGAAAATAACCCCATATTAACTTTAATATAATACCCTAGTGGCTCGTATATTCTTATTTCACGCCTAGGCCCCCTTTTTTGTAAAATTTTACAATTTAGAACTTAAACTAAAAATTTTGACAATTTTGCCCCCGGGGCTAAAATTAATCTTTTTAAACCATAATTTGCCAATTTTCATAAGGAACATTTTTACTCAAAGTACCATACCGTAAATCATTTTGAAAAATAACATTTTTGCCATTCTAACATTTTTTTCACTTTTAACATATTCTTGAAAAATTAAAAATCTCACAAACGATTGAGTTTTTTGATGAACCGTTTATGAAGCTTAATAGTTTCATCGAGATCTACAACTTTTGTGTTTTAACTTTTCTCAAATTCTGACTGTACAGGGGTGTTTTTGGGCATTTTTCAAATCTGCTGAGGGAAAACTTTTTCTTTAAATTTAGTCCTTAGGGTATTTTGGTGAAAATCTGTTTTAAAACTGTAAATCTACCCCTGTATAAGCAGTTTCAACCTTTGTTGGAATCATTTACTATATCTAACATCACTTTTGAAAAACAAACACTAAAATTGCAAAAATACTACTTTTTACACAAACTACCATTTTTCAACATTTAAACCTTAATTTCACAACATCAACATGTCATACTTCATATTTCTAGGGGTTCAACCCAAAAACTAGCTCAAGAACCCATATACTTTAGAGAAAACAAAAATAATAAAACTTTAAAACTTTAAAATTAAAACTTACCCCAAATAGCACTTTTTGATATCTAACTTTCCAAGGCTCCTTTAGATCTCCTTCTTAAACACTATTTTCATGCAAAAACACCATAGATTAGCTTCTTTTCTTTTTCCCCAAGAAAAATCCTAAAACCCTTGAAAAAGTTTAGGTTTTTACCTCAAACTTATGGAAATTCCTTGAATCTCACCTCTTGAACTTAAGTGGGGTTGTTTTTGCAAAGTTTTAGGGTTGAGAAAATTTTTGAGAACCTTCTCTAATTGTTGTCGTGGCTTGAGGAAGAAGAAGAAAGAAAAATTTTTGTGATAAGCTTGCATTTAATGCTTCTTATCCACTTTGGTTACTCAACAAGTAACCCCTTGGGTTACCAAGTGTCACCATAGGATTGGGCCACCTTTCATGGCTTGGTGGCCCAATAAAAAGCTAATGGGTGTCCACTTTGTGGGGCCCAAAAATTTACACTGTGTAATTTCTCACCACACAGTATTTTTCCTACACTGCTATGGTCAAATCAGTGAAAACTCGTAACCTTAAACTATATAAACTATTTTACTTACTTTCGGTTTACCTTTGGAGGCCAAACGTAACATTTTTCATATCTGCGTTTTCACTTAGCAGTATACTTGTACCACGTCGGCCTTCTTTTTACATTGGGTTGGGTTTCGATGGACTCTATGTCTTATTCATATACCAAGTACCTGTTCGTTTGTATCACAATTTTATAATTAATTGTGATATAACATTCATTTTATGGATATTATTTACAAATTTTTAAGTAATTAAACTCATAAAATCTGTATTAAAAATATCCAACATGGCATCACATTCACAGTGGAATATTCAATTAATATTGCTTATTTATATATTATCACAATTTTACAAAAGTTACAATTTTTTAGGGTAAATTCATTAATTAAACCTAATTAAATATTAGGTTTTATTAGTGATTTTTTTTTCCTGGTCATTACATTTTCTTTCCCCCTAATCTTAGATGATGCAAGATTAGATTTTTATGCAACAAAGTTTATGTTTTTAGTGTTTGAAATATGGAGAAAGGAGGATGAATAGGCTTTTCTAGAGGAAACCATCAAGAAAGTGTCAATAAAGGTAAAAGTTCCAAACTTTATTATCTTAATCTTTTAGTTAATTTCAAGTTTATTGTTTTATGAGTTAAGTTTATGTTTTAGTAAGCAATTGGGTTGTAATAATTTTTATTTTTGTTGTTAGATGTGACTACGTGTGTATTTGTTGTAATAAGTTAGATTATGTATGTTTAGTCTAGGTATTTTTATAAGTTCTGGTATGTGGAAAAAAATTTCACAAACTTTGAGTGCGTAAATGAAAACCTTAGAGTCAATTTTTAAAACTTTTTTCAAACGTGGAACTTTTAGTTTTTGATGTTTTGAACAAAAATACAGTTTTGACTCTAATTAAGATTTCCAAGCAGTTTGTAAGTAGTTTTTAAAACCGCTTAAGCTGCCCAAAGCAGTTTTTATAAGAGTTGAAATTGTTTTGGAAATTTTAGACCATTTTAGGGTTGAATTTCACGTTTCGCCGAACATGAAAGTTTTAGATTTCAATGAGACAGACAACTTTTGCAAAGAAATTTTTTTCCAAAATCTACATCACAATACAGTTATGGATAGTTTTCCAAAATTGTACAAAAACTGTATTTTTAGGCTGAAAACAGTTTTCAAATTTTGGATCACTTCAAAACCGAATTGCAATGTTCACCGAACACGAAAAATTTAGTTTTGACATAACAAAGAACTTTTGTGAATAGAATTTTGTAAAAAACTGCTCTAAAATGAACTTTAATTGAGATTTATAAAAGCAGTCTAAACTTTTTAGTCGATAAAGTTTGCAAAATTTAACTAGAAAATAAATATGCTAAAAGCAATGATTTGGACTTTAAAATGAGTACAAAAATTAGTAAATCAAATATTTAAAACAAGCAACTTTTATAAAGAAAAAACTTTAGAAGAAACAATGTTTTTAAGATATAATTTCACAGTAATTTTCTAAAACTAACCGAAAAAGAATCTTTCGGTGCTAGTTTTTATAAACAAAGATCATGTGAATATAGAATTCTATTTTTCAACAAACTAAGAAATTACAGCACTCTAGAGAGATTGTTCAAGTCCAAGATTTAATGGGTTACCGATTTCGAATATTATTTTATAGAGTGATTTTTATTCAAAACTTTAAGTTACACGGATGAATTTCCTAAAGATAAACTTTAATGGTTTTCAATCTGACACTAAAACAACTATCTTAAAAACCCAATACACTAGAGTCCTAATAACACGGTGCTGGGCATGGATCCAACACTCCTTTTAGTCTAAAAAGTCATTCCGGTCATAGTTTCAACAAAATGGTGTATGAGACATCATAGGATTATTTTTGGGCTTAGAATAAATTACGAGCCCATTAAATAAATTAAGAATATAGTTAATTAGAACTTAGTTCAAGATCATGAATTTAGGAAATGTCTAATTTAGTTTATTGAAGTCATATAGATTTAGTGACGATAGATAATTAATTAATTGTTCTTAAATTAATTAATTATCAATTTTAATATGAACTAATGGCAATTAAGGGAAAATTAAATATTATGAGGATTTAATAAAATAATTGATCCTTGTAATAGAAATAGTGATTTTTATGATTCATTGATGGGAAGAAAATACTAATGGAATTATAGCTCAAAATGCCAACGTCTATGCTAAAAATCTAAATAGCATTCTTATACACTCTAAATAGGTGTTTTGGTATAGAATCATTTTCATTAAAGAAAAGGGGAATTCAAGATTAACAGGTAAGCCTACTTCAGTAAAACAGGTAAGTAAGAATCTCGCTATAGTATGAATAGTTTTTTAATAAAATGCTTTTACATGATTTCTAAAATTAAGAAATACATGTTCAGTATTATGCCCTGCCACAATTCTATTAGGTCATATATACTTATTTAAGATATGGCGTGTTTGCATCTATTAGGTCCTTACTAAGTGAATCAAAAGATATAATTTAAGAAATAAGAGTCTGCTAATAACTCAAAATAAGAATCATCTTATATATGACCATCAGTTGATATGATTATAACTTATTATATTTTAATAGAAGTTATTTAGTTATTCATATCACATCGTGCCCTAGTCTTATATAATTTTATTATTTATAGTACACTTGTTTGATGACTTACTACATTAATAGTTCATATAAGATTGTTCCATTTTAATTAGAAATGACTTACACTAATAACGTCAATAAAAAATCTCACTCTTTAATTGAACTCATAATAATTAAGTATATATTATTGACATTTTTAATAATCATCCTTAAATATTATTCTGTTGTATGCAACATTTATATACTACATTTAAGATCATATAGATAAGTACGAAATTTTAATTATATTTGTAAAAGTATTTAAAATACATATGCACAAAATTTAATAGAAAATTGATTTTATTTATTTTAATATTTCCTATGAAAAATATCGCATTCTTTAGAAGCATCTATCCTAACATAAAATTATTCTTACCCTAATATAATCATTGGTTGTAATCCTTCTAAAGCTCTAAAAAGCAATAAGAAAGTAACAATCTTCCTATGACTTAGTTTTTTTTTTCGTTTCTTGTGTAACATTAAAACAGGCAGCAATCCAAATAAAGAAGCAATGGTGTGTAACTTTACGCAGTACCAAAGGGTTTGACACGGGATTGATCTGGTTTGCATGCAATAGCTTTAAGTGGAGTGACTGATTTGCATGCAATGACAAGGTCATGGTCTACGAATCTAGGCGATGCTAAGCATAAAAGCCTTGGTGGTATTAGGGAGATAAATGTAGGTCTCTTTTTTCCTTAAAATTAAACGTGGAAGCCTTAATTTCATTGGAGTAGCATGTAAAGACACTCCACTCAAGAATTAAAATGATGAAAAGTGATCAATTATATAAAAGCCTTAAGATTCATTTTTTAGCAGTCCTTATAGTGGTATATTGTGGCTAAGTTGGAGTGGTGTTTCCCTTTGGTCGGAAGAAAGCGTTGTAAAATATACTTAACAACAGGATAATGTTAATAGCATATGTTTATTTCTCAATAGACAAGAGAAAGGAAAAAAAATAGGTAAATACACTTGTTTACATGCCATATCATATGATACCTAGTGAATACATAAAAGTGCATAATTAATAATGCCAGATATCATCATTTTCTATTTTTATTATTATTAAATCCTCCCATTACAACATTTATATGTTAAATAGTTATTTTGTGTCAATTCGATAAAAATTGTTTAAATATGTATTTTTAGTGTGTTTGTGTGATTTTTTGGGAGAATAATGCTTGTGTAATTTAAATTATTTTTACTTTAAATAAATATTTGTATAATTTTTATAAATATCATGTTTGTAATATATTGATTTGAGCTCAGTTCTTTATCTATGGATTTGAAAAACAGTAGAGGAAAATGGTGTAAAAATAGCAAGACAGGGAGTCAAAATTCAAAGAAGCACATGCCACGTGTAGAGCTATTGCCTTTCCTTTTTCTTTTTTTTTTAATCTCTGCTTGCATCACCAGTTCTGCCTACATCAGACCTGCAATTGCAAGTCCCAACCCAATATGCCAACCTAATATGCCAAATGCTAGGTCATTTGTTTCTCCTTGCATTTTCGTTTTTTCATTTCAGCCCTCCTAGCCTAGGTAACTATTTCAGACAGCTACTTATCACAGTCTACCCGAACAGTACAAGGGTAATTTTAGGTTACCCTCCACCCAATCCTAGCCCTCCCTTGATCCAACGGTTATCAACGATGTGCCGATGACATCTGGCAAAAGTAGTAGACTGCATCACGAGAACCTTCCTAAAATTATTACACTTTTTTTTTTTGTGTCTCAGATGAACCATACGAGGGGCCAATTTGGTATTGATTGTGTTGTGTTATTGTTCATGTTGTATTGTACTTGTGTTGCGTTGTGGACTGGAATTCAAGGTTGATGTGAATACAATAACCGTTGGTGTTCAGCTTGTTTTAATTGCAAACAATGATCCTATTATTAATTTTTTAAATTTATAATTTTCTCCCTATTTTTTGTAATTTCACTCACTTAATTCTTCATAATTTTAAATTTTAAGCAAGTAGTTTTAAAAATTTCATTTACACTCTTAGTTTTTACTTTGCATTATACCTTATTATTTCTTTTTTTTTTGGTATGCATAATAACAAAAAAAATCTAAATAAAAGATTAAAATACAATCCTACTTAAGTTTAAAAGTGTAAATAGCTCGGTTAGTCCCCAACCTCTTTTAAAAAGTGCAATTTAGTTTCCAACTTTTTTTTGAATTTATCTGGGTCTAACCATTTAAAAAGGTCGCAATTTGATCCTCAACCGTTAAGTTTGACTGTTAAAAAAAATATTTTGGCCACTTTAATGAGGGAATTTTAGTAAAATAGCTAATATGTTTTAAAGAAATTATAATTAAAACATAAAAAACAATTAAAAAAGAAAACAAATAAATATATACTTTTAAAAATCATATATTTTTTCAAAAAATATCAGATCAAAAGTATTTCCCAAAAAAATCAAATTTAATTCGTAAAAAAAAACAAAGCTTTTCCATCTAAAATTTTTAATTCAGAATTTACAAAACATCCGTTTGTTTACCCGACAATTTTTCGATGGAAAAACACAACCAAATGCATACTAAAATCGACTCTTTCCCATAAATTTCCTTTCGATTTCTCTGGATAGAATCACGAGCCTTTTGCTAGAGATATACAAAGGCTCTGATCTAGTGTTGTGTGGCATTATTTGGTGTGGTGTGGCTTCCTTCTACTCCAAGTCGTCGCTTGACAGTAAATGGTTTATCTCGATCAGAAGGGTCGTCAGTGAGGCAGGTTGAAATTGATTGGGAAGGGGCTGGCAGGGTTGGGGGGCCTTAGGTGATCCATGGGTGGGGTTTGACGTGGAGGGCTGGGTGCAATGGGGTTGGGCGTCGAAGAGGGCTTTGTGACGAGTTGGGTGCAATGAAGGTGGGATCAATTTGGGGGGGGGGTTGCAACGAGGTTGGGCATGGAGGAAGGGTTATTGGAATGGGAGAGGGCTGTGGCCAGGGTTTTGGCAATGGTTGGCTCCCAAGGTGGGGGCATGCAACGGTCAACACGAAACTAGATCTAGCAAGGCAGGGGTTCGACGATGGTTGGCTCCCAAGGTGGGGGAGTGCGATGGTCGGCTCGTGAGGGTAGTTTGGTAATTTTATTTTAAAATGATGTGCAAAAATTTTTCCGTCCAAAATTAAACGGCACGGGTTCAAATTGCACCATTTTTAAACTGTTAGACCCATATAAATAATAATAATAAAAATTAAGGACCAAATTGCACCTTTTAAAAAAATGTTGGAGACTAATTGAGCTATTTACCTTATATATTTAAAGGAATATATATCTATTGACCAATAAAAAACAAATACTAAGAAAAAATGTTATAGGATTTTAAGTACTTATTACATTATTAATTCAATTTAAAATTTTTAGTTAACTCAAATCCCCTAAATAAATTTGTTGACTTCGTCATTGCTAGTGGCAATAAGGCTTCTAAACCCCCTAAAGTTGTCTGTCCTCTCACACATTTGAAACAAAGGTTTTTCCCCAAAATTACCATAGCGACCATAAATAACCCCAAATACTTTCTCCTTCTAAGCCTTTATCAGTCACCCAACGTAGTGCAACAATGGCCTATCAACCCATAATGACATTCAAACCCAAAGAGCAGCCACACTTCTAGAAAACGCCCTTGTAGCCTGGAAACACTATGGTTTTCTCCTATCAAAAAAGTCAAAATTCCATGGTTTCCAACAAGGTTCCTCCAGAACAAGTTTCTAGGCAGTCCTCCCAATGATGGCAATAAGGCACTTGACTGTTCAACAAAACACTCTTTATTAGAACAGAAACACAACATTCCATTGACACCTATGGCTATCCTGGTATTCTTAGGTCAATCTTACTTTTGACATGATAAATTGCCCCACTCGACGCGTCGCATTTTCCTACTATTTCATATAATCAGCCTAACAAACCTACACTTATCTCCACAACTGATTACGTTCCTCTTCCATTTCGTCTGCTTGTTTAGAGATCTCCTTCCATCAAGTTTCATCGCCATGGAGCTGGAATCACAACGGGTGTCACCCTTGGAAACTTCTCTCATCGAGATCACCTAGGTTTAGCCCGATCTAGCTGGGGCCAACATTGCTACTTGTAAAGACGACAACTTCGGTAATTTTCCTCATCAGGATTGTGATTTCACTCTCACCAGTCTCTGTTACCAAGTATTCGACGCACTACCACATCACTCCTGATGACTAGCCACTTGGACCAACTAGAAAAGACCACAAGAGTTGTACCTTCCATGTCGGCAAGCCCATCACGAAAGAGCCCCAACAATTAGATTTGTAACTTTTATACAAATATTATATTTTTTTAGTTTTTAATTATAATAGCAAAAGTTGCTTTAAAAAAAACCCCTGAGATGCTTTTTAAATGGATAGCAGTTTTTACAAGTAATTTTACATATTTAGGATTTCCAAACACCCTAACTTGCGGGAGGTAGTTATAAGCAGTTACAGAAGTTAAAAGCAACCTCTAAAAACGATGTCAAATGGGCTGAAGTTCGTTTTGAGGTGGAGGAAGGTTGGTTGTCATTGGGTAAAAATGTACCAATGTACATTTATTAGGTCTTTTGACAATATGGTTTGAGTATCAATTTGTAGTCCAAACACTATTTGCTTTTAAATTTTGTAAATTAAAACATTCTAACAAATTGCGTTTGAACTACAAATTAATGTTTAATCGCACCCAATCTCAAACTAACCTTGAGAGAATTTGACAATGTATATCTCGAACTCATGCCAAATTGCGTTTTCGTCTTCGAGTAAAATGAAAGTAAATTGATTGGTCTTCTATCAATCAAATGCACAGAGATGCATCAAATATTGTTTTTCACGATTAAACGATGAATAACTAATGTAGACCAATGGATATAAATCAAACACCATTTGACGTATAAAGAATTTAGCAGCACATTGGACCAAAAAACTAGAGTCACAAAGTCGGTCGAGCTAACTCATAAGATATTGACACGTGGAATATCTTGTTTGCTGAGTCACATTTATAGACGTCTAGGTGGACCCCTATTTCTTTAACACGTAATCACTTGCGCTTCTTGCACCCTGTCAAGTGTCAACGTTCCGTTTGTCTTTTTTTTTTTTCCTTTTTTTTTTGGCTCATTTTCCCTTTTGTTTGCTTAAAGAAGGTTCAACTTTGATGGTAACACCCAGTTGCAGCCATATTTGCCCTTTGCCCATGATTTCAGCCCTGGTGAGCATGAGATCTGATCAGTCGATTAATTACTAAAATACTTAAAATTATATGAGTTCCATGATTTTTTGTGCGCTACTGATATAGATAAGTGTGATTATTAATAGTTTATCACTCTAACATTTTTTTAATCTCCTTTATTTATATAGGACCAATAATCAAGTCATACAAAAAAATTTCCGATGCTGGTTCGCCATGCAACTTTCAATACTCTTATTATTATTATTATTATTATTATTATTATTACTTGTCTCAATAAACAATAGTGTTCTTATGATATCATAAAATCATTACGTGTGTGTTTTCTATAAAATAATTAGTTTTTAAGACAGCCGACTACTATATTAATCGAAATTTTGGATTAATTCACACCTCTCAGGATAAATGTCTTCATATGCTTTGAATAAATTTTGTTCACATCACCAACTGGCGTTGCGTACGTGCTTACGACTGCAAAATCATAGAAAACAATTTGTTTTTACAAAAAAATAAAAATAAAAAGGCATTGATTTGACGTATTTTCTACCTAGCATCTTATATGGTATATGCATATAATGACAACATCACTTGAAGGTTGATAAAAATATATGTAAAAATGGAAAAAGAGAGAGAGAGAAATGGTTTTAATTCCATTGGTAAGCATGTTGCACAACTAATTCTCAGGTATGAGTACAAAGGGTAATTTTTCCATTAAAGAAAAATATACACGTTTGGCATGAGTAAGACTAGGGAGACGGTAAAAGATTCTTGTAGACCATCACAATACTAGGAAGAGAATGCTTTTCAATATAACCTCTCTAACTTATGTGTTGAATATTTAATTAGGTTATTTGTTCCTTTTCTAATCCTCATTAGCACAAGGAGACAAGGATAAACTATAATTTTATGTATCCTTACTTCGTGGTTCAAATTTGCATAAGTACATTAGCTTCTAGTTGCTTGGAATGGCTTAAAAAAAAAGTTACTTTTCGCTTATTTAGTCTAAAAGCTATTTTTTGACTTTTTTAGGTGGACCTTGAAAAAAAATACTTTGACTTTATAAATATTTTTTAAAGAAACCAACCATTTTGTGCTTATAAAAAAGTGCTTAAGAAAAGTTTTTTTATTACGTTTTTTACTTTATATTTAAGAATAACAAATTAAGCATTCTATCGATATCCTTGATTTACGATACTTTTATACCAATAAGAGTTTTTGACTTATTTAACTAAACATGTTTAAAATCTTTTTTAAATAAAAAAAAACTTTTCTATATATTATCCAAACACTAATTAAAAATCTCTAACTAATATTTTTCCTTCTACTGGTTAAAAGTAAAGCATAAGCTATCCCCAACAAAATAGTCCCCTTGTGACTAATGCACCATCCGAGTATTTGCAAGCTGCTTTTGGAAAGAAAAAAAAAAGGTCTTATTTACTTATAATCCTAAAAACACGTTAAAAACTAAGAAGGCATAAATTGGAAAAAAACAGAAATGCTGAAAAGGGGGCATCTGATATAGCGAGTTCAAAATTTTATGTCTCTTTTTTTATCCCCGCATTTTATATTCTCTCTTTTTTTAACTTTCTCCTTTTTTTATATATTTAAGAACACAAAATGATGAAAAGGGGGCATCACGATCTATGCGAGTTCAAAATTTTATGGCTCTTTTTTTTCTACAGCATGTTATATTCTCTCTTTTTTTAACTTTCTTTTCTTGTATTTTTAATCTTTTAAATATTCTTTTAGATGAAAAAATAATATAGGATATTTTTCAATTCAAAAAAGACCTAAGAATACTTGGATGATATATTTAAAATCACAAGATATTATTTGGATCTATCTGTGACCCAAAAGTGTACCAATATAATCAAACGACATGGAAAAAGCTAACATCTAGTGAACTTTAATTTGAAACGACGTTATGATTCCATACTGTATCTATATGTAAAAGAAATTATTCTATGATGCAAAAATCATGAAGCATATGACACTTTCTTAATTAAAATACCAAAAAAAAACCCTCCTTTCCTTGTTTCCTGTCTCTTTCTTTTCACTATTGTATGTATATGTTTATATATAAGTGCGAGCACAAAGTAGTGTGTGTGTGTGTGTGTGTGTATATATATATATGTTGCTTTTTACTAAAGCTTGCTTTAAAGTTCTTCCTCCTTGTTTTTCAACACTCTTCCCAGAATTTTCAAGGGAGATCAAAAAAGCTTCCAGTACTAACAATCTGCTAAACAAAATTGAAACAAGAAATAAGTAAATAATTTCCAAAGAACCGATAAAAGAAGAAGAAGAAGAAGAAGAAGAGAATAAGGAATATTCCACCATAAATATAGTTCATGATAGTCACGCAAAGCATGAAATTAACAAATATTGCTTGCAGGAAATTTCGAAAACCATTTAATTTGGATGTTTAGAAGAAAAGTTGAAACTTAATCTTCCATTTAATTATAATTCCAATTGTGTATAATATAAAGCTCTAACATGCTGCAGTGTCAAGCTCTCACATACTTCAGTACTTGAAGTTCAAACTCTCCGCTCCAACACTTCTTCCAAATCTCCTAATTTGTATATATACATATATATATATATGTATGTATATGTATATACATATAAGTAGTCTAGACATGAATTATTACTTTCTTCTTCTTTGGCTAATTGGAGATCACAAAATTTAAATATAATCCATGATTCTTTAAAAAGAGTGTTTAACTTTTGAAATTATTGATGGACATCATAATTCTTAAACAACCCAACAAACATATCCAAGACCAATTGGAATATTATCATTGTCTCATGCACAAAAACACAGCACAAGAATTTTTCCCAAGCAATTATTCTTGTTCTTGGACGCGAAATCTCTCAACCTCTCCTTTTTGAAGTCATCATCAACTTTATTCTACTTTACGCGTAAAAAGGAGAGAAAAAATTCTCCACTCATAGTACGGCTTTACGTATCTTTCATTCCAATAGGTTTGTTTTATTTTTCATTCCTCAATTATTGTCGTTGTTCCTTTTTGACAACGTTGACCAGTTTTATAATATTGCGGTAATGGAAATCTTTAAAATGACTTCGGATGCTAATGACATTCATACATACGACTAATTCTTAGACAGTCGGTGTATGGTCCCCAACCAATCTGCAAGGAGCTAGAGAGGAGAAAGCTTCTCCACCATTGATTAAAGAAGTTTTAGAGGCCTAAGAAATAAATTGAAGCTAGCCTTTGTTTGGTACCTATGTTGAAACCATAGTTTCAACCGTCTATAATAAAAAATTCTTTATAACTACAGTATAAAACTTTCAATAACTACAGTGTTTTTAAGTAATATTGATTCTAACCAACGGTTTCAATGGCTCTCCTAAAGAACATATAAGAATTTAAATTGAAAACACTGTAACTCGTAACATGTGAGAAAAAATTACACAATTAAAAGTTAGGTTTAAACCATAAATCAAAATTGAAACCGTGACTCTCAAATAGCCTATGTATTTTTTATTATAGTTTTTGGCATGGCCCAAAATTAAAGTGAGTGATAATACTTTAAAGTTTCATGAAGGCAGGGTTTTAGAGAAAAACAAAATTTTTTAGATTAATTTTCATTTACTTTTCTATTCCAATTCTTAAACCCAAGTAATGCGTCCACCTGTCAAAGTTATAAATAATACATAGAGTTATCATAAAGAGGTATGTTCATCATCAAAAGGGGGGATTATCATGCATCACCTACCTGATAAATAACACGTAGCATACGGTTAATACAGATAAAGTTCTTAGGTCACAATCTAGAGCTATTCAAGATAATAAAAGTTCAAAGAGATACATATATATGGACATAAAGTTCCTCTAAAAGCTTTACTAAGAAATTTAGTCACAAGTGTCTCGATAATATAGTTATATTTTCGGTCTAGCTTGCACTGAATACCACCTGGAGAAAAAAGGGTGAGTTAAAGCCCAGTAAAAATACCGACTACGTGGTTTTAAAACAACAAAAAAAAAACATATATATATATATATATAACAGAAATATAAGAAAAGAAAAAATATATAAACTTTATAATTTTGAATAAAGTTACAATAAAAACTGAACAAATTACCAATCAAACAAAATTTATGAATATAGAAAAATAGATAAATAAATAAACATCTAAAGTTTATTCATAAGTTCATTCATCTAAGCCTATATAAGGTTAGAAACTTGCCGTTAAATCTAACACTCAAGTTCTAGTTGTTAGTAAAGCGAGGAGAAAATAAAAAGATTTAAAGATATATGTTGTACTCAAAATGAGCACCCTGTATCTGTTGTGCCCCAAATGAACACCCTGTAAGTAATGTAAATATAACAATCCTCGAGGAATTTTCCACATGGTCATAGTTTAATCCAGCAATGCCATGTAAGGTCATGACAATTTACAGAACATGGAATACTTCAAGTTATTCTCAAACTCTCAAAATCACTACGTTGTTAGTTAGATTAGTCCTAACAAAAATCTAATAACATAACAGTTATATTTCGACTAAAACCAAAAATTCAAACCTATAAAGAAACAATTTACAAAATAATTTTTGCCACGCCATGACAACAAGACGTGCCACATCCAGAGTATATATCAATAATATATCAAACAAAATACATAATCAATAAATCAACGATATCAAGCCAACTAAATATTTCAATTGCTTAATTCAATTTAAATGACCAACGTAATTAAGTTATATCATAAAATTCTCAAAATCTCGCTCAATTAATAGTTTTAAAAATTTTGGGTAGTCGTAATTCCTATAAAAAAAAAAGGCCGATGAGGCGCGAAAACACTTTGGTTCACGAAATTAAAATCGTTAAGTCCGAACTTGTTGCACTGGCCTTTTCAGAATTCCATCTCATAATTTTGCCACCGCGGACACGTCCAGAGTATCAGAAATAGGTCGATATGTACTTCCATAGGGGCTTGGTGGTTTGAGTCAATAGTTTGACTAGGTTTGATTGCATTTGACCGGCGATGACTTGCACAAATGGAGGAGGTCGTGGTCAAGGTGGGTATCGAAACAAAGCTCTCAGCAAAAGGAGTATGTCTCCAATGGTTGCTCCTCCAAACGATGTCCGGTTCACTAGAAAATGGGCAAAAACAATTAAAGATAGGAGGTGTTGTGGGCCCAAAGAAATCTGGAGATGATCGGACTGGAAAGAGTATAGTTCTTGCTCCTCTTGACTTGGGAAACACAATAATATGGTTGGCCGGAGAAGGCAGAGCCGGACAACATTAGAATCATGTGTGGAAGCTTAAAAAATGTCAAACTTTCTGTGGTTCTCCATGACGGCTGGCGGCAAGTGAGCTAGCGCTGCTCCGACGTCTAAAAGTTTGGGTGGCAACGACCCTGATTTGTCGGCACATGCAAATCAACGGTGGCTGGAAGTGGGCTAGCAGAGAAGGGCAGTGGGTGGGTGTCGTGGGCGTGAAAATGAGAAAGAAAAGGGAAAAGAGGGTAAGTGTCTGTGTGGAAAAAAATTGATTTTGGGGAGGTTTTAAAATTATTTTGCTCATTTGTTTAGCATTAGAAGCTTCTAGAATTAATTTCTTTCCTACAAATTTTTTAAAATGTCAAAATGGCCCAAAATTTGAAATTTTCTATCAACTAAAACCATGGGTTTTACAGTTGTTTTAAGATTTCAAAAATATTATTTGGTGAGAGTCGTATATAAGTAGTTGCCATTGCATATTTTTGTCAACAATTACCATAGCTTAATAGCAGTAGCATACTTAATTGATTTATTAATTTTAAGTATAGTTTATTAATCTTAGTCCATGATCACAGCTTAAAAGTGTACTCAATTACAACTAATATTCTTTCGACCAATATTAACATGTTGTTCTTATTCACATGAAAAGTCAGTTTTACAATTTCATTTTAAAATAAAAGTTTATAATTAATTTAAGAACTCGCGATATTATATAGTCACACCCACCGTCGTTGTTCATGACATTTAATGTTGTTGATCTATTTTGTTAAGACTAATTAGTGAGAATGTTTAGGTGCCATATCATAACTGCCAAAGAAATGGTTTCCATGTCAAAGCTACCTCAGCAGATCATTGAGACCAAAAAATAAATAAATAAATAATTAAGATAGTTACAACTTACATAAACGGTTCAACGGTTCAAATTCGCCCACCAAACGAAGTAAATTAAGACACATAAGTAACTAACATTTATACTAAAAAAAAAAAGTACACACAAGTACAACTACATATGAAGTGTCAACAGATCGTAACTACAGTGGCCTAAGATTGCGTTAGCTACTATTAAAAATACAAGGAATAAGAAAAAAAAAAAGCAACTTAATTAGTTGCAAGACTTTTACAATTTTGAATAAATAATAAGTTTTAAAAATATTTGCAATAATAATAGATTTATGATATAAATAATTTATTTACTAGGTAAACAAAAATTATTTACACAATAAACAAGAGATAAATAATTTTGTTTACACCATAAATCTATTTACCACATAAATAAAAATTATTTACACAATAAATAAGAGATTATTTACATCTTAAATTTATATTTACTACAAATAGTTTTAAAATTTACTATTTACTATAATGAGTTTTGGATTTTCGTTTACAACAATTTTCAATAGATATGTATATAATATTATTTGTGTTAATTATTAAAAAGAAAAAGATAAGTCAATGCATTACTAGAACAGTCGGATCCAAAACCGTGGTGTCACGTGTCCATCGTGGAGGATAATGGTGGCCTTATATATCGCCACCCCGTTGAGGGCCATGTACATTAATTAGGGATAACAAAATAAGTGATTCATATGTAGTGTTATTAAGTGTTTCTCATGTGCCTTGATAGCATGGCAAACGTTGGCTCAACGCCCACATAATAATGATATATATTATGTCAAAAAAAACGTGTGTACATTTGCGGAAAATTATGTGAGAGAATAAATTTAATTGCTAAACAAAGGACATATGGAAGAGTACTACTAGGAGAATTATTCAGCGGGAAAGAGATTAAAGATATATATATATATATATATATAATAGTTATATGTTAATGCTTTGTGTATCAAATATTTACTGTAATTGGAATTTTTGAAATGCAATTAAAAATTTAGAATGATGTACAAAAAAGATATATTTGTTTTTCCTCTCACAAAGACAACGAAAAACCTGATTAATTTATTCGCTAAGTTAGCAAACGACTTGATTTAATGTTGTAGTTTGTGCATCTATAAATTATATCCCATTTCACTTCTTACAAATTGAAGGAATTGGCTAAGAATTTTCATGAAGTACCTTGTATTTATAGCTAAGATTGCATGCAAATATCGATCATTATAAAATATGAAATATACATATTACATTCTCGACTAGAAGAGGGTTCAAAATGTATATTAATTGCATGGATCGAACTTCTATTAAAACATATTTGACACATCATATTGTATTGTATTGTATTACAAACAGTATTATATTGTATTGTATTAGTGTTATACAATACATTGTTTGGTTTTATACCGTATTAATATATTGTGTCACATTATACAATGTTTGTTTATTATCATATTGTATTATATTAGTATTTAAACTTTAAATATAGAAAATTTGAGTCATGATTTCAGGATTGAAATTTAGGACCAGGTCAAGGTTGGGGTCAGCATTTGGGATCGAGGTCAAGATTAGGATCTGGGACCAAGGCTGGGGTCAGGATTTAGGACCTGGGTTGGGGTCATGATTCAGGATCTAGATCAGAGTCGGGATTTAGGACTAGGGTCAAAGTCGAGGTAGGGATTTACTACCGGGATCAACGTTGTGATACGGGGCTGGAGTTGAGGTCAGGATTTAGGAGTGAGATTGGGGTCAAGATTTCAAAACGATGTCAAAGTCGGGTCGAGGTCAAGATTCGAAACTGAGGTCGAGGAAAGGTTCGAGACCGAGGTCTAGGGTTAGGATTTACGATTCAAAGTCGGGATCTAGATTTGGGGTCAAGGTTGGGGTTGGGATTTGAGACCACGGTTAAGGTCAGGTTTCGAGACTAAGATTAGGACTCAGGTCCAGGATCGGGGTCTGGGTCAGGATTTGAGACCAGGGTCGAGGTTGGGGCTGAGATTCTGGGTTAGGGTCGGGATTCAAGACCGGGGTCATAGTAGAAATTCACGATTCAGGGTCAGGGTCGAGAGCCTTGGGATTTGAGACTACGATTGGGGGCGAGATTTGGGACCGGGGTTGAAGTCAAGAATCGAGACTAGGGGTGAGGTGAATTGAGACCTAGGTCGGAGTCAGGATTTAGGACTGGGGTCAAGGTTGAGGTCTGGATTAGGAACCAAAGTTAGGATTTAGGATCAGGATCCAGGTCAAGATTTAGGACCGAGGTCGGGGTTAGGGTCAAGATTCAAGACTAGGGTCATGGTCGACATTTGGGACTAGAGTCAGCGTCAAGCTTCAGGACCACGATCGAGGTCGGGGTCAAGAATTGAGACCCGGGTCTGAGTCAGGATTCAAGACTGGGGTCAGGGTTCAGATTCAGGATTGGGATTGGAAATGGGATTCGGGACACCAAAGATTAATCCTGACCTTAGTCCCAAATCTCAACCTCAACCTCGGTCTCAAATTCGGACCATGATCCCAGTCCTTGTCTCGAATCCCAATCCCAACCCTTGTCCTAGTCCTAAAACCTGATCACGACCCCAATCTCGAATCTTGACCCTAACCCTAATCCTGAAATCCAACTTCGATCACGAATCTTGATCCCAATGTTGGTCCTGAATCCTGCTCTTGGCCCTGATCTTGAATTTCGACTATGACCCTGACCCCAGTCCTAATCCTCAACCCTGACCCCAGTCCTAAATCCTGACCTCAACCTTGACCCCAAATAGTGAATCCTTACCTCAATCCTGACCTCGACCCCAGTCTCGACCCAAATCTCGGCCTCAAATCTCAACCATGGTTCCAACTCTCAATCCCAACACCGACCTTAGTCTGAATCCCGACCTCGACCCTGATCTCAAACCCAAATCCTAATCTTAGTCTAAAATCTTGACCCGACCCTGGTCTTGTGTCTCGATCCTAACCTTGACCTCAACCCAAGTTCCATATCTTGTCTTTGACCTTGACCTCAAATCTCAATCTCGACCACGACCCTGATCTTGAATCTCGACCCTAGCCCTAAATCTCTACTCGACCCTAGTCCTGAATCCTAAACCTGAATTGTGAAGTCCTACCTTGATCTTGACCCCGACCTCAGTCCCGAATCCCTACCTCGACTTGGGTCCTCAATTCTGATCCCAACCCTGGTCTTGAATCCCAACATCGACCTCGATCCTAAATCTCAACCTTGAGGCATGTCCTAGACTTCGACCTTGACACCCCAGTCCCAGATCCTAATCCAAATTTTGATCTTTACCCTGGTCCTAAATTCTGACCATCACCTCAATCCCAAATTTAGACCCTGACCCAAGTCTTGTATCTTGACTCCGACCTCGGTTTTGAATCTCGAACCTAATCTTGATCCTCAATCTTGATCTCGACTTTGGCCCAGAATCCTAACCCTGACCTTGATCTCGAATCCTGACCCTAACCTAGTCTTGAATCTCGACTCTAAATCCTGGCACTGACCTCGGTCCACATCTCAATTCCTACACTAATCTTGACCCCGAATCTCAACTCTAACCCTAGTCCTAAATCTCGACCCTGACCCTGACCTCGACTCTGAATCCCGAGCTCGACTTTTGTCCCAAATCCTAATTCCAACCTCAACCCCGACCCTAGACCCTGTCTCGAATCCCTACCTCGGTCCCAAATTTCATTCTAAAACTTCAACTTCTATATCAATTTTTAATATATTTTAAATATTTGATTGATTTATTAATATGCACTTATGATTTAAATTATACAATACGGTCGGTCATATTTGATATTAAATAACACAACACGTGAATGTCAGCAAATATTGTATTATTTTTAAATAATACAATACAAAATGCTAATACGACATACCAAATGTGCTCTTAGTGCATACAAACTACAAGAGAGGGATAGTTTAATGGACAAGAGCGTGTTAATTAGGGACTTTAATTAGTCTATAGTTAGTACGTGTAAATGACAATAGGACTCAGTTAATGGACATGCATATACTAATTGGACTTTAACATTTACTAGAATTAGCTGATCATCTCACACACATAAGCGTGGATACAAACATTCCATGATTTTTTCAAGTTAACTATGGACTATACATGTGTGTGTTCCTATTCTATATTTGTTGGCAAACAAACTTTGCTAACCTTGAGATAGTAAATGTTCGAAAGGTTGATAATAAATACAACTATAGAAGAGCAATAAATGCTAAAATTAAAAGAAAAATAAATACAGAAATTAAAACGGATACCGGGATTTACAGTGGTTTGGTTTAACATGACTTACGTCTACTTGTTGTTCTTCACTATGATTTTCTGAAAAATTATATACTAAAGATCCCTTACCCAAACACTCATTACAATTCTCACACAATTTAGAAAGGATAACTACTAAGATACTAAACTCCGAACCTTTCCTTCGTCTCTCCTTCCTATATTTGTGGAGGGATCCCTATACACTATTTCCCATCCTATAACTGCTATCCCTTTGTTCTCGTCTCTAGTGATGTCTCGTTTCTTCACATGGAGGTAATTGTTTTCCCATGTCTTTCACTCTTTATTGCTCTATCTCCTCGGTTGCATCTCTTCCCCCACTCCATGGTCCAAAACATGTAAAGAGGCAATTTCATGAGTAGTTACTTTGGATGATTCGGATATACAAGACGATTATTTTTGGTAGAAGTTTTCTTTTAGATTGAAAACATATTTGATTAGTGAAGGGTGTAATGATGTGACGGTGCTTAATTTTGCGAGCAAGTTTGGTCCTTGGTTCAGCCTTCCTCACGTACTAGTTCCTTACTTAAATCGGCCTTGCTTGTGTACAAGCTCCTTACCTCGGCCTTACTCACATACAAGCTCTTTACTTCTACTTTGCTCACGCGCTAGCTCCTCACTTCACTCTTGCTCATATATTAGACCACAACTGGTCTTCTTTGAGACTTTGCGTCAAATTAAATATTAGTCAATTTCCTCGACGAGCTTGGAGCTTCTTCAAACCAATAGTTATACTCTTGTAAGAACATTAAATAGTTTGAGCTAGAGTTATTTCCTAACTCTTTTCTTGATTCCTAATTGACGTAGAATGTTCATCTAAACTCTTGAATATAATGTATATGGACCAATCTAGTACAAATAGCATTTTTTTTTTCCAATATGATAGTGTTGTTAGCATGTTCTTATAACACACTAAATATAGTCCAATATTGGTAACATTAAACATTCTTTGTTTGGTATACTATATTGTATTGCATTACATTTTCTATATATAATATAATACAATACAATACAATATGGTATGCCAAACATGAATTAAGTGTTATACAAAAGTTTCACGTTGTTATTATATTGAACATAAAAGATTACAAAGTGTATCAAATTTGAGACTTTATCTTTATATATATGTAATACATGGTTCCGTCTTCATCTATCTAATTAGCCATACCGTTAAGAATAAAATATAGTTGATCTGGAGCTTTCTCTTTCTGATCAGTGTGAGTGAGTGATCTCTTCAAGCTTATATACTAGGAATCGTTGTCGATAATGATAAATTGCTACTTTTTAAACCAAAATCCGGGTCTCTTGATGAGAGACTTGGCTTTTTAAGAGGAAAGGAAAGGGCCTTTCGCGGGGTCAATAATTAGAATAAATATACACATTTTTTTTTTTTGTTGCAAATTCAAAAATGTAACAAAATAACAATAACATATAGAAGCCTTCAATCAATACAAAGAAGTACTTGAAGTTCCAAATTGAAGATAACTAACGTTAACAATAACAACTAATCAACATTAGTTATCCACATATATTACATTTATTTAACACTTCCGGAAATAATAATCGGCCCCCCCCCCCCCCCCCCCCAAAAAAAAAAGAATATAACCACCAAATTTAATATACAAAACAAAAACAAATTATTAGAAATAATATGAGCATAAATTAAGGCCCAAGCCAACAACAACAAACTAGTGAAAGAAGGGCTTAAAGGTGCAGACCACCTTCTTAACCTGGTCAAAAAACGACAACGTAGTACTCGAAACGGTACCGTCGTTTCCGGCCAAAACCCTATACTTGTCCTTCCTCGTGAAGTTGGTGCACTCAAACCCCAGCGTCGCAGCCAAAATCCTCTGCACGTAGTTCGCCACATCATGCGGGCTCTTCCCTGAAGAACACGTCGCCTCCGCCGGCAACTGGTTAAGGAAAGTAACCTCGTAAACTGGGCGAGGATTCATGAAGAAGAAGATCGGGTCGAGACCCTTCCAACCCCTCGCAGTCGTTGCATGGAAGAACCCAACCCGGTAATTCATCGCCACCGGCACGATCCGGTCCGTGAGCTCCGCGAAAAGAGCGCTGAACCGGAGGAGAAATGGCTCGCGACATGTCGTCCCCTCAGGGCAAACGACAAGGTCTCCCTTGGCTAGCTCCCGCTTGATCTTCTCTGCGTCGACGTGGCGGTTTCGGGTCAGACGGACGGTTGGGATCGGGGAGAGGATCTCGGAGAGGCGGGAGATGGAGTAGGTGACCGCGGGGATCTTGCGGCCTAGGACGGTGGAGAGGACGACCGGGTCCATTAGAGTTCGGTGGGTGCAGACAAAGAGGACGCCGGAGTTGGAAGCTGAGGCGGGAGGTGGGGGCTTCCCTTTGACAATGACCTTGCCGCCGAAGAAGGGGGACACGTAGGCGAGGGCCCACATTGGGAGGATAAGGCCGATGACGATGCGGATGATGGCAAGTAGGACGCCAAAGGGCATCCAGAGGAGGATGAGGAGCGCGGTGGAGGGTGTTGGCCGATTGACGAGGCGGCCGTCGTGGAAGATTACTGGGAGCGGACGGAGGACAGCGGCGTGGTCAGGCTTTTGGTTGGCGGTGAATGGCGGGTGCATTTGTTCCTGGGATGAGAATTTGGTGAGTTAGTTTTATTCGGAAAGGGGATCAAGAATTTTGGATTCAAAACTAACTAAAGGGACAAGAAAGGAAAAACGAAAAAGAAAGAAAATCTACGTACAACCTGAATTCCTCACAAGAGAAACAAAGAAAGTAATTGCCAAAAATCACTATTAATTTTTATATTTTTAATCTACAAAGCCTTATTTTGGTAAGAAAAATCACTATTAATTTTTATATTTTTAATCTACAAAGCCTTATTTTGGTTAGAAACTTTATTACGAAAAGTTGGCCTCGTGCATATAGTTTTGTCATAAGCATATAATATCACTCTCATAGATACAATTTGAGTACAAGATCTTCAAGCAATCTTATTAAAAGACTTAATGCTGAAGTAATCTCATTATTAAAAAAAAAAAAAAAAACAACAACAACAACAAAACAAAGCAAAGAGTTGTCGCGTATATATATTTTCACTGATAAATGTTATATTTCAAATTCTTAATTAACATGATAATGTTTTTAAACACCTACAAGAATAACAACTCACGTCAATTATAAGAAAAAGTTACTAATTTAAGGTGTCCAAACATATCATTATTAAAAACAAATAATATGCATTAGATACACTTACCATGGATTTTTAATTGTATATATTAAAGAAAAATTCTGAATAATGATTTGGCTTCTAAAAATAGGAAAATCGGCTTGTTTTACGTCCTTTCACTCCTAATATTTATTAGCACGTATGCATATTTTCTCCCTGCTCTCGAACAATGAAATTGGGAGAAGTGTTGACGCTATGTCTACTATAGCTAGTCTCTCCATGAAATAACCACACATATATTTAGGAATTCTTTGATAGAGTAGAATAGAACAATATGACAATTTTTATGGGTTATTATATCTTATTAAGTTGCAATAGCTAAGTTATTAACAAATTTTTTACATGATATAATTTTGGCATAATCCTACCGTCAAAAACTAAAAATATACATACACACACATTCGAGTGATCATTCACTTTAGTCATATCACTACGTAAATAGCAATTTGCAAGTTAAATACTAACTAAAAAAGAACATTCTTACTATATTTTCACCATCTAATTTATTAACCCTAATTCAAAAGAAAAAGGGCAAAAAAAAGAAACTGCACATGTATTTAGTTATTACTCACCTTGCACAAAGATAAAAACGAATTAGAAGCAGATGAAGCCCTTCCCAACCCACCCGAGGCTGGTTGATCCACAAACATCTTAGCCACACGTGTGGAAATGCTGGACCCAATATCACCTTCTTTCACGAAGCCGGTGGCGAGCCCGAACCGGCCGGTCACAACCAGCTCACTCCCCACAACCTCATCACCCCTAAGATGTTCCTTCACAAACCTCTCCACCATAATCCTAGGCATTTTGGTCACCACAACCCTTCTCTCATAGCAACTGAACCTCTTCCATGCCTCCATCTCCACATCATCCATGTAAAACTTCGGCAGCACCGCCCTTGCCACCGACTCGATCTCGGTCTCCGCCACCCCCGCCACCGCCACAAACGTCATCAGCTTAAGCCCCGCGTTCCCCATCCCCATCACTTCCAACAGCTTGATCAACGGCCATAAGAGAAGCAACAAGGCGAACCGGACCAAACCAGACGACTCAAATGCTAACAACATGAAGTAGGAGAAAGTGTCATGGTCTTTCAGAAGTGTTCCTTCCAGCTCCGAAACAACTGAGGATGAAAATGTTGATGAATTCTCCATTAAGGTTTTCGAATTTTTATGCGTTTTGAAGATATTCAAGATGTTTTGTTTTGTTTTGTTTTGTTTTGTTTTCTTTGGAGTGAAAACGAAATGAAGAAATTAAGGGTGTGATTATAACTTATATGGTAAGGAAGGATTCTGGGATGAGTTTGTACCAATGTAGGAATTTAATTAGGCCGTTTATCAGTTTACAACTACCTCTAGCTCTATATAAATAAAAAGTTTTTTTTGTTTTGTTTTTTTTTCCCATGTTCATATTACTCTCTTCCGGTGGATACATCTACAAAGGAAAGATGGATTATACGCCACTTAAATAAGCCCAAAGATTGATTACTTAACTCCAACAACTTTAGGCTGAAAGTTTTGGACCCTTGTGTGTGTCCACGTGTACACCTAATAGTGCATCTAACACGACACCTTTAGGTTACTGACCGTTGATTAATATGAATCATGTAACATATATATACACACACACACACACACATGCATTTGTAGTAACGTTACCCAACTTTTCGTATGTATGTAAGACATAACGTTTCCTAAACGTTCAATTTGTTACTATAGTCTATAGTCACCACCAAGTTGTTTGTTTTTTTAGGGGGGGAAAAAGGAAGTGACCACCACGTTGTAATTGTTTATATATCGAGGTAGAAGATCACCATGCACAAATTTCGTCTTCATAATGCATGCCTCCATTTTGGCAGATTTTTGTCCCCTTGCTAATCAATTAGTGTTTCTCTCTCTTCAACAAGTGTATGTACATACTTAGAACCTCTCTCTCTCTTGTTTGTTTGTCTTCAAGCACGTCAATCTCTCAAACACATATTGCGTTGTATGAAATTTGTTTTCTTCACCTTTAATATTTTTTAAGATAAAAATTAATGATGGTTTTGAGGATTTAAATTATTGACGCCATTAATTGTTCATGCGTGCGCACGAAAAATATGCTATAAACTGTTTTTAGCGTTTATAAGTGAGACTGGAACATCGACGGGATATAAGTACATTTGTCGTTGCAAATAAGTACAATTAAGATTCCTAATTAATTTATACTTTAGGGAACTACTTTGAATTCTCTCTTTCTTGTTTGATTTGCTTAAAGTTCTAGTATCACGTAAATCATATATATAGTTAAGAAATGTATCAACTCGATTAATAGGATGTATGGGAATATTAGCTAGAACCAATTGTTAAAATCAATTTTTGTTAAAAATATTATAGCGTGTGAGAGTTTTATACCATATCATATTTTTTCATGACACTGTAACATATAAGAGCTTTACTCTGTAACAACCGTAATTGTTAATATATTTTCCAGACATCCTTAATTTGCTTTTATTTTATTGTCTATGATGGTGGTGGTATAATAAAGTTAGAAATCAGCATGGATATTTGACGAATTTGCTTGGTGATGTACATTTATATTGACAATAAAAGTCCTTTTTTTCAAATTTAAACTAGTATCCAAATGATTAAGCTTGATAGTAACGAATTATAAGTTTTATGCCTCATGGGCAAGTGGGCTAATGCTCTTGTCATTATGTGACTTATGAGAGTAACTAATATGGGCCTCTCCTACGCCAATTAATTAGGTGTTACAAATGCCAGCCAGATGAAGAAAACTTAATATATACGATTAGTCTTTAATCATTTATGATCAATCGCCTATCGTGAAGGAATGAACCGTATGCTTTAATTGGTGGGCTTTCCATAACTTCTTTGGAAGAATAAGCAAACTTGAGTTTATTACATATGTTTATAAAATAATAATAATAAAAAAATCTGCAACCGTAGAAGAAATCAAAACTAACTAATCTAAACAAAATGTCTGCGCATGTCCTTTGTATTGGAGTCTAGATCTGTTGTACCTATTTTCCTATCTTGATGGCTGTCTCTCAGCTATTTATTTGTTATGTCATCTAAATTTTAAAATTTGACCACATGAATAGAAACAAGATACTAAAAATACTTAAGCAATTCACGAAGTGTCAAAATTTAATTAGAGGTACAGTTAACAAGACAGAAAAATAAGACAACAGATCTTATTTTTTGTTTTGTATTTTTTTATTTTCATGATCTCTCTGTGGAAGTCAACGATGATAAGATTAGAATCCAATAAAAGAAAATGAAAAAAGATTTTCCGGGTAGCTTGCAAGTCACTCTACGCGCCCAAAATTAATTCATTGTTTGTGTTTCCTATGAAAGAAAATTAATTTGCTGTTTATACCTATAGCTAATTGTGTAATTACCAATGGATTAACAATGGCAATTAGGCTAGAAATTCAAACCCCTGTCTCTTAATTAAGGTTCTTTAGGGCATGCATTACATGGGCCTGGTCAAACTTGTACGCTTGAATAGAACAGAAATGGTAGCTTTAGGCTGGCAGGGGAAACTTACAAGAGAAAGTGAATTCAAAGTAGGTTGGAAATTAAAGAATACTTTTTTTAATTAATTACCATCTCGAACTTTATGTGATGAGATAGTTGCTCAACTTCTTTGGCAAATAGATGAAACATCTAGCAGCAAAAAAAAAAAAAAGATGAAACATCAGTACGTCCAACTTTCATCTCAGTTCAAATCAGTTGTGCCAGAATCAAGAACCTTTTTAAGTGGGAGCACTATGAAGAAAATAGATGCAACATTTTTTGGATTGGATTTGTCATTACAAATTTTTACTGTTGAGTGTGGACACAATTATAATTTTTCCTGTAAAATAGGATAAAATAACATTTCTCGATCATTCAGAGAGGTGCGATAAATACATATCTAAAATTATTAATTTTTCAAAGTAAACTTTTAAATTTTAAAAATCCACTCAATTATATCTCCCTCTGGCACTAGGTTTTACTCTGGTGTTTTTTCTTTAAAATTTGAACAACTATAGTATCTCTATTTCAAACCGACGATACATTCGAATTGTACTTCTTTTCCTAGCAAGTTCCACAAGGGAGAGGGAAGATGAAGATCATGATGACATAAGAAATATCAAACTAGTGCGTTTTCCAAGTTGACGTGCAAGCTTGATTTTGGTCTTTAGGGTAGGTTAGGTAAGGTTGGTAAGAACCTTGAGAGATTGGAATTGAAGCTTAAAGATGCTTACAAGATTGAACCACTAGCTCATGCTTGGTAAAATAGTTAATGAGAACGTTACGTTTGTCCCCAAAAAAATATATTTCTAACTATTTGGCTGAGTGGTGAGAACCAAACTCAGTTATAAACAGGACAAAACTTTCATATGCTATAGTAACAATAAAAAAAAATTTGTTACAGTGTAAAGCTTTCATATGCTACAGTAAAAGTAGTTCTAACTAATGGTTCCCACTACCCTTCCAAACACCATATTAAAGTTTCATATATATATATATATATATATATATATATGCCTAATTCATTTGATCAGTCTGCGTTGCAACTTGCATGTTTCTTCCCCATAGAGAGAGGCTACCTATGTATTAAGATTATAAAAACGTAGATTTTTATTTTAGTTTACCGAATTACTAATTATGGATAGTTAGCTATGATGGAAATATTGTTTTAAACGGTAATGCCTAGCTTTAATTACAATCATGAGCTCAGCAAAATTGCACACACATACAGAGAACCAATAGTGACCCGAACATTTCTATAAACCATGTCATGAATTATATAATTCAATTTCTGTATATATATAACCTTAGGTGATTTATGGGCATTTGGAAATATGGTTTGAAGTAAGTCAAATTTTAAGAGAGAAAATACTAGGGCAGTACAAAAACCGCCCCGCACCCGTCAACCGTCCGCGCCCATGCCTGCCCATCTTGAAAAAAGCGGGTTTATGTTAGCAACCCACTGGTGGGCAAGTTTGGTTTTAAGTTTTTGAGGGCGGGTTCAACCAGCACCCGCCCGCCTATATATTTTAAAAAAAAAAAAAACTTATCATTTATTTGATTTTGTTCTTATTTTAGAGATGATTGAACAATCCAACACTCCAAGCACGGGCTCGGCTGCCTCTTGACATATTAGAAACTGGAAATTCTCCTATTATTTTATGAAGTGATCAAAATTCAAATCAAGTAAGTTAGTAGAGAAAGCCTTAAAATAAAAAGAACACTTGACTTTGTTCATCATTTCATTTGTAGCATTCTATTATTTTCGAACCCAGTGAATAGGCTTTAATCCTTATGGACTCTTGACTTTGTTCATCACTTCATCTGTAGTTGATGTTTCTTGTTGCAGTGAATGATTACGTTTCTTAATTTGTACTTTTGAATATGGTCACTGTCTTTAAGCATCAAACTTGTTGGGAATGCTTTATGTATTATCATCTTATATTTTCTATAAATTTTCTTCATTTTCTAAAAAAAAGGTCAAAAAAATTACATTGGGCAATAGCATAGGTCTAAACCGCCTCAACCTGCCCGCACCTGCCCACAACCACCCAAAACCAAACCAAACCGAAACCACCCGTCATGTGGTGGACTGTTTGCGGGTTGGTTAATCGCCAACCCGCCATCTAAAAAAACCACACCATACCCGCCCAAAAATCATCAAATCGTCCGCCGTTCACCCTTAGAAAATACTATAACAAAATTAGTTGAACCAAAACTTTTTCATGTAAATCAGTGTTTTCAAATTCACTCATAGGTGGTAAATACTTGGCTTTAATCTGAGGCAAACTTTGTGCCACCCACATAATTAACTTGCATTGTTAATGTGAGTAGTTAATTTGAATTTAATTTGCATTTTTAATGCCACAGACCTCATTAATTTGTATTGTTAATGTGAGTACTTAGCTTGCATTTAATTCGAAATGATTCTTTATTAAAAGAATACGAAGTGTAGAAATCTGACAAGGTAATTTTTCACGGCAGGTGGCTCCCAAAAAATTTTTAAAATGGTATGACAAAGTCCATAATTGGGCTCCTGATCAGCCCAAAAAAAAACTACGTCCAGAGTCCATAAGGTGCCATTTGAAGCCCAAACTTAAGATGACAAGGTTAAAGACTTAAAAGAGAAAGCCTCTCTCTAACTAGACAATTAGGTTGGTTGCCACAGCTTTGGACTATTGGATTGAGCTTTGTAATTATGTCGTAAAAACTAAAAATTATAAAAACTTGTAGCAAATAGCAGTTTTTTAAAAAAAATTGTAACAAATGACAATGTTTTGAATTTACAGGATTTGAGACTAATGGCCAATTTTACACCCTTATTTTCAATACATGACTCGCTTTTTCAAAATTAGGCAAATGACCACACTAATTTCGTATTAAGTGACTAACAGAGCGAAAAGAGAAACATACCCTTATATTAATTACCATTCTTCTGAAACCCACAAATAACACTAACTTTTCCTCTTCTCTTGTCTCTCTCGTCTTCTTATCTCAAAAAAAAAAAAAAAAAACATTTGTTTTATAGTACTAGAGCCTCATATATAGTCCCTACAGTAGAACGGGATAATGAGCAGCCAAATAAGAACATTTTTGTTTTGAGGTTTGTCGTAGACGTATTTCCTTAACTCCTTATTTGTAGATTGGAGTTGAAGAATATGTCCATAGAGTTTGACATAAGTGGTTGCAGAAGCTGGAAATGATGCCACTCTAGGGTAGTGGCCTTATGAGTTTTGAGTATATTTGCTTATCATTCTAACAAGATCCCAGTTCAATATAACATAACACAATTACTAAAGAAAAAAATGAGAAAAGAGCAAAGAAAGATTTGGAGGATTTTGAATGCAATAAAAAATAACTTCTCTCTTATATATATATATATATACATATGTATTTATATGTTTTATATTCCTTGCATTCACATGCGGGAACTAAAATTTGACAAGCACAAAAATATCATAGTAAAAACTAAAAAAGTTGCTATAATATAAAGCTATCACATGCTATAGTGTTTTTAACGAGAATTTGTTTTAATTACAACCACACTTCCCGAATATCCTATTAGTCATTGATAAGTCGTTTGGTATGTTAGTTGTGACTGATGTTTTAAATTTAAAAACTGTAACACATGAGACGTTTATCTTATAGTAATTTTTTAATTTTTTATTATAAATGTTAATAATTTTATATATGATTCGTATTTAAAACTAAAAGTCAAAGTGACAAATGGACACTGAATCAGAAATTTAATGATGCGCGTTAGACAATGTGAGATGAATATTGTAATATTCACGAATTAATTTCCACCGACTTCAGGCTAAACTTTCAACCTCTCATTTATTTCATTTTTTTAATTTTACTGGCTATATATTTATTTCTATATCTTCTGTTTTTGTTTAATTAAAGCTTATTTATTTTTTTATATCTTTTATTTTAAGTTTATTTAAACAATATATATTTAATTTTTAATCCCATGAGATTTATATCTTCAATTTATATTTAACACATAAATTTATACCATTGTCTAATTAATTTTCAATATTAACATAAAAAATTGTCTAAAATACCTTTAAATTAAAGAGAAGATAACTTTAAAAACTAAAAAAAAACTGTATACTAAGATTTTTGCATTCAAAAATAGGTATTTTGTGTATTTTTATTTTTGTTTTTCTTATTTTATAAAAGTTTTAATTTTTTTTATCTTTTACTTAAGGATGATTTAATTATTTTATAGGTCAAAATCATTTATTAATTGAGGTAAAATATAGATTTATATATTAAATCTAATCTAAATGTATATATTTAATGAGATCAAAAATTAAATATATAATTTTTGAATTAACCTAAAGTAGAGGTATAGAAAAATAAATATCCATTTAATTAATAAAATAATAATATCCCACCAACTACCTGAGGAACTTGTCACGCTACACGAGTGAGAGAGGTACATGTGCAATGAATATCTTCACAGAATGAAAGATAACATAAATTAAGAGTGAAGGTATTGAATACGTGCATGATTAACCCACTAATTAGCTTAAATAAATATAATAAAAATAACAATGTCCTATTTAAGCATCAATCAGAATCTTTTTAGGGAAACGTTAATCACAATGTTGTATCTTATCAGTTTTTAATTATATTGATTTTTCCATAAAAATATACTAATTCTAAACAAGAAATGATGTGATAACCAAAAAATTGTCATATTTTGAAGAACACTACTAAGAAAAATAACAAAATATATAGTACTTAGACAACCCTAAGCACCGGCGGTACCTGAAAAACTTGTAACCTTTTCTATTATTGGTGGTAGTATAATGACAAAAAATAATCCACTCTTTCTAATTTTCTAATTCTCTTTTATTTTATTTTATTTTACTCGTCCGTCAAAAGTTTCATTATCGGCATACACAATCATATAAAATAGTATGTTAACGTGCATGGACCTATAAGAATTACAGACAAGAGTGTGGATTAGTTCCTTTCCAACCAAAAAAAAAAAAAAAACATGACTTTTGGCATTAACCCTAAATGGCAAATATACAATAGGCATATTATATATAATGATAGTAACCAAATAAAGGATAAGCAAGACGAGCAAGTAGAGGTGACAATAATCATGTTCGTGCCGTTTTCGTGTCGGCACATTTACAGCACGACACGTTTAGCCCAAACACGAACACGACACGATTAATAAACGTACCAGAAATGCAAACACGAACACGATACGCCTATGGCACGCGTAACACGGTACGATACGATTAACACGATTATTAAACGTGTGGTGACGGGTTGACACAATAACAATACGCATATGACACGTTTATGACCCAATTAACTAAAAATTTAAAATAAATAAATAAATAAATAAAAATAAAATAAAAAAAGTCAATAAAGAAAATTAACAAAAACACAATATCTAATTAATACTAACCTACTACAAATATTTCAAATATTTTAATTTTTAATTTTTAAATTTAAATGTGTTATAAATGGGCAGGTCGTGTCGTGCCGTATTAACACGTTTACGACTCGTTTAATTAAACGTGTTAAGACGTGTTTAGCGTGTTAGCATGAATCAAGCCCGTTTATTTTTGTGTTATTCGTGCCAACCTATTTATAGCACAATTAATAAACGTGCAGTATAAACCTGTTTATCTCATGTAGTTTTCGTATCGTGTTATCGTGCCGTATCAGAAATTGTCGGTCCTAAGCAAGAGAGACATGTCACGTGAGCCTCAAACCAAAATGTGATTTTTATATGCTACTGAACGGTCTCACGTGCCTGCAAAATCATCGTTATCCATTGCACGTACCCGTAACAAGATGTAAACAAGGCTGACATATTAATAAAGACCAACATTATAATATATAGTTGCTTTTATATAATAATAATAATAATAATAATAAGCGCGTCTTGAACGCCCGTGGGTTTTTTGTTTTTGTTTTTTTAATGGTTCTTGGTATTAGACTAGTTGGGGCAGACGGTTTTGGTGATCTCAAGCAAAGCAAATTATTCTCTGCAGCCTCTTTAATTTGAGTGGGTGGCAATGCGTTGAATAAAGGTTGCGAGATTTACATGTCTCATTACTTCTATTGATTTCGTTCGGTGGGAGGAAGCCTCTTAAGTACTGCTTTTCAATTTATATATTGAGGATCCTTTTCAAAAAAATCCCACCATTTAAACAATAATAAAAATCTACTTTTTCGAAGGAAAGTGAGTAATATTATAGAGCGTTTAAATGAGTGATTTGGGTCCGTTTGGTAAATAGATTCGAATTAGTGATTTGATTTGAGTTGTATGATTTAAATTAGGATTTGAATTTGTGATTTGAATTGTTATCTGAACTAACGTTTGGATGTGCATTTAAGTTTTAATCTGAATATGGAATAAAATTATAATTTGTCTTTAGAGAGGTAGTGAAAATAGTTTTTAATTAATTAACAAATCTAATAAAATCTTTATATTAATGATCCTAAAAAATATACAATATGGATCTTAATTTGTACTTCTTTTCACTAAGAACACAATAAAAAAAGAATCATGTCAATTGGATATGAAATGATGAAGTTATGATTTTTTTCCTCAAATATATGAGAGAGAATTTCAGTTGTTATTGTAGTAAAGATATCAGAGTATCAAAAGTTTGAAAGAGGGTTAAAATTCTAAAAACTTGGATTCTTGATACTCATTTGATTCAGATTTTGAGAGAAACAAACACGAATCAATGATTATTGATACTCGAATCAAAGTTTGAATCCATTGGGTCCAAAGAATGTATAAAACAAACATGCTCTTAAACCATAGAGTTTCAATAACAAATAGTATAAAACTCTTACATGCTATAATAATAAAGCAAAAATATGTTGCAATGCAAAACTCTTATATGCTATATTGTTATTCAAACGGTTGTTGTTTAAACTCTTCTCTCTATAATAGAAGAAAGAATCTTTTTGTTAATTTTTGTACTTCAACCAAAACATCTAATAGTTCAAAATAATCAATTCTTTTTTTTTTTTAATTTGGGTTAATCTTACAAATGATCTATACTCCTTAAGGTTACTTTTCTCATTTTAATCCTTGACATTTACAAGTACCACTTTGGCCCCTCATTTATTAAGCGTAAAACTTTTAAAATTTACACTTCGGTCCCTAATCTATTACTTTTCCTTTACTTTTGGCTCATTCATTAGAATATATTGGAGACTAACGTATGACTAGAGGTAAACTTAAGAGACCATTTATGTAGGATTGACCTTTTTAATTTAAATGCAATGAATAGGATTTTTCCACTTAGCTTTTGCATCATCTTTCATTTTATATTTCAATGGTCGCTTAGTCTAATACTTTGTTGTTTTTGTCATAAAAACTTATGCTATTTCAATGTTTATTTACCTTTCGTTTAACACATTGGTTTGAACTCTTTAATTTGAACAATCTATCATGTAAAATTCTTAATAACTACATGGTAAAGCAAAAAACACTTATAATGTAAAGCTCTTAGCAACTACAATGTTATAAACAAAAAATAATTCAAACCATTTACTTTCAAACACCCTATTTTCAAACACCCTATTATGCTTGTTTTTGTTCTATTTAACTTCATATAACAAAAACTTTTCATATATTGCTAGCACACATGTAAAGACCACTATATGTAGTAGGTGCTTAAATTGATTTTGTGAGATTTATATATTCATTTTGTATAAGACTTTTTCAAATGTAAAACATTAATAATAGTGAAATAATATTTATAGGTACAAGGCATAGTAATAGAAACACAAATAAATAATTGAGTATTACTTTGCAAAATTAATACAAAATAATTAGAAAAAATAGTAGTTGAATTAAAAAGTAACTGTTTGCTAAAAAATTATCTAATTTTCTAATTAATTTTACAATTATAAATAATTAGAAATTGCTTTTATACGAAAATATTGTTAACATATTTAATAATTTGATTTTTTTTTCAAAGAAATGTATATAAGATAAAAAAAAAACAAATTTACTAACGTAGAACATGCCTTTGGTACGTCCTTCATACTAGTAGAATTAAATGTTGTGAAATTATAAATATTTAATTTGCTAAAACTATGGACGTAAATATCCATGAAACTTTGGTGGAAATTTCAAAAATTTTGAGGTATCGAAAATATCTTTCCACTGTAATATCGATTTCGACACAAGATCATAAAAATATTGAAAATATCGGTAAATATTGATAAAAATATCGATATTGAAAAATTTATAGTGTATTTTGTATAAAATTTCAATACATATCATGAAAATTTTGATCAAATTTCAATAATGAAAATTATAAAATTTAATAGATTTAATGAGGCTTCTCATATTTATAATCCATACAAAACTTTGAAAAGTATGATGATTATAGAATTTTTTTAATATCCTCGTTTGAGCATACCACCACCATCTCAGGCAAACAATTAAAAGAATTCATAATTTCTCATTCAAAGAAATATAGTGGGAAGAAATCAACAAACTTACATGCGACATTTTTATAACTATATTCAGCACTACTCAAATAACATGTCATGACACCAATATTGTTTGAATCAAAATAGAATCTCAACCATATTTGAGCTTTACAAAACTTTCGTTTGGTATTGACAAATATAATATGTATGGAGTTTATTATGTAAATCATGTTTATTTATTTCCTTTTAATGTTTATTGTATCTCAAAGTATTAGAGATATATTTAACATAAAATTTTTATAATTTCAGTAATTTTTATAAAAATTTTCACTAATATCGATATTTTTCTTAAAATTTATGTAAAATTGAAATACCGATATTTCTATCAGTATCGATATTTTCATCATTTGCTAAAACAAAAGGTTATGGAGAATGAAAGAGGACATATACATATATATTTACATGTTCAAATAACAGGTGTATAGTGTGACCACTGCATTAACAGGAGAACTAACACAGTGATTAGTAGATAGATTTACATAGAATTTGACCTATGAGATTGGTTCAAATTGGCCTTTGAATACACATTTATTGAAATGGTTTTAAACCTTAGTGTGATGTTTAAAACCCATACAAAATTAGTTTTAGAAAACTTTAATCTCTTAGGTTCAAATAGTTGTTCAACCTATTTGTTGCAGTAAGCCATGGATTTATTTTATGGTTTTCTTACAATTTTCATACTATTTAAATACTAGTTTTTTAATGTAATGTTTTATTTCTTGTTAAAACCTTTACACTTTTAAATACACGTTAAAAACTACTATTCAAATCACATGATTTCAAAACTATCAGTTCAAATTATAAGGTTCAAAACCATACTAATTTAATCTTGTGTATCAAATAGACCCCAGTACTGTTATTTTTTTTTAGAACGCAGCCTCAGTACCTAAGATCTCTCAATGAAAAACCAAGCATCTTCTGTGCCTTACTCCCTCTCGTAACTTAAAACCATAATTATATTTCAGTTTTCCATTAGTGCTCTAAAACTGTAATTGTAAAATGATCTTAGCATTTTTTTTCCTTTCCTGATTGCACCTAATTATCTTTTTTCATCTTGTACTATAATCTTTTTTTTAAATGCAGTCTTATATTCAATTGAAGAGTATCTTTAATGCAATGTTAAATTAATGTGTTAAATATAAAATTTTTAGTATTTACATAGAAAAACTACTTTGCAACATAGTCTGATATTTGATGACAAGTTAGTGTATGTCATTTTTTTTTCATTTAACGTTATAATATTAATGTTTTTAAATTATGCAAAAGTAAAAAACTTATTCTTCCAAAGGTCAAAACTCAAATTTTACTAGCTATAACATTTATATTTGAAATTCGTCTAAAAATTGAAAAAAAAATTAAAAATACAATTATCCGAAAAATTAAAAACAACAATAATTTATATTATGGGCTGACAAAGGCATATCGCGTCAGCAAGAGCTTTGCAGGGTGCAGGCGACGATTTTCAAATCCATTTGGGCCATAAGGGAAAGACAGAACTACTTTTTTTTTTTTTGGAAGGGAGAGGACAGAACTACCTACCAGTTGCTTATGTTGTATAAACTCGTGTTTTGTCTATATTCTTCACATTCAGCGAAACTATTTTATATACATAAATACATTATACAAATAATAATAATACTTTGGATATATATACGTAATACATAAAAAATATATCCTTTATTTTTTAAAAAAATATTGCACAGTTGCACTTGCCCCTGCATGATGGTATGCGTAACTTATTCTCTGCATTTTACAATTCACATTAAGATCACATCCACCATGATGTATTTTAATCAAAGTAGCAATGATTAGTCATAAAAATTCCTCCTAATTATAGTCTTTGTAACACTTTACCTATTTAAGTTTTAAAACGTAGCATATGTTCTCTCTAAAGTATAAATTGTTAATAACAATAGTTATTCTATTAAAATTTTAAGGACAAATTGACAAACAATTTTAAAGTTAGAGATATTTGGTAATTCTAGCTATAAAAATAATCATAAAAATTAAAACTACAATAAAAATAATCTTTTATTGATGATAAAAAATCAATTTAAAACATATATCTAGACCTCTTTTTTTTCAATATACCGATCTTTTCTTCAAAATTTAATTAATTTTTTCATACCCAAAATGTATTTTTGAAATTTTAAAAGTTATATTTATACTAGTGAAATAAAAAATATATATAACATAAATATATTCAATATAACACAAATTTTTCAAAGAGAAAAAAACTTTGATAGAACTGATAAAATTTATTTCATATTTTTGAAGTTTTTGTTGGTATTTATACATTTTAAAATTTCAAAATATCCCCTTGGGCGTGAGAAATTAATAAAATTTTGAAGATAATATCGGTATATTGATAAAAAGAGGGATTTAAATAGTATAACGGTTTTAATTGATTTTTTATTTTTAATCAACAATAAAGACTATTTTTATTATAGTTTTAATTCTTATGATTTATTTTATAACCAGAATTACAAAAATATCCCTAATTTTGTAATCATTTATCAATTTTCTGTTAAAATTTAACAAAAAGATAATTTTTGTTAATAGTTTATACTTCATGGAAAACATACGTTACATTTTAAAGTTCAAGGGTAAAATTTTACAAATATTATAATTCAAGAGAAATTTTTGTATGTAATGTAAAAAGGATAATTTTAACCTTATTTCTAAACATTATTTTCAAAAAGAATTATTCTTTTGCTATAAAAATCATTATTTTGTAAATAATAGAACTTTTCACTACCTTAAGTTGATTAAAACAAAGCTGTTTTCTTCTGATTTTAAAAATTTGATTGTTGAGTTTCTTTATGCCAGTCAAGACACATTAAGTTCGAAGGTTAAAATTAGCTCGCCACAAGTTGTGGACTACCATTTGGTTTTTTTATGATTTTTTCCATTACACATTGTCATTAATTTTATTTTTGCAGGAAAATAATTACCAGTCGTTATCATTGAACCAACTAAAAAAGTCAAAAATTAAAAAAAAAACCCGTAAAAATTAGTTTAAATAAAAATATAAAAAAAATATTACATTGTATATATTCTCAAAGAGTAAGACACCATTCCCATGCTGCCACTTGCCCAACACTAGAAAACAAAAATTATTCACTAAAAAAAAAAAAGGAAAAAAAAAATGGTCAAAATATCTTCTTCTCGTGTTTTGAAGGTTTGACATGGTCGGTGTCGTTTATGGAAACTACAAAAACAAAAAACAGAAAAGAAAAAGAAAATAATAAAGAGAAAGCACGTAAGTCACGCGCTGTCAAAAAGAGGGTGTATGAGGACCCACATTGAGTCACTTTATGGATACCAGTCAGAACACCTGTCTTTATCGTATTCGAAACGCGCCCCTGATGAGAGTAGTTTGCTGGTACTTCCCACAAATATTAAAAAAAAGGAGTTTCTGCGATGACGTCTGATGGGTTAGCCCAGTGCTATCAATGGCTTGGCGAATCTGACCACCTTCTTCTTCTTCCTCTTCCTTTTCTTTTTATTTCTAATTTTCTTCTGTGTGCGATCCCTTCCCATATCTCTAAGTTTGGAGCTTTAATTTTTTTTTTACTTAATAAAATTATTGATTAAAATTATAAATGTTGTAACATATGAGAGCATATTATAGCAACATTTTTATTGTTACTATAAAACAAGAATTTTACATTCTTTCTAACTGAAAAATTAGTTATAATCAACTAATACTAAACAAGCTTTAAAAAAAAAAAGAAAGTTCAAGTTTTCTCATGATTTTTTTAAAATTCCAAAATAAGCACGCTTTGCTTGTGTAAGTTTAGTTAGGCATTTGATTGTTTAATCTGTTTTTAACCTAAATATTAATAAAGCATACTGTTATGGTTTATAAGGTGTTTGACAATCCGGTTTAAATTGAAAATTTTGGTTAAAAACTGTAACATGTGAGAGCTTTGTATTGTCATATATGAGAATTTACATTGTTTTTGGTTCAAACCAGTTTGCCAACTAAAATGGTATCATATGATTATTAAAATTTGTTCTATTGACAGGAGAACGCATGTCCTATTATATATATATATATATATGAATTAAACACAACTCATGAATCATGTTGGGGGTGAGCTTGACGCTTCCCACCGAGGATCTTATTCCTGGTGGTTGGCAAATAAGCTCGGAAGAATTTATTGGGAGAGCAATCTTGAACCCCTTTAAGCTCGGCTCGTCTATCCGAGGTGCTCTTTAGGGCCCTTCAGGCAGCGACTTTAACAATCGCCTTCTCTAATTAGACACCAGCTCGGGTCAGATTGTAATAACCTATAAGCAGGCTTTTACTCGCCACAAGAAGCCAACAGTTGGCTATTTTTCCACTGTCGAATGAAGACTAATCCACCAACGGGGACTATGACAATTGTCCCCTACCATATGACAGGCCTTAATGTGACACATAGGTCGTGGGCACAACCCACCTAACACGCGATCCAAGTTGTAACTTATAAAGAGAGTGCATTTATTGCAGCTCAGGCAAGCATGCTTCTTCCCAACTAACCAGCTATTGTTCTCTATCGAGTTACACCTGTCTTGAGCATCGGAGCGTCCGTATTCGGTACCCAACCGGTGTCCCCCTTTTACCTCCAAAGCCTTCATTCTCTTGTTGCAGGTACTTTCGAGAAGGCAGAGGCGAGCAGGGAAGAGTTGTCCGACTATCGTGCGCAGCTGCACGTAGTGTAGATTCGCCGCCACTCACTAGTAAGCATCAACAAATCACAATCAAGTTTGTCATACATGTTAAGTATTTGCTTAATTTATGATTAATAAAAATAAATTATTAGGATAATTTATTAGTGGGGTATTAAAAAAATATTTGGAAGTGCACACTTTTTAACTACTAGACTTCATTTTTTTTTTTAGAAAAAGTTTCATTTTAAATTAAACAAAAAGCATAAGCACACATAAGTGTGTTTGAGAAATGTTGGCTTGAACCAAAACTTTTGGTTCAAACACTATATAGCATGTAGAAGTTTTACATTGTAGCTTATTTTTTCTTCACACTATAAAATATGAAATTTTTATGTTGTAACAACTAAAAGTTTTGGTTTAAGTTTAAGTAGCCAAACACACTAATAGTCATCAAAAACCACCCATTATAAGAGGGTTGGACACTAGACATTTGACTTCATTCACTAGTGAAAATAGATGAAGCACATGAGCAAACCACAAGTGCGAGTACCTAATGGGGAAAAACCTCTTGACACAAAAATGGAGCACGGCCAAAGCTCATTAGTTGTTATAAAGAACTGCTATAATTGATGAATAAAACCAGTTGGCCAAGTCCAACCTCTAAATATTAGGTACACAAGTGACACAATATGGAAAAAAAGTATAGTCAAATACCCATGCACACGCTACTAATAACCACATTAAATAAGTGTGACATATGAGTAAAATTAGAAGATGAGGAGACCACCTTCATTATTACAAAATAAAAATAAATCATGTCAAAAATAACATCACATTTATTACAAATAAAATACATGACTAAACAAAAACAAAAACAAAAACAAAATATAACATCAATCCAAGGAGCTCTCTTACTGTCGCTATCACCAAACCATCTCCCTTCATCGAAAAGGGTCGAGGAGCCCAAACCACAAGCTCCTCTCCCTTGCTAATCGTCCCCCAACTGTGAGCCTCCTTGGTAAACATGAAACTGTGCGTTGCCCCACCCATTGGCTAGGGAATCGACAACTAGCACAAGGGCAACGTGTATCTCTGGTCCTAGGGGAGAAGAGGGGGAAGATGCAATGAGAGTGCAACAAAACCCTCCCACAAAAACACAGAGATTGACACTAGACTTTGTTAGATTATATTAAAATGTCGTAATCTATATAATTTGATGTGATTTGACTCAAACAGTTGAAAACAATACATAAATTTAAAGCCATGACTAATAACTATTTGCCACTAGTAAAATATTTTCACAAAATTAGTACATGTTTTGATATTTTACGTATGGTAAGCAAACTGGTGCGGACTAAAACCAGCGAGTTTTTTTTTTTTTTTGGATTAAAGACAATCTATAATTACGTGAATGAATCGCATTATAATAGATTTTTATAGCTTAGGCTTCAATAATGAGTAGGTTTTTTTTTTTTTTTTTGGAAGGGAAAATAATGATGAACAAAACTTGTAGAGTAATATACAGGTTTGATGGAATGAAAGAATGATAGTTGGAAAATTTCTGAAAGGAAAGTAAAGAAGAAGATTAGTTTCTAAAGTATTTTCGTTGCAAAAATTAATAAAATGTGCAAAATTTCCACTGCAGTTCAATTTTTGTTCTAGCGAAAATAAAACAAAAAAATAAAGAGGCCCATGAATCATGATACCCGACCACACTCCAAGACATTCTTGCATGAATGTAATGGCCTAATGGGGCCTTGATCTTTCATTTTCTAAACGACTTTTTTAACTCCTCTCTTTTTGCCAGAACATTTTCTCAACGTTAGTTTAACAATGTTGTAAAATGTATTCTTTGATTAAAAAAAAAAAATTCCTTTTTGCAAACTGTGTCTGGGTGCCACCTAACAAGCTTCCAGAAAGCAATTGGTCTATAAATACGACTAAAAATGCCTCTAAATAGCTCAGTTTAAATTATTTTTTTAATTATAAATAATGTAAATTTTTTATATATTATAATAATAATAAAAAAATATTATAGTGTAAAGCTCTTATATGTTACAATAAAAAATTCTAACCAACAGTTTTAGTCATCCTGTCAAACACCCTATAATTCTTTTTTTTTGCAACAAAAAAGCATTTCAATTTTATTTGTTATTAGAAGAAAAATCAGAGATTTGTTCAAACAAACCGGAAATTAAAAAGGATTCAAATCCCTGCTTTAAAGCTTCTCCACCAGCGGAATCCAAAATTCGGAGAATTGCAAAATTTCCAGCAAAAAATAAATGATAAAATTCACAGCCAAACTCCACTTGACATGATCAACGTGGCTACATATATATATATATATATATCTATTGGTCCATCTTTTTTTCTTAACATTATTTAAAGAGCAGAAAAAAAAGAAAAAAAGGAAAAAAAAAATTGATCCTCTCAGAAATAAAACCCTAAAAGGCCTTGTAAGAAGGAATCCCTTTGCAACAAATCCGCGCCGTTGATTGTTACATACAACGGTCACGATCGCTCCACGGCTTGTGCTTATCACTCCCCTCTTCCTCACTTCACTGTCTTCCCTCTGCCTTTCTCTCTCTAAAACTCTCTCTTTCTCTCTCTCTCTCTCTCTCTGCCAAAATGGCTGAACCCACTTGTGATCATCTTCGCCTTCCAATCTCAACTCGATCTCTATTTCGTGGAGAAGATCTCTGACCTTCAGAACGTACAGAATTTATATCTAACACAAAACTCAAACCTTTTTTTTGGTTTCTTCTTGTTCTATTTTCCATTTTCTGAGCTCAAATTCTGAGCTACGACTTCGTAGATTTTCTCATCAGAGAACGAGCTGTTCAATCCTATGTCTGGGTTTTGAACAAATTTCAGCTCAAGGTTACAATCTTTACGAAGTTTTATTGCATCAAGTCTTGTTTTTTGTTTTTTGGGTTTTTTTTTTTTTGATCTTGTGATATGATCACCGATAGCTATTCGAAGATGATGTCCGAGATTTCAATGCGATCGATGCTGAAAAACGCCGATTACGGCGAAGATTTGGGGATGTTGATTCGCGAGCAGAGGCGTCAACAGGAATCGAGCGAGCGGGAGAAGGAGCTCAGTCTCTACCGGTGCGGCTCGGCTCCGCCGACCGTCGAGGGCTCTCTGAGCGCTGTCGGAGGATTGTTCGACTCCTCCTCTGCGGCTGCGGCAGCGGCGGTCTCGAGCTTCGAGAAGAACAGCGGCGAAGGTTTCACCACGGAGGAGGAGCTCCGCTCCGATCCTGCCTACGTTAATTACTACTACTCCAAGGTGAATCTCAACCCTAGGCTCCCTCCGCCGCTGATTTCCAAGGAGGACTGGCGGTTTTCGCAGCGGCTCCACGGCGGGAGCGGCGGAGGCGGTGGCGCCTCGTGTGCGAACAGGTCGTCGCTCTTCTCCGTTCAACCGGGGATTGGTGGGAGGGAGGAGAGCGAGGTTGAGTCCAGCAAAGGCGCCGTGGCGGAGTGGGGCGGCGACGGTTTGATCGGATTGCCTGGCTTGGGACTGGGGAGTAGGCAGAAGAGTATTTCCGAGATTATTCAGGTGAAGTTTCAAAGAACTCTAATTTAATAGCTGTTTTTTATTTAAAAAGTTTGTTTGATTTTTATATTGTCAATGTATTTGATTTGGTATTTGATAAAGTTTCATCTTTTTTCTTCAAATTTAATGTCTTTGCCTGGGCTAAAGACATTAAAGTCGTTCTTTCATATTTTGGGATGTTCTGAAGCATATAAGATATTGCTGAATATTCTTTGTTTATGTCTGTCAGGATTCTGAGGACAGTGCTACTATTTGTATTATGATGGCAGGGCTTGTATATGTTCTGTATTTGTGATTTACATTAATAATAATCTGTTTTATGCTTTGACGTTGATTATGGTTTCATTTTTTTTTTTTTGTTTTCAATATATATATTTTACAGGAATCCCATTTTGTTCTATGAATGCCAGGACATTGAAATATGATTTTTTTTTTTATATATATAAATTTGTTTAGGTAAAAGTAGTTCGTTCTTGCTTGGAATGGCGGAGGAGTCACATCCAATTTAGAGGAAGCTGATATTCTCTTTATTTTATCTCTTGTTCTTTCTTTTCTTATGGTTGTTTGTTATTTGTCTATTTTTTTTCCTTGTAACTTTATGTTAGCATTTGTTAACAGAATTTTAGCAGATTTTGTTGCACAGTTCTGGATTTTAAGATTATTCATGTGGTTTGTAGATTTGTGTATCAAGTGATGCTATTAACATTCTTTCTCATGTTATTATTATTATTATTATTATTATTTAATCTTGTTTTCTTTTTGTGCTTTAGAGTTCATTGATGGATATTCTCTGCATTCTATACTTTCTTTTCCTGTAAGGGTTAAATAATAATGCATTGTAAATTTTGTAAACAAATTGTTTTTATTTCTGTGGTTCATTAGTTGGATCCAAATGCTTTATGTTTAATACCCTTTTTCTTTTTTGCTATGCAGGATGATTTAAATCATGCAAAATCTGTCTCGAGGCAACCGTCTCGTCCAGCTAGTCGCAATGCATTTGACGAGGGTGTTGAAACTTCGGAAACCCAGTTTTCTCATTTGCATCATGATTTGGCATCTAGGGATGCACTGCGCTCTGGTGGAAACAAGCAGGGGATGTCTGCTGTTCAAAACATTGGTTCATCAGCTTCTCATAGTTACGCATCTGCTTTAGGTGCTTCCTTATCGAGAAGCACCACACCCGACCCTCAACTTGTAGCTAGGGCTCCTAGTCCTCGAATTCCAACTGCTGGAGGAGGGAGGGCTACCCCTATTGATAGAAGAAGTGTCAATGCTCAAAATTCATTCAATGGCATCTCACCCAATCTTGGCGAGTCTGAAGATCTAGTAGCTGCTTTATCTGGCATGAATTTGTCGGCAAATAGTATAATAGATGAAGAGAAGCATGCACGATCACAAATTCAACATGAGCTTGATAATCGCCGTAATATGTTCAATATGCAAAGTGATCAGAATCATACCAAGCAGAATTCATATTTAACTAAGTCCGATTCTGGGAATTTTCACACACATTCTTTTTCCCAATCGGCCAAAGGTTCTTATCAGAGCATGGGTAAGAGTGGCGGGGTCGGAATGGATTCTCCTACTCTTAGTGGCAGAGGGAGCTCATCTTCTTATTACCACAATGTTGACGGTTCCAATTCCTCATTTCCAAACTATGGGTTGCATGGTGTTAGTCCTCCATCTCCAACCGTGATGGGGAGTCCAATGGGGAGTGCTAATTTGCCTCCATTGTTTGAAAGTGCTGCTGCCGCATCTGGAATGGGTGGCTTGGACTCTGGGGCATTCGGAGGGGGTTTGGCTCTAGGACCAAGTATGTTGGCAGTAGCAGCTGAATTGCAGAACGCTGGTAGAGTAGGAAATCACTCTGGAGGGAGCCTTCAGGTGCCCCTGATGGACCCGCTGTATCTTCAGTACTTGAGACCAAATGAATATGCTACTGCACAGGCTCTTAATGATGCCGCAATGGATAGGGAAGGCATGGGTAATACGTATATGGACATATTTGGACTCCAGAAAGCTTACCTTGGTACATTGCTTTCACCTCAAAAGTCACAGTTTGGTGTTCCGTACATGGGCAAGTCTAGCAGCTTGAATCATGGGTATTATGGAAACCCTGCGTTTGGTCTTGGCATGTCCTATCTAGGAAGTCCGTTGGGTGGTCCACTTCTTCCAAACTCCCCTGTTGGCTCAGGCAGTCCAGTTAGGTGTGAGCGGAATTTGCGCTACTCTGGAATGAGGAACATGGCAGGTGGCCTCATGGGAGGTTGGCATTCTGAAGCTGGTGGAAACTTAGATGAAGGCTTTCCGTCCTCTTTATTGGATGAGTTTAAAAGCAACAAAACTAAATGTTTTGAACTTGCAGAAATTGCAGGCCATGTTGTTGAGTTCAGGCATGTGTATGACGATGTTTATTTTAACCTTGCACAAGATTAATTTGACTTGTCTTCCAGAAATATAATCATGTTTTTTTGAAACAGTGCGGATCAGTATGGAAGTCGCTTTATTCAACAGAAACTTGAGACTGCCACAACAGAGGAGAAGAACATGGTTTTCAATGAAATTATGCCACAAGCCCTTTCTCTAATGACGGATGTGTTTGGTAATTATGTGATTCAGAAGGTATTTTTTATTAAATTTACTTGGATATTGTATGCCATCTGCAATGCGCTATTGAGTTTTAGCACGTCCGACTTATGAGGAGTTATTGTGTCTGACAATCGCTTTCACATAGTTTTTTGAACATGGAACTGCTTCACAAATAAGAGAACTGGCTGAGCAGCTCACTGGACATGTCCTAACCCTTAGTCTTCAAATGTATGGTTGTAGAGTGATCCAGAAGGTATGTTCAATGGATTGTCATAAGTTCATTTTGTTATTGCTATGCATTTTTTGCTTGCTGGGCTTTTTGATACGATTGCCATGGGTACCTCCTGTCTTTTCATGTCAACCTTTGTTCAGTGCTGCTGGAAACTCATTTATCAGCACCATGTGAACATTCAATAAATGGGGAAAATAACAGGAACGCTCCTTTTTATCCTGCTTGTGAGGTCCAGCTTCCTAGACTGAACCCCCATAGTTCAGGATTTTGGATCCATAAACCAGAGTTCTTTGTGCTTTTGCTCTAAAAGAATTATGGCGGCCCCTTGATGTTTTGTGTAATCACAGCTTGGTGTTTGGAGTTATGGAAGCATTTAAAGTCTCATGTCCCATTGAATTGTCTGCTTGTTTGTGTCTGGCTGCTTGTCTGTTGATGTATAAAGTTCATGAACATGTGTTGATATGTCTGATCTGATGCAATAAGTGGAGCTTGATTTGTTTACTTTGATTTAATTGTTCAGGCTATAGAGGTCGTTGATCTGGACCAGCAGACCAAAATGGTAGCAGAACTGGATGGTCAGGTTATGCGTTGTGTGCGTGATCAGAATGGGAACCATGTCATCCAGAAATGTATTGAATGTGTTCCTGAAGATGCTATCCAGTTCATTGTTTCAACTTTTTATGACCAAGTTGTGACATTATCGACTCATCCATATGGTTGTCGTGTTATACAGGTTAAGAATTTATCTTTTCAACTAATCACATTCACATGTGTGAATACCTATCCAATACTAAGTATGTTTATTTGTTTGAATAGATTAGGTAGTTTGAGAATAAATGAATTTTCATGTAAAGTTGTGATTCTAAGATGATTCAGTTCTGACACAACAGAGAGTCTTGGAACACTGTCATGACCCCAAAACTCAACGGATAATGATGGACGAGATTTTGCAGTCTGTTTGCATGTTGGCACAAGACCAATACGGGAATTACGTTGTGCAGGTTTGTTGTGTATTTCATGCACTTATGCCCACCAAATTATGAGGGACGATTTCTTTGCTTCCCGAGCTTCAAGTTGTAGAAAATTGTCCCAGTTTATACCTTCCATCAATTTCTGTCAAGTCTTTGGTTGGGTATAGCAACTTTCCTATAAAATGATGGAATGTGACAGAAAGTTGCAAAGTGAGAGAAATTTTAAATTTAGGGATAAAGTGAGATGACCTGTATTTTTTGGGGTACATGAATGTATTTGTTCCTATTTCTTATGATTAGTATTATTTTATTTATCTGCCACTTCAATTTCTTTCTGATGTGGGTGTAGGATGTTAGAAATATGTAACGTATCAGCGTTTGTAATATCAGTTTATAGGTCTTCTAGAAAAAAAATCAAAAATTAAATGATGGCATGTCATTTTTTTTTTGGGTGTCTTTATTCTTGCTTTTAAATTCTTGTATCTTTACATTTAGCTTTAGTATTGTGCTAATGTCATTTTGCAGCATGTTCTGGAGCACGGAAAGCCACATGAACGCACAGCCATAATTACGAAATTGACCGGGCAGATTGTTCAAATGAGCCAGCAGAAGTTTGCTTCTAATGTCATTGAGAAGTGTTTAACTTTTGGAGCTCCTGTTGAACGCCAGATCCTTGTGAATGAAATGCTTGGTTCCACTGATGAAAATGAGCCCCTTCAGGTTTGGCAACCATATGTGCATGCTATCTATGAATCTAAGCACGTGTTAAAGCTTTCTCTTTCATATATGTGTGTATATATATGTTTCTATTTTTCATTTAGACAAACTTTATTTCGGTTTTTAAAATCTTCCTCTTTCCTTGGTCAACAGTTAGATGGAAATTACTTTTTGCATTTTTTGGTTCATATTGGATTTTATTAAGTTTCTCTTGCATTATATCTCTCTCCCTTCTCTATCACTCTCATCTTACCATTCATCTTTTCTTTGTTATTCTCTTACCACTTCACATTGCAGTCTTAAGAATAGAAGGCCTTTCGTTGGGGAAGGTTTTGCTGAGACTACGTTTTCATGTGTTTAAAATTTTATGGTTCTAAATTAACCCCAAAAAAGGGGATAAAGTTTCATGGTTATGTGATGTTTTGTTGTCTTTTCTGTCTCTCTTGATTAAGTGTTATTTCTTGTAAATTGATTTTGGGATACTCGCATTATACAGTTTGTCAGGCAAAGTTATTATCTTATTTAAGTTTCATAATTGCGTGATATGTTCTTATCTTTTCTGTTTCTTATTTGTTTATTTATTGTTTTTTGTGAATTGACTTTAGGTGATGATGAAGGATCAGTTTGCTAACTATGTTGTACAAAAGGTGCTCGAAACTTGTGATGACCAGCAGCTGGAACCAATCCTTAATCGTATAAAGGTTCATCTGAATGCTTTAAAGAAATATACTTACGGAAAGCATATAGTTGCACGTGTAGAGAAGCTTGTTGCTGCTGGAGGTATTATTACTTTCTTTTCCACCTCTCTTTATTGTATAGAAAATGTTCTCTTGCTTTTTGCCTCTGCTAAAGAAAGCCGTCCTTTTTTCAAAGTTTTAGTTTGATTTTTTTGTTCCCTCCGTCCTTAGTTTTGTAAAACGTTGGGCAAATAACTGGGTTTGGGGCTGGGCATCAGGAGCGCTGTTGATTATTGATTTTAAGGCGCTTTCTGGGTATGTTGTTCTGCAATTTAACGACTCAAGAGAACATCTGAAAAAGTTAACCACTTTAGGCTCATCATGTTTATGGAATCTTATTTCCCTCTTCCTGACTCATTACATTTTAGAGCTGGGTAGATACGGAAAATGATACATAAGACGTACATGCACATAATGAATGTTCTCTCGCACCATTTGAAGGATGATGGCCTCCTTTTTTCCCTCTTAATAACATACTGAAAAACATGTAATTCTATTTTCTAGATTAGAACATACATAGTATTACCCTTTGCCCTGCCACACACTAATTTATTTTTCCATTAACATAAGAAAACGTATTAGATTTTTAGTCGCTTTTTTATATCTTTTATTCTTCCAAAGTTCCTCAATGGCTAACGAGGTGATTTGAATCTTTTGCAGAGAGGAGGATTAGCATTCTGACTCCACATCCCACCGCTTAGGCGATGGCATAGGAAACGAAGTTGTTGTACAGCTAACTGAGGATAGTACCGAGTGCCCTCTCTCTTTTCTCTTCTTTCTTTAATGTCTAGTAAAAGCTCCGCCTATTTATTATGTTCTGATGGACGGAAGCTTATTGGAAAATAAAATTGTTGGTTGTACCTAAAACTGTACATTTTTTAGTTTGAGGATATATAGCTAGAGTCAGGCTAGTTGATGATGAGGCTCGGACGGTGTTGAACACACACACACACGCACCTGATGCCCTTTGCAGAGGATATAAACTTAGTGTACGAGTTTTAAGGGTGTAAAAAGGGAGGAGGTAGGAAAACATGTTGTCGTGACTGTACAAATATGTTATCAGGTCTAGAAATGCATGTTTATGGGAGAGTCCTGAATTTTTCTATGTATGGGATTCTATTTTTTCCCCTTAATTCAAGAAACTTTTTTTTTCCTTTAGGAGCATGCCTGAGTTGCCCGAGTAATAGTATGCAATAACTAGATCTGCCATTTTTTGTTACTTGTTGACACAAGATGACAATTTTGTAGCTGGATAAAGTTTTTATTCCTTCTAAAGCAAAATTTCAGAGATCTTATGCAATAACGCAACCTCAGAAAAACATGGGTTTTTTTTTTTTTTTTTTTTAATTATTAGGGTGTGTGTGTGTGTGTATTTTCTGATGATGCTTTGATATGATTCATTCCTTCCATGTCTCATTCATGGCTCGGTTTCTGGCATTAGAAACCTTGTGTGAGCTTCTCCATTCATTTTCCTCCCTAGAACGTACTTAATGTAATCCAAGTACTTGATGTCTTTGCACAATCTTGAGCGATCCTGCATCATTGATTCCACTGGACCTATTTCTATTCCCTGGTCTAGAAGCACATACTTCGCAATCGACATTCTTGCCTTGCTTGTACTTGTGATGGCTCTGTGCTCAATGCTTCTGTGCATGGCATTGCTCCAAGCCTGCAGGCCGTCGCAAAATTTTGTACTTTTGATGTCAAAAACCATGAAAATGTTGTGTGGCCAAATCAGAAAACCTACAATTTGAATGCTTGTAAGGCTTAATATTATTGTTTGCCAATCGCCAAAAAGATAAATGTAGTAACTAGTAACAGGGTGTTACAAGTACCTCAATGACACCACCAACATTGACCACCAATGCATTTGGAATTGGCTTCACAGGCAGCCATCCCTCCTTGTATTTAATCTGAAGACTGGTGATCTTGTTGTCCTGCAGAAGTATGGTTATGGATCCACCGTCAGTGGAGACCGACACCGAGAACAAGGTCAGGTCTGGAGCAGGGCGGATGGTAGTTCATTCTCATATATTGTTTCATCACCCCATGAAGCCTTTTCCAGCCATTTTCATCCATTCCCATTAGTAGCGACAGTTTGGCCATGATCTCCTCAGTTACCGTCTCTATTTCTCTCGAGTATTCTTCAACCGCCTCCCTGTTTAGAGACAAATTATGGGAAATCTTCAAAGCTTAGAAAGTTGTAGTAGGTAAGAAAACAATAAAAGTGTAGTGTCTAAAATTTAAAGAAAAACTTTTTTTTCTCCCAAATTTAAAAGATTCTACAGTTAATTGTTCAATCATTATTGTATCTTTTTATGCCTTTAATTTTAGGTTAATTTAAAAACTATATTTTTAGTTTTTTATCTTATCGAATATATACTTTTAAAATTAGATTTAATACGCAGATTTATACCTTATCTCAGTTAATATTTCATTTTGACTTTTAAAATAAATATTTAACCTTCAAATCAAAGGGAAGAAAAATTAAAATTTTCAAAAAATAAGAAGAAAACAAAAACATAGACACACAAAACACCCATTTTGAGCATATTTTATACATTTGTAAAGTACAAAACCTCAGTATGAAGTTTTGTCAGTTTTTAAAGTTCTCTTAGGAACCGCTTTTTGTGATTCTAACCAACTTTTTTGTTTCAAATTTTGTAAGAAAAGACATTGTAGCATATACAATGAGTACCACAAAATGTGGTTCCAATTGAGTTATCAAACAAGTTATTATTTTTCAATTTGAGGGTATTTTAGGTAACTTTTTAGGTCAAAATTGAATATTGACAAGAAAAAGTATAAATACGTATTAAAACATTCGACAAAAATAAACCAAAAATATAATGTTTGAATAAATCTAAAATATGAAGTATGAAATGGTAATAAGGCTTGTTATTAGTAAGCGTTTGCAAAAGTCACATCTTTGCTACGCTGCTATCCTTCTAATTCAGTCTCTTTCAAGAATTAATCTAGTGCTAGTTAGTCTGCAACTCTTCTCTAATCTTTGGTTCGAATATGATTTTCCTAACGCAAAGTGACAGAAAAGACGTGAAGTTTCATACTAGAATCCTGGTAATGTGGTTGGCCAGTACTTCATATTCCTGTCTTCAAGTGGTGATGTTATGAGGAAAATCATATCACTCCAATCCATTTTTTGCTTTTCTGAAACTACATATGCTTGCCCATATCCTTGAAGGTCATTCTCCGCCATGGAATATTCTTTTTCTCTTCCAATGGCAGATCGAAAAATGCTGCTACGGCAGCCTTCATTTTACTCAAAATCGTTACCGCAACCCTATGGTTTATTATCTACAAAGGTAAAAAATAAATGTTCCATTTAGGCCCAACTAGGAACTGCTAGAACTTTGAGACTGATTTGTAGAACTCTCGGCAACGTCCCACGTTCTCATGTAGTGGCCCATATGGAACGTTCAAAATGAATGATAACCGCCATCAACTGCAAAAAGGTCATGTGCCATTTTCTTTTTCGATAAAAACTGCCTTTAACTGTGTGATGGCCATGGTTATATAATGAAGTCGTCCATTTGGGTCCCTGAGCATACAACTATTCTTTTCAAAAATACTACACCATCGAGTGAGAGGATTGTGAGTGCCCAAAAGTCCTGAACACAGTGTTTAAAAGCTTCGTTGGTGTCAGCCCGAGATCACAAAATAGTCGTCAATGGTGAGAGGTACAATTCGATCCAATTTTGCTTTCGTTTTTCTAGTTTTAAGTTGTTATGAATGTTAGAAACAACTTATATTTAGTATCAAAGCCCTTGTATGCCTCTGCCTTTCTTGGTTTTGTGATCTGCGTTTTGGTCATATATATGCCGTGCAAATTTTTTCATTTTTTTTGAGATTTCAAAATCTTAATTTAGAATTGTTTGATTAAAATAAGATTAGAAATCATTGGGTAATTATATTTCTAACATTTCTGTGATTTTAAATGTAAATTTTGGTGTCTGGGAAGCCTTGAAATTGTCGGGTTTTGTTCTGGGGTGAAAATGGGTTGAAATCGGGTCAGATGACTTAGCTGAAGGAAGAAGACGACTCAAAATGACATGTAGTTTCTTCAGTAAAAAACAATATGTGTCGTCCGTACAAAACGACATGTCGTTTTGTAATTTAGACAGGAAACGACATGTCGTTTTTGCTGGGTCATGTCGTTTTGTAATTTAGACAGGAAACGACATGTCGTTTTTGCTGGGTTAGGGTTGCTCTCAACAGGAGAAAACGACATGTCATTTTATGGGCACCAAAAATTAAAAAAAAATTTGGATTTGTTTATTTTGGAATTTGAGTAAAGCCGTGTTCTATGGTTTTATTTTGTTCATTATGTGCTAAAAATTTATTGTATGTGCATAATTTTTTTGTTGTTATTGTGGACATGATTTTTGAAAATATATTTTAATGCATAAATTATGGAATCAATTATGCATGTTATTTTAGAAATTAATTCTATATTGATGAATGTTTTATTCGGAAAACATAGAATGCATAATTGATGTGCTAATTTATTATTATATGTATAATTTTGTGTTTTCATTATGCATATTATTAAGTTCCGTTGAGTTAAGTTATTTAGCACAAATTTAGATTTTATTCATAATTATATTGCCTATAGAATATGCAGTTTTACATGAAAAATTTTTATGAACAAAATTAAATGTCTTAGTGATCGATATGATTTTGAATAATTAGAGCTTAGCCATAGCACCTTTAATTATGCAAAATTATATATTAATTAGTTTAAGATCATATTTAGTTAAGGACATTTATTGTAATTAGTTATACGTAATATGATAGACTTTATTCCCACAAGAATTTTTATTATATTAGTATGACTAATTGGGATAAAATATCAGAATATATTTTCTAATTTACCCACAAGAATTAAAAAAGGAAACATAATTTGATAGTTTTATCATACAGTCAAATAAATCTAATTGAATTAGAACTTTTAGCCCACAGGCAAGTTTTGTGTCACTAGATTCATTATTTTATGCATGATTTATATTGGTAAAGCATGATTTATGTCTATTAGTCTTAATATTTGGTTCATAAGCATGTCTGTTTTAATTATGCAGTCATACAGCCTGTGAATTTCTCTGATGTTCGATGTAATATCCACAAACTGAAAGGGGATAACTATAAGGTCTAGAAGGAGAGAATTCTCCTTCACTTGGGGTGGATGGACATTGATTATGCTATAAGGAAAGACGAGCCTGTAATTATTGCAACCAGTACTCAGGATGAGATTGCTTTTATGAATGTTGGGAGCAATTTAATTGAGAAAAGACCAAGATCTTTGTTGGCATATGTGGTTCCGTTGAACAGTATGACAAGGTTCGAGCATTACTAAAGGCTATTGATTAGCAGTTTGAAACTTCAGATAAAGCATTTGCCAGCACCCTAATAATGAGGTTTTCGTCCTTAAGGCTCACAAGTGTAAGAAGTGTGCGTGGGCACATCATGCAGATGAGGGACATAGCGGCTCAACTTAAGAACCTTAAGGTAGATATGTCTGATTCTTTTCTCGTGCACTACATTCTAAACACCCTTCCAAAGCCATATGGGCCCTTTAAAAATTCTTACACCACACATAAAGATAAATGGTCAATCAATGAACTACTGGCCATGTATGTTCAAGAAGAGGGGCGGCTTATAATGGAAATGGGTGAAACTACACTAACAACGACCAAGGGAAAGAATCAAAATTAAGACCAAAATCAAGCCAAGGATAAGGGGAAAGGTAAAATATCTCCCAAACTTGTCATTAAGAAGGAATCCAAGTGTTTCTTTTGTAAAAAAAAGAGACACATGAAAAAGGATTGCGAAAAATTTTAGAAATGACTTGAGAGGAAAGGTAATTCAGTCTCATTTATTTGTTATGAATCTAATATGGTTGATGTTATTTATAACACATAGTGGATTAATTTCGGATCTACAATCCATATTATGAATACCTTGCAGGTTATGTGAAACCTGAGGAAGCCAGTGGGAAGTGAGCTGAGCATCTCTTCAAGAAATAAGATGCGTTCATATATGGAAGCTATTGGAACATGCACTTTAGTTTTAAGCAGTGGTTTTACTTTAGAATTGGATAAGACATTTTATGTTCCAAGCTTTTCTAGGAAGTTAATTTATGTTTCAAGACTTTTACCTTTAGGATATTCTTTTACTTTTTCAGAAAAATCCTTTAGTTTATTTTACAAATTTGATCTTGTTGGGAATGGTATTTTGTTGAATGGTCTTTTCTTAATTAATTTGCAAAATGAACCAACTTACGCTGCTATGCATGTTCAATCTGGCACTAAACATTGTGTTATAAATGAGGATTCCTCTATGTTGTGACATCAAAAATTAGGAATATCTCCATTGAGAGAATCAAAAGGTTAGTAAACAACGGAGTACTTAGTACCTTGGATTCTATTGACTTCGACACTTGTGTGGGTTTCATTAAGGGAAAGCTAACCAATAAGTTTAAGAATGGTGCCAATAGGAGTTTGGAAATATTAGAGATCATACATTCAGATATTTGTAGCTTAGACATAGACTCGTATGGTCTGAAATACTTCATCTCTTTCATAGATGATTACTCACGATACATATATCTCTACTTGCTTCATACAAGGGACGAAGCATTGGACGCCTTTAAGGTTTTGAAGGCTAAAGTAGAGAAACAATATGGTAAGCAAATTAAGATTGTGAGGACAGATAAAGGTGAAGAATACTATGGTAGATACACTGAACATGGACAGGCAGCTGGTCCATTTATGAGGTTTCTTCAAAAGCATGGGATAATTGCCCAATACACCATACCTGGTTCCTTGGATCATAATGGTGTGGCAGAGAGAAGAAACTGAACGTTAATGGATATCGTTAGGAGTATGCTTAGCAGCTCTAAGCTTCCTAAGTCCTTGTAGACTGAAGCTCTTAAGACGGCTGTGTATATACTAAACCGAGTTCCAACTAAGGCTATCCCAAAGACACCATTTGACTTATGAAAAGGTTAGAAACCAAGTTTGTGACATATACGTGTTTGGGGATGTCCGTCTAAAGTAAGAGTGTACAACCCATAAGAGAAGAAGCTAGATCTGAGGACCATTAGCGAGTATTTCGTTGGATATGCCGAAAGGTCCAAAGGATATAGATTCTACTATCCAACTCACAGCACTAGATTTGTGGAATCAAGGAATGCCAAGTTTCTTGAGAATGACTTGATTAGTGGGAGCGATCATTTTTAGAACATAGTTTCTGAAAGAGATCATACTGAAGCTTAACGGTCTGCATTAAGTGATAGGTTGATTATCGTTCATAACACTCCTATAGTTCAACTGAGTGTTATGCAACCGATCGTTGAAGGTCCACAAACTACTGATAATAATCTAGAAGGTCAAGTTGCTCAAGAACCAACAGAAATAGTTGAGCAACAAGTTGAACAATAAATTCCCCAAGAAAATGTTGAATCAACATTAAGGAGATCTACTAGAGAAAGGAAATCGACAATTTCTAATGATTTTGTTGTGTATCTGCAAGAATCAGACTATAATATTGGAGCCAAAAATGATCATGAAATATTTTCAAAAGCCATAAGTTGCCAAGAATCAAAATTTTGGTACGATACTATGAAGGATGAGATGGATTCTATGGCATCTAATGGAGTCTGGGATCTTGTCGAGTTGCCTGATAGTACAAAGGCCATAGGGTGTAAATAGGTCTATAAAATGAAGAAAGACTCATTGGGCAACATTGAAAGATATAAGGCAAGACTTGTCCCCAAAGGGTTCACTCAAAAGGAAGGAATCGACTATAAAGAGACCTTTGCTCCTGTATCTAAGAAAGATTCTCTCCACATTATCATGGCACTCATTGCTCATTTTGACTTAGAGCTGCAACAAATGGATGTGAAAACAACATTTCTCAATGGTGATCTAGAGGAAGAGGTTTATATGAAACAACTAAAAGGATTCTCCCCTAGTAATGGCAAGCAATTAGTGTGTAAGCTTAAGAAATCCATACATGGATTGAAACAAGCCTCCCATCAGTGGTATTTAAAATTTCATGATGTCATCTCTTCATTTGGATTTGTAGAGAACATCATGGATCAACGTATATACTAGAAGGTGAGTGGGAGTAAAATTTGTTTTCTTATCCTTTATGTGGACGATATTCTACTTGCAACCAATGACAAGGGTATGTTACATGAGGTGAAACAATTTCTCTCTAAAAACTTTGACATGAAGGATATGCGTGATGCATTCTTTGTTATAGGCATTAAGATACATAGAGATAGATATAAAGGCATTTTAGGTCTATCTCAAGAGACTTATATCAACAAAGTTTTTGAGAGATTTTGGATAAAAGATTATTCACCAAGTATAGCTCCCATTGTGAAGGATGACAAATTTAATTTGAATCAGTACCTGAAAAATAACCTTAAAAGAGAACTGATGTGCAACATTCTATATGCTTCAGCTGTTGGAAGCCTTATGTATGCTCAAGTTTGCACAAAACCTGACATTGCATTGCTGTAGGAATGTTGGGTAGATATTAGAGTAATTCAGGAATAGACCACTAGAAAGCTAAAAGGAAGGTGATGATGTACCTATAAAGAACCAAAGACTATATGCTTATATATAGACGGATTGATAACTTGGAGGTTATTAGCTACCCTGACTCTGACTTTGCTAGCTGTGTTGATTTATGGAAATCAACTTCTAAATACATTTTCATGCTAGCTGGTGGAGTCGTTTCATGGAAGAGCGCCAAGCAGACTTTGACTGCTACTTCTACTATGGAGGCCGAGTTCGTATCTTGTTTTGAGGCTACCTCACATGGTGTATGGATCAAGATTTTCATTTGTGTGCTTAGGATTATGGATTCTATCTCTAGGCTATTAAGAATATTTTGTGACAATTCAGCTGCTGTTTTTATGGCTAAAAACAACAAAAGCGATAGTCAAAGCAAACATATGGACATTAAGTATTTAGCCATAAGGGAACGTGTTAAGGATAAAGCAGTGGTTATTGAACATGTTAGCATTGAATTGATGATTGCCGATCCCTTGACTAAAGGCATGCCACTAGTAAAATTTAGGGATCATGTAGACAGAATAGGACTTAGTTCTGTTATGTAATTTCATTGTACTTTTGTAATGAAACTCTGTATTTATGATATTTTCTCATTTCAACTTCAGTTAAGTGTACAAATTTATTTTTAAGAAATATCACTAAAGTTTGGACCTGGAATAAACATAAGGTTTGTTCATTAAGTTACATAGGAAAATCTTGAGAGACAAGATATATTGTAATACATAGAAGATAATACTCGTCATTTAGAGGACCTATCGCCATAATTCATGTATTTTGTTTTTTATTGTAATAGGTGATGGGATGTATGGGCTAAGTAGCAGAAGTTTAGAACTTGGGACTGACTTGCAGAGAATCTCGACAACGTCCCACGTTCTCATGAAGTGGCCCATATGGAACGTTTAAAATAAACGATAACCGGCATCAATTGCAAAAAGGTCATGTGCCATTTTCTTTTTTGACAAAAACTGCCTTTAATCGTGTGATGGCCATTGTTATATAATGAAGTCGTTTGTTTGGGTCCCTGAGCATACAATCATTCTTTTCAAAAATACTACACCATCTAGTGTGAGGATTGTGAGTACTCATAAGTCCTAAACACAGTGTTTAAAAGCTTTGTCGGCGTCGGCCTGAGATCACAGAATAGTCGTCAATGGCGAGAGGTACAATTCGATCCAATTTTGCTTCTGTTTTTTTGGTTTTAAGTTGTTATGAATGTGAGAAACAGCTTATAGGAACATGTGGATCCAGCTGGCTCAGGAACAGCTTCTTACTAGTGGGGCTAATCAAAGTCAAGAAAGAGGAAAATCTATTAGCAGAAATGGTAAGATGTACCAACAAAAACTCCACTCTTTGCAAGCAAAGTCTAGCTTGTTCAACTCATTTTCATCTCCACTAATCCACAAGGATAAATCTACAACTAGAATGTCCGAAGAATCGAAACAGAATGTTCCAGAATCTAGTGGCCTGTTCTTGTGATCTTGTGTGTATCTTTCAAGAACAAACCTTAAATCATTCCTGTCACGCCCCGCAGTACGGGAGGTGACGTGACGGATTATTTAAGTTAATTAAATAAAAATTTAATTAAAAACAAGAGTTTAAGGGTTTAATTTAAATATGAAAATGTGGAAAATCCAAAACCTTTTTAAACAGGCATTTTTAATAATTAAACAAACATGTTCATCAAACAAATAATAAGAAAATAGCAAAGTAATAAGACAAACGAGGATGGGTCCCACTGACCCACATATTGTGCACACACATAATACTGACAATATTACAATACATCCACAGTCCAAACAAAGAAAGAATTTAAAATGTTACACGCCTTGATTTAATAAATAATAATAACCTACTAAAATTCCTCTACTGCTCCTGAGTTCTGTCAGAGGAATCTTCTCTGAACCTAAGCGAAAATCCACCTAGAGGGGGAAAAGTTTAAAAACAAATAAAATGTGAGCGAAAGGCTCAATAGGATTATATTTTAAGAGACATTAAATTTTAATAGGAAAATATCATTATTCAGAAAATTATTTAAGAGGAGACTTGGATAAATAAGTTTAAACAAAACTATTTTTACCCAAAACAGTTCATTGGTCGACCAGAAAGATCATCAATTTCTTTTCTTGGGCAAACCATATGAATAACACCACCGTAGTGGCTCAGTTGGGTTTCGGGACCTACCCCTAAGGTCGATCGCTACACGACCCGATCTCTGATATGGCATCATGCCCTTATATTCATTTCTATCATTATTCAAAACCCATTTACCAGGTGTTATCATTTATATTCATTATGAAGTTCATTATGAAATTCATTTAAATCCACGGTTCATAAAAACAACCTATAAAATTCCTTTTTCAATCAATAGTTGAAAAGATTTTGATAAAAACCCTTTTCAAGGCCAAATCATTTGAAACTAGGTTATCAAAGAAAGAAGGGTAGAAGTCCTACCTCGATACTCATACCGGTGCCCCACATCGTAATCCCGGTCCGTTATATGTTAGCTCCGCAGAACCACGAACGACCTTAAATAGAAACTAAGTTTATCAATATCTAGTTTAAGATATCCTACATTGCTAAACCATCTCATGATGTCCTAGTGTGCCATTTGTATCTTTAAAATTTTTTTATAAAGTTGGGATTTCGATCGGGGTTCAAAACAGTGAAAACGGATGAAAACCACAAAATCTGTCCTTGTTCGGTCGGTTTGTCGGTCTCCCTGGTTCGACCGGCTGAACAATACAGTTCGGCATGCCAGAGTACAGGTCTGGTAAGCAGAACATTTTTCAGGTTCGGTCTACCGGACGGATGAATCCGGCCCACTGATCCTTTGAATCCTGCCAGCCAAATACGAAGTTCGGCCTGCCAATCTGAAAAATTTTCAGAAATTTCAAGCATAGGTTTTGGGTCTCCCAAACCCTAAATCTTCGTTTTAACCTATTTTTCTCAAATCTCAGGCATGGAAAACAATCATAGATGATAGAAAAACATAATAGGACACTTTTAAACTCATTTAAACAAGATTTGAACACAAAATCCCAAGAAATTCAAAAATGGTGAAAAATAGAGAAAAATAAAAAATCTTGATTTAAATCTGTTTTTCTTCAAACAAAGCTTAGATCCTAGTTGTTCTAAGTTCCTTTAACTCAAAACAAGAGTTTCCTAAACTCAAATAAACTTAGATTTCAAAAATGCATGAAAAATTGAAAATTGGAAAAGTTTTGAAATTTTAAAAACTAACATCGAATCAAAGCTTCAAATCGCATTTTTGGCTGTCAAATCACGCCCCTGAGCTTTCTCCTTGTTAACCCGAAGCTTGGGTTCAAATTTTGTTCCAAAATCTTGAGGGAAATTGAGAGAGAAAGAGAGAGACCAAGAGAGAGAGTTGCACGGGAGAGAGAGAGAAAGGGAGAGTTGAGAGAGAATGATAGAAAGAGAGGGAGAGTGGAATTTAAATAGAGAGAAATAGTGGGCGGTTTTACTGTGTAAAAACCGTGTGCCGTCTATGGTTTTGTAAAACAAAACATATTTGAAATTTGACACATTGTTTGTTTTAAAAACTCAAAATAACATTTTAAAACAATAAGAAATCATCAAACTAAGCGAAATACTTTAAACTCAAAATTTCACCAAATGATCAAATTAAGTTTAAAATATCCATTATGGCATACTAATTTACCATTTTATATTCTAATATCATTAAATTAATTTCAGGGCGTTACAACTCTCTACCCCTAAAAAAAATTTCGCCCTCGAAATTTACGAATCAATTTAGAAACAAAACAGATGTGGATACAACTCCTACATGCTCGATTCTAATTCCCAAGTGGCTTCATCAACCCCATGATGCTACAACACAACCTTTACTAATGTATATCCCGACGACGCAAACTGATCACTTTTCGATTGATAATTTGAATCGGTACTTCATCGTACGTCGTGTCTTCCTGAACTTGTACATCACAAAATGAAACTATGTTACTCTGCTCAGGTAGACACTTCCTAAGCATTAACACATGGAACACATCATGAACATGAGAAAGTTCGAGCAAAAGGCCGAGCCGATAAGCAACCACACCAACATACTGAGTGATCTCGAACAGTCCCACATATCTCGGTGCAAGCTTCCACTTACTTCGAACCCCATAATACCTTTACGAGGTGATACTTTCAAGAGAACAAAATCCCCTACCGTAAATCTCAAGGGTTGACATCTCCTATCCCTATAACTCTTCTGTCGACTCTGGGCTGCCCTTAATCGATCTCGAATCACAGTGACTTTCTCGTTGCTGTCACGAATCTCATTTAGCCCAAGAATAATTCTATCTTTCGGTTATGCCCAACACACCGGTGACCTACACAGTCGCCTGTATAACGCCTCAAATGGTGCCATACCAATACTTGCTTGATAGCTGTTGTTGTACGCGAATTCTATCAGATGCAAATATTTCTTTCAATTCTCGTCGAAGTCTAACGCACAAGCACGCAACATGTCCTTGAGAATCTAAATAACCCTCTTAGACTGCCCATCGTTCTGAGATGAAACGCTATACTGAAGTTCAAATCTGTGCCTAAAGCCTCCTAAAAGCTCCTCCAGTACTTAGCATTAAACCTGATGTCTCGATCAGATGTGATGGACAAAGGAACTCCATGCAACCACACTAGATTCTGCAGATACAACTCTCTGAAAACTTTTCTCGAACACGTCAACCTGAACGGGATGAAATGCGTCGATATTGTCAACTTGTAGACCACGACCTAAATTGCATCATGCCGCTGCGCTGTCCTCAGTAAACCTGTAAGAAAATCCATCGTCACATGCTCCCATTTTCACCCTAGAATAGGAAGCGGCTGAAGCTGAACTGCAAGCTTCTGATACTCGACTTTCACCTAGAGACACGTCGTACACTTGGTCACGTACTTTCGAACATCCTTCTTCATACCCCTCCACCAATATTGCCTCTTTAGATCAAGATACATCTTTGTGCTCCCCGAATGAATGGCGAACTGAGACCTATGAGCTTCGTCCATAATGGCTTTCGTCACTTCGGCGATTGCTGGAATTGCTAAGTGTTCCCGAAAGTACAATGATCCATCTGCATGCACTCTCCATTCTTCAAACTGTTCTCCGTTCTGAATCCGCTTCCAAATCCCTCGAAGATGCTGGTCCTGCCACTGATTTTGCTTCACCATCTGAACAAGAGCTGGGGTCGCTTCCATATGGTATACCGAAACTCGATCATAGTCTTCATAATACTATAGTCCATACTCGCTCACTGTCGCATCCCTGTTCCAGTCTTCAAGAGCCAAACAAGCAAGAATCCCTGAAGACTTCCTGCTAAGTGCATCTGCGACCACATTAGCTTTCCTAGGATGGTACTGCAACGTGAAATCATAATCCTCCATATACTTCATCTATCTCCGCTACCTTAAGTTAAGATCCCTCTGAGTGAACAGTGTTGGAAACAAAGTGCGCAGCGGAATTTTTTTAAATTTTCATCAGAGTATTTTCCAAAATACAAGTATGACATGTTATATGTATAAATTAAACAGATCTTACTAACCTCAGTGTGCCGAAGAACCTCCGCGACCTGTGTAGAGAAGTAACGTTCCAGAAGAGCCTCAACCAACTGGTCTTCTTTGCTATTCTCTATCCACAACCGGAGTGAGTGTGGGCTCACACGTACAGATCTTCCACCGGTGACTCTCCTTCCAACCAATAGAGAGAACCCAAAG